>OW203763.1:9672844-10092844 GCA_934045905.1 Leuctra nigra | reverse complement strand
GCTTTTAATCCTGAGAGTTTTGACACATGTTCAGTTGTAAAACTCTGTAACCACTGCAGGTATCTGGTAAAGGATTGATTATGATTTGTTGTGGTACCAATACCAAATAGGTACCTACTAAGTTTTATAAAATATTGAAAAATATATTTAACTTTTCCTAACATTGTTTGTGGAAGGGAATGGCAGATCTGTACACAAGTAGTATCCTGACAGAGCTTAAGATGCATCCAATACCACCTGAGAATATCCATTGTTCACTCATGAAAGGATTTGTCAAAATCGCTATGCTCGCTTGTCATACTAGTCTATAACCACAACCCCAAGCAAACAGAAAATACATTGTAATTTCAATAATTTCAATTGGTAATTTGTCAATTATGTAATTTGAAGGTAGAGATACCCTAAGCTGGTAAAGCTGGTATGGTGCAATAAGCCATGCTAGAAGAGAGCCTCTTGATTAAGAATTGTAAAAATATGACTAATCAAGTTATCACATTTATAACTAAGTTTGCTAATAAAATAACAATATAAATAACATACATACAGTTGCGAAAGTTACACAGTTTAGAAACAATCAAGATCATAGTAGTATTTACCATCATGGTAGTTGGATAAGGCTGCGCCTGATCCCGAGTTTGTAGAACCCTGTCGGCCCGATCGATTGTTGCGAGCTGCATTACTACATTGGCGAGCGCTGATTTGAGTGATGAATCCACTCCCTAGAGATTACGACAAAAGGTTAAAAATAATGAACAACACAAACACCTGTAACATTTTAAACTGCAAAAATTATTTTTTGACAACATATATTTTAATTTGATCATGTGAATAATAATTTATGGTCAGCTTAAATGGAGTAATTTTCTTATAGCTTGTGATAGAAAAATATAATTAAAATATGAAGGTACTATGTAAATGTGGACCAAAAACTATCCAACCAAGCTGGGGCTTGAACCCAGATCCTCACTTGCTGGGGGAGATGTATTGCAGAGTTTCTAGTACCTACCCAATTTTAGTCGACAATCTTTATATCATGGTTGGCCAAATGCACAAGCTCGCATAACATTTATTACTGATTAGGCCTCGAACCATCCTGCATTTCTTACCATCATCGCCTGGCAGCCACTCGCCAGTAGTATCAGCATTCCAATCAGTCGCACAAGGTTGATTCGGCTGCCATTCATTCGTTGTGTTTTCTGCCTCATTAGCCGATGGCCAAACATCTGTCGTGGCGGGGGCGGTGTAAGGGCTGGAGCGGTGCGATGGAGGCATCGGGATCGGGGGTGGTGGGTTGGGGGTGGCGAATCCAGGAATCGTAGCAGCGATTTCGCCCACCTGCACGCCACCGAAGCTAACCTGGACAATCGCAAATGAATAATAATTAGTAATTAATTACACAGAACTTTCGTAACAAAGTGAAACACCTACATAAGATCCCTTACTCTGTTCTTATTCATTGACAACATTTATAGTACACGTTTTATTTTATTTAACGATATCGCCAAATAAGTAAGTCGACCTTGAAGAACATTTCAATTGACACAATTGAGTGTTGCACCAAGTTCTTTCAAAATCAATGAAAATCACCTCAAACAGTTTTGGAAAAGATTTTTTAACGGAAACAGTCCCCGTAAACACTAAAATCTCTTCCAAAATGGTTTGAGGTGGTTGGAGGGGTTTTTCCTTGATTTTGAATGAATTTGATAACTGCGCAGCACTCAATGCGACCATTTAAATGTTCTTCGAGGTTGACTTACTTATTTGGCGATATCTTATACAATAATGACATAATTATGCTAAAATTTGGTGTATATATATATATATATATATATAGTTCATGGATATTTTCACAGCCGCCAGGTATATTATAAATCATTACAACGGTATATGCTGTGTAGTAGGTAGTTTTATTCAGCCGAATCAATGGCAAAAACTGTTGCTCAGAAGAAATCCAGAAAGCAGTGAACAAGTGGCTGGAGAAGTTTTGGATTTTCAACTGGCTGATTTCTATCTACTGTTTTATCTTTTCACTTTTGGTTAAGTTGTTTTTATTGAATCTGACAGATTGATATTGTATTAGTTTTATTAGTTTTTCCATAATTTATTGATTTGTGAGCCTTGAAAAGGACAAGAGGATTCTTGTCGAAACGTCGGCTGAATAAAACTACCTACACAGCATATACCGTTGTAATGATTTATAATATATATATATATATATATATATATATATATATATATATATATATTTTTTTTTTTATTAAACATTCCACGGATTATTTATAAAGTAATACAATGTTTCTGGTATTGCCGTGTTAATTTTTTTTTTTTTTTTTTTTTTTTTTTTTAAGAGCTGTCGGATAATATTGACTTGAATGTTCCCCTGAAGATGTAAAAGAAGTCTTTTACGAAACGTAGAGATAATAAAACAATTTAACACGGCAATACCAGAAACATTGTATTACTTTATATATATATATATATATATATGCCTAAAAAGGGTCACACAATTGAATTGCTGTAGAAACTCGCATCTCTACGATAACCCTTTGAGCCCGCGAATATAATGACCTCCCCCCCTCGTAGCTAACAACAATTGCCAACATCTTACCCCTTACTTGGATCGGACTCACTTTTGAGAAATACAGGATCTATAGAAGACGAGTCTGATCATTGAAAGACAGGCAAAATAACGTTAAAGCAGGTCGAGGGCAACACCGCCATCTTTCGGTTTAAGAGAAAGGAGGATAAAGCTTTTACCTGAGATGGAGTTTGCGATGGAGGTACAACTGGCGCCAAAGATGGTGTGTAGTTTTGGTTGGTGAACGTCTGTGTAGGGATCGTAGCGGCGGGAGGTTCGACACATGGAACATCCAGCTCAGAATCCTGAAATAAAATCACACTTCACATAACTGACCTGGCCTTCAAGGCTTACAAGAGAGCACAATTTAGTGTGTCATATTACAGTTTCAAAATTATCAATGAGCAAACTGCTAACAGATACATATTTTTGATTGAATCAGGATATACTATACAAGTATGAAAGGTACTTTCATTCTTCTATGGAGAGGATTACCTAGGCTACCTATGACATAGTCAGTGGCGGCTCGTTACTTAAAGGCCGGCTGTCATTAAAATGCCATTCTGATCATGTTTGAGGTAATGTAGTGAATGAAATGCGATATTCCAATCGGACGTTACAGCGCGCTCAATTCTTGAAAGTGGAGGGGGAATACGTCACCGCTACGGTAGGCATAGTTTCTCTATGTAGAGCTGCTAGAACCATCTAACGAAATAATTCGGGTTCTTGGTGATAAAAACGTAGATTTTGGATATGTTGTAGAGAAAAAAATACTACTTGATTTGACATGAGGATTCATTTCATATCTACCCCCGTTACTCGTTAGGGGGTGGCAAGAATTCAAATTTCGGGGAAGATTTCATAATAAATATCGCGACCCTGCTTCCAACTGTTGTCGGGTCAGGGGGTGGGATGATCCCACCAATGTTCTAGGGCACTTGTGATCTTAGAGTCGACTTGCCAAGTCCGACACTCCACACTTCTTCAATCTCTTCTTCCACTTCTTCAGGCTCCTCTCTTTCCACCAGTTCCCTCCATCTCTCTCTGTCTTCCCACCACTTCTCTGTTGTAATTACTCCCCAACACTCTCCTCTTTCTTCTGCGGCTGCCTCTATTCCGTTGATCCATTTAGTTCTAGGTCTTCCTGCCTTTCTTCTGCCACCCCTTGCTGCACGCTCTGCCTCTCTATATGGTATCCTCTCTTCTCCCATCCTCTTCATATGTCCGTACCATCTTAGCCTCTCTTTTCCAAGTTTAAATCTAAGAGACTCCACTTCAAGGTCCTTTCTAATCTTTGCACTCCTCACCTTGTCCATCTTCGTCACCCCTGCCACACTTCTCAGGAACTTCATTTCCGCAGCCAGCATTTTCATTTCTTCCTTCCCTCCCATTGGCCAAGTTACTGCTGCATATGTTAAGATTGGTACATAGTAGGTTTTGTACAGTAATATCTTACACCTCTGGGGCACATCTTCATTCCACAGTAGCTTCCTTACACTCTGGTAAAACACTTCTGCTGCTCTCACCCTCCTCTCGATCTCCTTGTCCACCTTTCCATCCTTTGCCAATACACTGCCTAAATATTTAAACTCGTCTTTTTCTGTCAGTTCCTCTCCTCGCATCTGCATCCGGCAACGTGTCTTCTGTTGCCTTTCCATAACCATGGTTTCGCTTTTTCTCTGCTGATTTCTAGTCCATATTTTGCTGTCACTTCTTCCCACCTGTTGAGTTTCTCTTGCAACTCTTCCTTGGTCTCTGCCCACACAAGAACATCGTCTGCATATATGAGTGTGCGGGTGTCCTCTTGGTAATCCGGCTCGACCTCTCTCAGCATCTCATCCATTACCACTGTAAATAATGTTGGTGACAATACACTTCCTTGCTTCAGTCCCTCCCTCACTTCAAACCAGTCCGTTTTTCCCACTCCCATCTGCACGCAGCTACTGTTTTTCTTATACATACTTTGAATTCTTTGTATCACTCCACTGTCCACACCTTTCTTCTCTAAGCACCGCCACACTTCTTCTCTTGCCATTCTGTCGTACACCTTTACCAGGTCCAGAAATATCATTCTCATCCCGCTCCCTTTCTCCCATCGGTCTTCCATGATCTGTCTTACTGCAAAGATGAGGTCAGTTGTTGAACGTCCTCTTCTAAAACTGTACTGTTCTTCTCTTAGTTTACTCTCAATACTCTCAGCCACCCTCCTCTCAATGATCTTTTCATACAATTTAGCAGTTTGGCACATCAAAGTTACTCCCCTGTAGTTGCAGCAGCGCTTTCTGTCCCCTTTTTTAAAGATAGGAATAAGTATTCCCTTCCCCCAATCTTCTGGAACATCACACTGGGTCCATGCTGCTTCAATTAAGATTTCATATTAATATTAATTCCCACGAATTGTACAAATATAAGATACCACATAATAAATGTTAGGGGATGATTTCAATTAAAAATAATTCTGATTAACTGAACAAAGACTCTACGCTAAATTGTAACAAGGTCCAAAACAATTGGTAAATATAAAATTTAATATTGAACACAATTTGTAGGGGGGGGGGGGGGATTTCAACTCTTGACTCACATTATCATTTTCTACATATGGGCCTCGCTACATTTTATGGCATGCCCAGTGGCATCAATATTTGTACTACTAATTAGTATTTAAATGAAATCTTCCTGCCCATGTCTCTATCAACTTTTAATCCTTGCCACCCCGTTGGGGGTGAAAGTATAGGATTAAATTAAAGTATAGGTTAAAGTATAGGTCACTTCAAATATAAAACAAATATCATAACCTGTTACCTGAATCTATTAATTTTATCTTGCAGTCCAATGATCAAAACTTGAAATCGATGTATAAATGGGAAATATAAATAATATGAGACAGGGGTGAAATTTACCCCCCCCCCCCCCCCGCCATCCACTATTTTAATGTTTGTAAATATTACATTTTATATTGACCTTATTTTGGATTTGGTTGCAATAAAGTAGGTAGTAACACATATTTGCTCAATTTATTGTAATAAATATAAAAATTAATTCATCCCCTAACACGCTTACGACCCTGATTGGTCACTCTAAATATAAAACGAATATTGCAACAAGAATCTATGTAGGTAACTAAATTTATCTATTGATTGAATGCTCAAAACTTAAAATCACCCTGTAATTGTGAAAAATAGTAAATATTAAGAAAGGGGTGAAATTTTACCCACCCCCCCCCCTCATTTGTTTATTTTAATTTTTGTATATATTATTTGGACCCTTTTACAATTTATTGTACGTCTAGTGGTATGTTTTATTAGAATAGTTCTTTGAAATAAATATTTATATGAAACCAGCCCTCAAACTTTGAACCCTTGCCACCCCCTAATGGGGGTAGATATGAAATATCCTGGGGTCAAATAAAATTATTATATTTTCTCTACAACATATCCAAAATCCACAATTTTATCACCAAACTCCGAAGTTTCGTTAAATAGCCTTGAGCAGCTCGGCTATAAAGAAACCACCCTACCGTAGCGGTGACGTCTTGGAATCAGCCGCCTATAATTATTTTTAAATTCTTGGTGGGGCATAGCTCCATTAGCCCTTATGGACGAGCCGCCACTGGTTATAGTTTTAGTGGCAGGTAACAACAGTATCTCTCATATCTTGTGAGTATAAAGCGACTTACTTGTAGGAAGTTGAAGGAGCCGGCCACAGTTTGCATCAGTTCACTGACACTTGGCTGGTTCAAATATGGGTCAGCCATCAACATAGTCACTGGAACTATCATGGACGCTACATCCGGCATTACAGCTGGCACCACCATGTCACTCACATGAGGCGCAATACCTGGGGGCGGCTCAGTCACTGAAGGTTCAGCTTCCTTCTGAACCAATTCCTCCATCAGCAAGCTGACCTAGGATCATTAATTAATTTTAGCATTGTAGTTTTGTGTTGAAGAGATGCTTCGAATTGAGCCTAGCCACGTACATTTCGCATCTGTGAATAGTTGGCTGTGGGAATAGAATTTACAGAGTGTGAGGCCAAATCATTACAAAGAGTCACTTCACCACATAGGCCATAGACTTTATAGTACCTAGCTGTTACTAAGTATTAGGTAAGTCAATACTTCACCCAAATGAAATCATTGTGTTCATAATAGGCCATAACATTACCTATACCCCATATTTATTACCCGGGCCCCTTGTTAACAAATTATCCGCTCACCCATGCTCACCCATGGGGTGGGGGGGGGGGAATCTTATACGCTTGGGAGGTTGTGTCTCAAAAAAGTTTGGGAACCACTTATTTTTAGTGAAAATCACTATTCCAAACAATCAAAAATTTATGTGATGATCCGCTGTGCCCCAAACATCATAGGGGTATGTAGTCATAGGGGTAGGTATGTAGAGGATGAGATGTGATTCTGTTCATTTTGTGACGCGATTGACTGTAATCACGAATCACTGCCCTATTTGCTACCGGAAACTACAATGGGGGACATTCCGCTCCCAAGCCAAAAACAATAACATTTTTGACATTAGCTCTTCTGATATAAACTACGATTGATTGAACAGCATAATACCTTTCCAAGTCATACTGGGGCTTTAAAGAGATTTCAATGAAAAGCCATTATGAATGTCATATTGAAATGCACCATGCACAATATAATGTAATTCAATGACAAAAAGAATAGCTCACCTGCACAGCTTCTTCCGATGCATCTTCATTCGGATAGGAAATTACTTTATCGAAATAGCCAGAGCCCTGGATCTTTGTTATCAGTACCTTCAGATACTCATAAGTGGTCCCAAAAGCATCCTTCTGCTTGCCTTCCACAATGCCCAGGAAGTGCTCAGCAGCCTGTGATGCTTGATCCTGCCAAGCAAACATAAAAAAGGGATAACTAGGTACTATGTACTGCTATCTGCAAATTTAAATATCAATAAACCAATGCAACAATAACAACTAAAAGTAATAAAAATAACTAACTTCGAAGGGTGGCAAGTTATCCTCAGTAATGTTGCGTTTTGGTAAAACAGCGATGTAAAGATCATCAAGGAACTTGAGATCCTGCTCTGTGAGTAGAGCAGCACTGTTCTGGCCAGCAAGGAAATCAGCACGCACACTTTCTTGACCCATGTGGTGAAGAATATCCTATAAATACAACGGAGATTAAAACCAAACAGTCATTACAAAAGTAGTACAACACATTGATACTAGAAATTTCTTCCAATCCTGTTAATTCACACTTCAATCCAAACTATAATTTGTGGAACAAAATTGGCACCGGCAGTGATCCCTTAAATTAAATACAAACTTAGCTTTTATGTTAAGTGAAAACAATAGGTAAACTCTGGCTCGACACAACAAAAATTGATTGGTGAACAAATTTGAACGCCTGCTGGTCATGTTCCATACCAAATCAAAACTTTTTATTATCATTGAAATGTGGGGTCACCTACTAGAGTGAGACAAGATGGCTTGGACTGACTTCTGATGGTGCGATCCAACATTTTTCAGTCAATCAATCAGATTTATTGAACAATCAGTTTTAGTTGTGCCAAGTGTATCTATTGTCTCAGAATAAATTGTCGAGTTCAATAACTTGCGAATAGGGATGGCACCTGGTAAAATTTACCGGTAAATTAAGGTAAATTTACCAATTAATAATTTACCGGTAAAAAAAATGGTAAATTTTGTTATTTTGATCCTCTCCAATGTATGAATGGAGATATCAAATTTTAAGTAAAAACTATAAGTAAACTTCAGTGTGACACCATTAGCAGTTAGGCATATTTTACGTTGATTTTTGGTTGTCTTCAATCATTCAGAATGATAACTCCATCCATATAGGATTACTTCCAATGTCGGAATCTCTCTTCAGGTTTGCTTGTTTAGCAGACACAGATTGTAACTTGATAAAATTGGTGGTCGACAATTCCTCTTATGGGAGAATAACACAGGCATGGCATAGCCTACACAAGATTGGTCGAATCAATGATATTCGGTTATATCATCCCTTATCAATATGGAGTACCTATTATTGTCATTATTAACATTGATTATTGTTCTGACTGCGGTAATCTTTGTAAATGGGTCAAATAATAAAGTAGGGTCATTTTTGTATTGGTATAATCATGATTTGGTATCTACAATAATTTTCAAAATTTACCGCTGACCGGTAAATTTACCGGTAAAATTTACCGGTAAATTTACCGATTTTTCCAGAACCGGTAAAAGTGCCATCCCTACTTGCGAAGAATGATTTTCATATACATACTACCTACTACATCATGAAAATATTTTTTTAGGTAGGTACCTACCTAATACGACAGATAAAAGCTATTTCATCTCATTAACAAACATGCAATACGTTTTCATTTTAGAATTGTAGCCAACACAATCAAAATAGCCTTGATCAGGTTGCAGTGCAAGTCGTGTAGTGAGGTTACATGCTTGAGAAATAGATTTCTAGACACAACTAGATTAAACTTTGAAACTACTCAAAACTCTCCGCTAAGTGCTTCTCTAGTAGGGACCTAGATAAATAGAAGTTTGCAAAATATGTGGCAAAAAGGTTTCAATAGCTACCGCAGAAATTACCTGCGAAGAGGGCACTACTGTAATGCAAAACTTGTAAAAAACTCCTTTGAAACCAAGATCAATAAGCGACACTTTACCTGAATCACAAGAATTTCCCGAACTCGAGCAATGTCCTGCAATGATCGTTCAACCGCTTCTTTTCGTCCCTGCTTCTTTGCTCCCTTTACATTCTCTGTGGCAATGGTAGAAAACGTTTTGCAAAGATCCTGAGCAAAATCCAAATTCTTTGTAACTTCATCGTATTTTGCCACGGCCGAGAGTTGGTCCGAGTTAAGAGTCTGCCCTTTGCTCTGATCTTCGCGATAGATTTCAATTTTTCGCTGAAATAAACAAAACGTTGTTAAACATAGTAGTTTCAACATAAGACTACTGTGCCCTCGTTCAACAATCAAATTATTCTTGGGCTTGACTTAAAAGTCAGATGAAATTTAAAAAAAAAAAGTATGTAAGTTGCATGGTAGCTGATTGACTGCCATTCCATAGAAGTTCCAACGACTCTTGAATTGATGTAGGTAGTATAATTATTAATTAGTGGTTGCATCTTTGGTTGCAGTTACATCTAGTACACAACTATTAAAACATAACAAGTTGTAATACAGTGAGAAGCTAGAGAGAGGTTCCATTTTTTTAGAACTTTATGTAACCCAAGGAAGTACATAAATAAAGTCAAACAAAGGAAGGGCAATAAATCGTTCATACAATCCTGCTGAAAAATTATAATGAATCGATCTAAAATCTGGCGGGAAAAGGACCTACGAGAAAACAAAAAGGACCCATCTTGCACACTCTCTATCAGAACCAACACATTGCCAAAAAGAACAAACCGCGTAACGTGTAGGTATGGGTAGGTACCTATATAATGAAGGTTCAATCCGAAAATAACATCCACAACTATAAGTTTCCATACAGTTCGGTGTTGTGTGTTAGCAGTCAATGGTGAACAATGTTTATCTCTAGTGCTGTCACACCAATACTCGATGGTATTGCTAACAGATGAGGTCAGACCCCCCAATGTCATTTAGGCAAGCAATTTAACATCAAAATAAAAATGAGCATTAAGTCCTTAACTCCCTAGTACTAGTGAAAGTAGTAATTAGATGTGGTAACTACTCACAGTGGTTTGTATATAGTTTTGGGATCAATTATGGCCCTATACCTAGGCTAGTAGGTACTACAACCTAGCAAGTAGGTAAAAGCAACACCAGCAAGTACCTACTCCTACTACCTAGCTACTAGCCTACCTACTCCGCTATTAGCGCTATTGGGTACTATGAGGAGTAGAGGGGCAAGGCATTCAATACAGTCATTTGTGCATGGGGCGAGTGAGCTTATTAGAGAGGCTTATTATAGAAATAATTTCAAAATTACAATGAATCTGAAAAAATCTCGGAACACATGGTACAGCCTGATTAAAACATGGCGGCTAGCGTTCTACACCAATGTCGAAATTGACAGTTTGTTTCTTCATCAAAATCACGTATTGTATGATATAAAACGTACCTTTCTCTTTTCTAAGTTTCTGACTTTATGTTCCAGAACTATAATAGCTTTTGTAAGTGGTTCTGCAACCTCCGTAGAGGGCTGTTTTTCTAATTTCGCAGCAGTCGGCATTGTACGTACACGATCAACAGACACCGAACGAAAAGCACAGCGCAGCACGGCACGGCGCGGCACGGCATGGTCAGCGGTGTGAAGCAGAACCCAGGACCAGCTCTGCGAAGCTGAAAGGGGTACGGTGCTGCCAACAAAACTACAAAAAACTAAAATAATTCTAGCAATGCCATGTTTTGAAGTTGCGTTTCCAAAATTTACATTATCTTAAAAAAATGTAAAATTATCAAAACTTATACATTTTTTTTTATTATTTTTATGAACCAAAACTTGCAATACAATTTCATACAACACGTCTATAAAATTGAAATTGAAAAAAAACTTTTTTCAAAAAAAAAATATTATTTATTTTGTACTTGATGGATTTCATAACCAGAATTAATAGATAGATTCAATTGGATTTTAAAGGATTTGGGGGTTTCAAAATTACATTGGGTAAGAGGTTTGCAAATTACAAAAACTATTTTAATTATACAATTTGAAAATCATTAATATCAATATCAAGAACACTTTAAATCAGTGACTGCTTGCCATGATTGACGCTTCATATTTTCTCCGTTTTTCCTTCCATTCCCATCTTCATATCCGGTTTTGTAAGTGGTTCTGCAACCTCCGTAGAGGGCTGTTTTTCTAATTTCGCAGCAAGCCGTAATTGTGTATTTTTTTGATTTTGCATTGCACACTTTTGGAATGATGTAACGTGATGTAACCAAGCTGTGTCAACTGCGATTTGATTGATGTCATCAAATACAGTATACTGAAGATTCATTTACACAATGACTCACTGACTCACTAACACTCACACAATTAATCAAAGATGAGACGTATTGTCACTGTCTCATCCTATTCCTGAGATTTGTAGATAAGAAACCTATTGAAAGAAGTAATCGAATGTATTGAGATAATTAACTAGGAAAACGCTCTGTGTAACGCGTTGATAAGCGAGCACGGAAACGTGCAACACCTCAAACCATAATTCCTTAAACGACAATAATATACCTATAAAAACAACTGAAATCTAGAAGCACGATCCACTAAATAATATAAAAAATAACTGCATTTGCGTCTCATTGCAAGTTAGTACTCAGACATACCTACACTCACGTGTATTTATTGGAGTATTTAGGTAGGTATAGGTATAATGGATTTATTAAAAATAATAAATACTGATATTGATACTCACAAAATACGCAACAACATAATTTAAGAAATATTATCCAAACAGTTACTTGCCGTTCCGTACAATAGATCTTACCTATATACCTACCCACCAACACATTATTATAACTAAAAATAACATATCGACCGAATAAAAAAAAATCATAAACGTAAATTCAATTATCAACCAACCCAACCAATCTATTTCTACAATCAAGCAGACATTTCGCTGGTCTACAAATAACTTGCTTAGACTTTGATATTAAAACTCATAACAATTATAAATAGGTAACCATAAAAACTATAACCTCGCAGGTATTGCTACCGTTAAATGTATTCTAACAATAATAGATAGACTGATAGATAGATTGCTCCTCGAACCTCCAATGCAATTTATATAGGAAAACACGTTTTTTTTTATTTATGGACGGATCTTTCTCAAAAACTATACAGGTCTAAGTTAATATGAGATAAAGGTGTGTGCAAAATTTCAGATCAATACGTTGACCGGTGCAAACAAACAAACAAACAAACACACACACACACACACCCACCATGCACACACCACACAATTAGTGCCGCAAGAGCCAAGCGGAGACACTCGCTACGCTCGCTTAATTAGAAAAGGAAATTAATGATAAATTTATTAAGATAATTAATTGATCAAAGAGATAAATTATCTCACTATGAGTAATTATAAAAGAAAAATCCTTTTCTAATTAATTATCTCAGTAAATTCGATTACTTCTTTCAATAGGTGTCTTATCTGAAATCTCAGGAATAGGTAGAAGACAGTATACAATACGTCTCTTCATTATAATTTAATTAGCTATTATTAATTAATTAATCATTCATTACCTTGAAACGTTTGTTTTAATTATTCAGTTTATTCAAAATACATTGTAGTATCCAAACTTCGAGACATTTCTTCTCGTAAAGGAAGGTAAATAGCAACCTCCTGATAAAACTTACGCGACTACCAGTCGTACACAGACGTAGCATAAGTTGCCTAAAATATTGATATTTGTTTACAGAGGGGTGATGCAACTGCAAGACTGGTTTTATCGCTGGCTTTTATCACAACATATAGAGGTGGCTGTACTTTTAGATGATAAACGAGTCTCTCCTCCTAGAGCCATATCAAACCATGGATTTATATGTTCTGCAGCGAGGCTAATGGCGACGGATGAATGATTATGTGATGATTGAGAGATGATGGTGAAGAGTAGGTAAGGATGGAGGGTGGGAAGGAGGAGGTCGTGGCATATTAGTAGGGTACCTTCCCAGCATGTGCCTCTCGACTGAGGGAATACCACGAAAAAACCTCAGTCAGGAAGGACGGCCACGGGAATCGAACCCGGGCCTCCTGAATACAAGTTCAGAGCGTTACCACTCCATGGATTTATATTTGTAATGATCAAACCATATTTTTAATACTTCAATAACTTATTTCAAAGAATATATTAATCAGATTTTTTTATCAATTTTTTTTTTGAAGCTTATTAATTCAAGAAAAGTGTCATCTTTAAATTTAAAGTATTCACTAAGTAGGTACACAACAAGGTATAACAAGGTACACTCAACAAATGATAAAACGTTATTTGAAAGAAATTGATTGGCAGAAAAAAATGGGATGGCATCATCCGATGAAGTCTATGCTAACACGTCATCTTCCTTCCTTTAGTAATTGAGCTCTGATTTAATTGATAATAACAAGGATTGATTGTCAAGGAACCTGACCAGTAGTCAATCCGTTTCGTTCAAATACCGTTTTATGATTTGTTGGGTGTACGTACCACAACTACGAATACAGAGTCTCTGGTGCTTGAGCGTTTTCACAAACCCCAGCCTCTAGATTTTCAAAATTCCACCAGCTGGCAGGCCAGTTAGCTAGAGATCTTGGCCGGCAGCAGACAGGCAGCTAGCTAGCCAACACTGGCATTTGAGCTCACCTCAAGAATCATTGAAATGGACTTCCGGCCTTCTTCCTCTGAGGACAGATTTCTCAGACCTCCTTTAGGGCTATCTAATGTTTCGTCACGTACCACGGACTACGGAATATTAAGTAAAGTTTCAATATTTCTTATTCTCAACAAAACGTAGAAAATATAAAATTTCTGCAGTCAAAATGTTAAAACTAAATAAATAGCTATAAAATTTACTGCGTGTTTCTTTCACTATTATGTTTAAATGCGAACTCGAGTTACCTACTTTTGTTTTGGTAATCAAATCTGGAGGAATATAAAAACGAAAATGTAACCTCTTTATTATTAGCAGCTGCAGTACAATTTATATCACATATTGTTTTATGAACGTAAACCTCTGGCTCGATTCACAAAAATTAATAAATTTGAATCCTGTAGTACAGGATGACATTTGACAATTGACAATTTTACAGTGTGTTGGTAGCCCTGCATTTCATATCCATGCCGTGGTGATTGTAGAATTCTTGTTGGAGGCAACGAGCTTTGAAGGCGGTGATTTTACCAAATCAGCTGTCATTTTATCAAAACACTGTTGAATGTTGAGTAATGAGTAATTTTGTTCTTGATTTTTTAGTTACTCTGCTCATGAATGTGCTAAAGCTACTGTCATTTGGTAAAAGTACAATCACTAACTCATTAAACGTTTATATCAAGACTAATACAGGAAGCACTTTAACTGTGGATCTAGATCCAAAGTGGGATATAAAAAATGTAAAGGAAATAGTAGGGCCCCAACTGGGCATTGCCCCTGAAGAAATGAAAATAATATTTGCTGGAAAAGAACTGAACGATTCAACTATACTCGAGGTAAGTACTCTCTTTTCAGGGTGGAGTCATCCACCTAGGTTGGTACCCCACCTGAAGAGAGTAGGTACCTGAAGGTACCTAGCCCGAAGTTTACTATTTGACCACGTCCTCCTTTGTTAGTTCTGTTTCACTTCACTTTCCTGGCCTGTCCGCAAACTAACAGATTGAAGCTACCCATTTTGCCATGGCCAACAGCTCTACCTACTAGAGTACCTACTCTATACTTCCCACGCTAGCGTTTCATATAGTACAACGGTAACACTAGAATGGGAAGTAGCGCTCTTGGCCCTGTGGCAAAATGTGTAACTTCAATCTGTCAGTTTGCAGATAGGCCGAGAACTTGAAGTGAAACTGAACTAATAAAAGAGGCCGTGTGCAGTGTTGCCAATTTAGCGGTTTCGCCGCTAGATCTGGCGTTTTGGGATGAGGAAACGCGACGAAAATTTCAGATTGGCCGCTAAATTCATATGAAAAGTCGTGATTTTCAGGCTTATTTCAGCGTTTTAGTGGCCGAGGGCTGCTAAACCCCTCAATTTGGCGGAATTTCATGGAACTTCTAGCGGCCTTTCGTTTTTCGAGTTGGCAACACTGGCCGTGTATTTGACCTTTATAACCTACTAACTATAATTCAATTCTGCGTACTGAATACTGATACACATCTTTGTTATTTTCAGGAGTGCGACTTAGGGCAACAAAGCACGCTACATGCTGTCCGAGCAAGGAATAAGTTAGGCTCCACCAGTGAGGGCTCAAAACCATTATGCGAAACATTGGTGGACCTGCAATTGAGTGGCGGAGAGCGCATTTCTGATTCAGGTTTGTTGCTATTCTCTACTAGTTCCAGCGTTGAGTAGGACAAAAAGGAAATAAATGTATTCCTTTTTTGAAACTTGGAAGAAAATTAGGCTTTCATAGGTATTTCCTTATTCAAGGGAACTTGGAACAAATTTCTTTTATGTAAAAAGTTCCTTCGAACTTATAACTTTTCAGCAAGAAGAGCCCACTTCTATGTTTACTGCAGCTTGCCATGCAAATCACTGCAGAGTGGCAAGCTCCGGGTTCGATGTGCCACTTGTCGCAGCGGTGCATTCACCGTAGACCGTGACCCTCAGGATTGGGACGATGTTTTGAAGCCACATCGCATCACGGGGATTTGTGAACTTCCAGACTGTGTCAGTACAAGAATATAAGTAGTAATGTACTATATTGCCACAAGAAAACATATTCATATCCAACAAACATATCCATATATAACATATCCAGTCACAATAGAGTCATTCCATATCAAAACGGTCAAAAAATTTTAAAAATATTCATGACCCTCTTCGATTTTGACAAAACTTGGTAAAATTGTTTATTATCCTAAAGAAACATATACATAATTTTTTGTTTTGCCCTAACTCAATGGGGGTTGGCGTGCCGAACCCCTATAAAATCCCACTTGAACCAAGGGTTGAATTATAAAATATATCATATCTTTTGATCAATTTGAGAAAATTGATTGATCTTTTTTAGTAAATGAAGCACATAACATGACCATTTTCACAAGATACGTGACATTTAAATATATTGAAACCGCAGGGGTGACCAAACCAAATTTGGCAATTATTGGCCCCCCTTAATAATAGGTCGCTTTTAAAAATTTCAAAAAAATATATGTTATTACTCATTAGTATGACTATAAGCTCAGCAAGTTTGGTTATAGGCCTAAGAGTAGTTTAGGAGTAGTGAATAAAAATGTATAGTCATATATGGAAAATACGTGTATAAGAGTCCCTCCGAGGGCCACTAGCAGAGATATCCTTCGCAATTTCGCAAAGTTATTTTAACACGGTAGCATAAAATATGATTTTTCATATGTAAATAAGTTGTAAGGCAATTCTCTTATGCATAAACAACCCCCCCCCCTCCCACTCCAGCGTCTACCACCTTATCGTAGTTATGGTGTTTGCGTTGTCCAATGACCCATTCGGCTATGCCAGCGAGCATGCTCATGTTAAGGGTTACGGACAAACCAGTGGTGAGGATCAGACATCTGTCAGCCAGGGTCAAACTACCCATGCCCTCCATCGAATTCGCGGTCCCTTGGGCCGGCCACCTCCCTCGAGACGGACATCGCCCAGAATCGTATTTCGCTGGCCCGAAATGTTCCGCCCCCCGATCCGTTCCCATTCGGGACTGGCCTTCCCACCAGTGTTGGACTCCCCAGATCGGTGCCTTCTTTGGTCGACCCCTCCCTATAACTTCCATTATATGATAAAAAAAATAATATGCACAAAATAACTCGCCATCGACGCGCTTGATACTGCATAAATTTTTCATGCACATGGGCGTCCACGTTGGCCCCCCCCCCTGGATTTCAGGAAAACAAAAATGTTTGTGGTGTTTTACGTATAGCTTCATTCTGTACATCAAAAATTAAAAAAATCATTTTAAAGTGTAAAAAAAACAAAAAATGCCCTGCGGAGCAAGGGGGGGCCATGCCCTCCGTATTCCCAAAGTGTAAATTTTTTTAAAACATTGAATATTTCAACAAAATACACCTCAAAACGTCTCAAAATTGATTTCAAAGTGTCCAAAAACCAAAAAACACACTGAGGGGCAGGGGGACCCCCTTGGCCCTTACCATCCTTAGCCCTGCGAAATTTGTTTTCTTTTATCCCCCCCCCCCCCCAATCCTGCGGACGCCCATGTGCATGCATCTTCTTACCAGCGAGTATGCGAGCAGGTACAGCAAGTGTATAAGTTTGTAGACGCTGGAGAAAAGTGTACCTTCTCGTCAGATGTGTGATAGGATAGTTTGTATTGGTTAACTAAGATATTAGTATAAACATGCGATATCAAAACGATGAAATAAAGCCGTGTTGCATTACATTGTTGTAAAACATTTTAATTTAATAATAACGGTATCTTGCTGTTGTGTGTTCAATTTCATTGAGTTAAGGACAATAAATGATTTTAAGTGATACATTTAAGATATTCATATTATGATGAGGTACATTATTGCATCGTTTTGATCGCATGTTTGCAGTTCATACTCATATCTTAGTAAAACAATGTAAACTATCACATATCTGACGAAAAATTATAAATTTCTCCCGCTTCTACAATCTCATGTTTGATGTTCCTGCTCGTAAAGTACTCGTTAGTAGTAAGATACATGCAAAATGTGTGTAAAACGAGAATTACCAATTTAGTATGTTGAACTCAGCAACCTATATACGTCTGAAAAATATATTTTATGCCACCGTGTTAAAATAACTTGGCGAAATTGTGAATGATTTCTGCAAGTGGCCCTCGTAGGAACTCTGATACACGTATTTTCCATATATGACTATACATTTTTATTCACTACTCCTAAACTACTCTTAGGCCTATAACCAAACTTGCTGAGCTTATAGTCATACTAATGAGTAATAACATATATTTTTTTGAAATTTTTAAAAGCGACCTATTATTGGGGGGGCCCAATAATTGCCAAATTTGGTTTGGTCACCCCTGCCGTTTCAATATTTTTAAATGTCACGTATCTTGTGAAAATGGTCATGTTATGGGCTTCATTTACTAAAAAAGATCAATCAATTATCTCAAATGGATCAAAAGATATGATATATTTTATAATTCAACCCTTGGTTCAAGTGGGATTTTATAGGGGTTCGGCACGCCAACCCCCATTGAGTTAGGGCAAAACAAAAAAATATGTATATGTTTCTTTAGGATTATAAACAATTTAACCAAGTTTTGTCAAAATCAAAGAGGATCATGAATATTGTTCGCTCGATTTGACGCGGAACGAGCCAATAATTGAAATTTCACCATAGCAGGTGATGAGGTCATTGCTAAATAAATAGTACGTAACAAAAGAAAAAAAACATTCGTAGGTATGCTTCAAGTAGACTGGGGTTAACAACAAGGCATTTTTTGTACACACCCAATTTAATATTTTTTTTTGTAGCTAATATGATATTGCATTTTATAGGTAGGTAGTAAGTACTACTTGTTTTGATTTTTTCTGTGATTTTCTTTATTGCCCCAGTACCCCAGTTTTATTAATATAAACCTCCTTGTTTATATTTTTTATGTGACTTTAGTATCAACCGAGTATTAACTGATTTTGGATGCCTATTACGCAAATGAAAATATGAGTTCTTAATGTCGTTAACAGCAAGGTTGTGTGAGGTGCCGTTACAGATGATAATGTCAATTTGCAAAAATAAAAACGAGAATGGGGATCCTGAACAGACTGTATACAAGCCGGTGTAAGCAGAGTTCCGACCACATTGTGTGCACACTACATGGTCATACGTAACTCATATCTAGGTATGTTTACACCTGTGTGCACAGGTGTTCACATGGTGACATAGCATAGTTATGAGTTATGTCCACATTTAGTGCACATATCCACTGAAAATAAATAAAACGATGAGTAAAATTTAGATATGAAAGAAGTATTGCTATGAAAAATTAACAGTGTAATAATGATACACTAACGTGTATCTACTTAACAATTTCACATGATTTCAGGACAAGACCTACTTATACAAAATTCAACATTATTAATTGATACGTTTGAGGTGGAGTCATTATCAACTGGAAATTTGGGCAATTGCTTTGTGTTGTGTTTGTTCAAAAAAATTATTGATTAAATATTACAAGAAAAACAATGATTTTCTTGCATAATATTCCAAAGTGTTCACATCTTTTTACTTCCTGAAGACTGTGAATGGATGCAGTTGTAGTAATTCTTGTAACCCGTGTTGTTTGTCTTGCAGGTCAGTCCTGGTGATGGGCTGCATTATGCTGAGTTCTTCTTCAAATGCAGCCATCATGCAACACAAGGAGAGGACGACTGGGCAGTAGCGTTGCATCTCGTTAAACCCAACATCAATGACGTGCCTTGTTTAGCTTGTTTTGAAGTTAGGTAAGGAGGAACAGTTGTACTCTTCGATTTCTTTATATATATACATATTTATACACACCAGGATCACCAGTCTCAAATGGACTTTAACAATAATCCGAAAAGGTTTGCCATACTGAAAATCAAATCCACATGCTTCAGACCTCACTTGCTTGCCACTAGGTAGTAGGTGTACCTACAGTGATGGAAATATATTCGGTAAACGCTCCTTCTCCCTTTCCATGCATTTACGTTAGTCTAGGCTCCTCCCCCTTGACCTGTAACACTGGCAAAGTTGTTTGAATGTGGTGGGGGAGGGGGGGGGGGGGGGGGGGGGGGTGAAAGGAGCGTTTACCGAATATTTTTCCATGACTGTACATCTATACCACGCACAGAGGGAATGTTGCTCTTATTAGTTTGGATTGTATTGTACAGTTTGGTTGCAATTAGATAGAACTGTATTTTTTTTAACTGTGTAGTGGCTAAAGTTACTATAGGAGATTCTTTATGTATTATGTACACTCGGCAAAACAAAAATTGATCGTTGACCAAATTTGAATGACTGCTGGTCATGTCCCATAACCAATCAAAGCTTGTTATTATCATTGAAATGTGAGGTCACCTACTAGAGTGAGACAATGAGATCGCTTAGACTGACTTCTGATGGTGCGATCTTACATTTATTTATCAGCCTATCAGATTTATTGAACGTTCAATATTTGTTTGGCCAAGTGTGCCTACATGACGACAAGTATTGAAAAGCATTTTACATTATCTCATTTCTCAATAGTCTATTGGATAAGATATCTCAAGTGTTCGTATGGGATTAAAGGGATTATATTAAGGTGGTACTTCTTATTATTGACTCTACAGTGACCCTGTGTTGGTGTTCCCTTGCTCCGAGGGTCACGTTGCCTGCATCCCATGTTTTCGCACATACTGTTGGACACTTCTGCGTGATCGAATGTTCCGATCCCATCCTGAACATGGCTACACAGTGCCTTGCCCGGCAGGCTGTCCAGACTCTCTAATCACAGAAGCTCATCATTTCAAGCTGCTCACTGACCAGCAGGTAATATTCCTATAGAACCAATAGAATAGACAATAGAACCAAATCGTTTATAATGATTGAAACGTTCAAAAATTAAATTATAAATTCAGTTTCACTTAGAATATTAATGGTTAGAACATTTTTACGCAAAACGGGTTCCTCGGATTTAGTTGCAGGTAATGGTTCTAGTTATTAGATACCAAGATATTTCAAGTTCAATTAAATAACGCATTTAATTGTATTCAAAGTAAGTCTATCTAGCACGAAAATATTTTGCCCATTCACTTGCCAACAATCACTGATGACACCGAACTATTTATCCACTTGTATACCGTTCCTTGCACTGTCTTAAACAACGAAGAGCAGGAACGCTGCAGGACATCCTGGACTTGGTTACAAAAGATTTTTTACACCTTCAAGAATGAAGTATATATGGTCGTGGATATGTGTGTCGATCACTCTCCTTCTTCCCGTTCCATGCATTTACGTTCGCTTCTCCCTTCTCCGGCAACCGATAGCATGGTAAACTGGTTTGAATGTGGTGGGGGGCAGTGGTTAATTTGGGAATGGACGAGGGCGGACCCGTACCCTCACTCTTTTTTCAGGGTGGACGCATCCGCCCACTTACATATTTTTCATAGAAGTAAAAATAGGCTTAAAATGGTGTACAAACCGCATAGAAAGGCACCAAATTTGGTCCTGAAATTCAAAATTCTCCCGGGGCTATGCGCCCCGGACCCGCAGTATGTTAAGGGGCCCTCCCCCCAAACCCCCCATTGTTTTCCTAAGCAAATATGTTTCGCTAGACATCGCCGAGCGTCCGCCCACTTATTATTTTACAAATTAACCACTGGTGGGGGGTGAATGGAGGGTGGGCGACACAAAATTCCCGGACTGTACAGGTTGAGCTCTAAAGTATTTGAGCTCAGAGCAATCATGCAAATTTCTACCAAGCAGTACTCATGACGTTTTATGTACATTGAATGAAGTCTGTCAAATTGATATCTCGATATGAACAAACATACATTAATTGGTTGATCACCTAATCGTTGGACAAACGGACACTTGCAGAATCTACTGAGAGTCAGGCGGTCAGTAACATTCAGTTCATAAGAGTTCCAAGAAATGTTGATCAGATAGGTGTCTATTCCATTTGTATTTTTGTCAAGTCTAGGCAGAGTGCAGTACACTTGCTGTCTTTGGTTATGTTGCAGTATTTACAATACCAGCGCTTTGGAGCCGAAGAATATGTGCTGCAGTCTGGTGGTGTCTTCTGCCCTCAACCAGGCTGTGGGATGGGAATCTTGGTGGATCCAGAATGCAGAAGAGTCACTTGTATAGGAGGATGTGGGGTAAGCAAGTCAATTGTCAGTTGAAGTGTATTAGTGTCTAGTAGGTATATACACTTCAGTCATACTAGAAAGTGCTCAATAGTGTCACATTCCCAATTCGAGTACTTTCAGCATAGAGGTAAGAAGGGTTTTTCAGGTATGGATGGATGGAGTCATTGAAAAACATCATAAATTGCACATTCCATACTCAAGGGAATTGATTCAAAGTTTGACATTTTTATTTCGTGGTCATTTTTCAGGACCTTTTGGGTAGCCCCTCATATATCATCATTCATCATTTCATATCAAGATGAGTACCTACCTACTACATACGTAAATGTATGCTACATAAACCCTTCAAAGCCAAATGTATGATTTACAAAACTAGTTTCAGACCAACTTCTCTACACAATTTGTACTTTAGAATACAACTTATACACTTATTTGTTTGTGCGATTGTAATTTATAAGTTTAATCTCCGTTTCACATAGTTTGTGTTCTGCCGGCAATGTCTGCAAGGCTACCACATGGGTGAATGTGTCACCGAGGAAGAGGCATCTCGACTGGAATCGGCAAGTTCGGATTTCAGTGTGGATCCTACGAGAGCTGCTCAGGTATGAATGATGGATGACCAATAATGATTGTGTTCTTGATATTGATTAATTGGAATACTCTGGTACATTTCTTGAAAAGGGAACAAATTCGGACAAATATTTTTTGCAGTTGCGGGGGTGTAGGTAGATTTTTTTGGTTGCCCAGTTACATGTTGATAAAAAGAGTACAAGCACGTACCATTATGACCAGAATGGTCATAATATAATGGTTGATAAACTACGTGTAAATTGTCCTTCATACTAAAGAGTTGCCTAGATTAAAAACAGTCCATAAAAATAATTTTAGAGTTCGACATGCACTTCTAAAACGTTTCTATTTCTTTGTAAATACAGCATAAGAGTGAGAATAATAATATCTATCCATTCAAAATGTGCATCAACTAATTTTCCCATCTATGTGGTATCGCTCTTATAGCCTGTCTGAGAATGCATGAAAAAGAAATGAAATTACTTCTTAACTTAAATACCTATTACCTACTGCAAACACATTTGTCTGCTTAGAAAAAAAGCAATGACATGTGTGTTATCTGCATTCACATTTTTAATGATTCAATGTGGTATTTAATTAATATCTAGTTTGGCCCAAGTAATAGAGTCTATCTATCTTCCAGGCACGTTGGGATAATGCCAGCAAGACCACTATTCGGGTTATCTCAAAACCTTGTCCACAATGTCGAACGCCAACAGAACGAGATGGTAATTATTAATTAAGAATTCCTAATTACCAACTCTGATTTACGCTGCTCTGATTTTGAAAAATACATTTAGGTCCAGTTTTGTTTTTCAATGCTCTTCTAAATTTTAAACATCCGATTTAGACTTATTGTCACGCACAGCAACAACCAATGACATTTCTTAAACCACCACTTAAACGTCAATACCGGTTTGAACAGAGCATAGAAATACTTAACCTTAGGTTCTGATGACAATTGGGCTATTGGGCTACTAAAGTACCTACCTATGTAATTCCTGATTAGGTAGTGATCAGTTAGTGTATTGACTATTGAGGTGATACAAGCACGGTTGATTTCAATTATACGAGGTGGAGTCAATAAATATGTGCAATGTTATAGCTTTTTTGTTGGTTGCACTTGCTGTTAGTTCACATAACTAATGATAGGTCCTTCATCATTACGGCAGCATTGATTTGTCATTGATCAATCAATTTTGCTTTCATTGTTGCAAAGTTAAACATGGCCTCTCCGCATTTGTTTGCACTAAAGACGAGCAATAAGCAGTTATCTGTTTTTAAAGTCAGAAGGTGTACCAGAGGCTGAAATGTATTGAACCTTCGTATACTAACTACACCTCCGTCAAGATGCGTGATGGGGGGTGTAGCTTGGACATGAAATGTGATAAGTCATGTTTTGGCATAGAACAATGATGTTCTCTGAAAAAAAGTTGACTTTAGTACTTGAATTTCACATCCAAGTTCTGCAGATAGGGTACCTAAATTGTAGTTTTCAAATAGGCTTATGTTACAGGGGGCTGTATGCACATGGTCTGCACAAGACAGCAATGTGGCTTGCACTGGTGTTGGATTTGTCAGGCTGCATGGACTCGAGACTGTATGTCCAATCATTGGTTTGCCTGATCACCTTAGTTCAATAAACATTTGTTGCATATTTATTGTGTTACTCTGACATTATTAATCAAAACTTATCTAATAATAATAGCAATCCACCCCCCACTCCAATTACCTGTCTCGTGAAGTGGGCATATGCTACCAACGTAATAGTAAACATATTTCAAACATGCGTTTTCTGAATTAATTTATCTCTTGTAATGAATATAGTCATTCAAAGTGATGGTTCATTTCAGCAGTGTTTATTAGTCTATTTTATGCCTGTCGGAGCAATGTTTTTTAGCCTTAAACATATATTTGTCTCCTGATCTAAATGCAAGGGAAAACATTTTATTGCACAAATTTAATATGTTAATAATAATAATGTTGTGGCTATACAGTTTAAGTAGTCCAGACAGAGTGAGAGGGAAAGGCAGAGATAGACAACATGTGGCAGGATACCACAGCTCTGTTTACAACCACCTTGGATTTAGTGGGAAAAAAACTTGGTATGCATGTACACTCGGCCAAACAAAACTTGAACGTTGACCAAATTTGAATGACTGCTGGTCATGTCCCATAACCAATCAAAGCTTGTTATTATCATTGAAATGTGAGGTCACCTACTAGAGTGAGACAATGAGATCGCTTAGACTGACTTCTGATGGTGCGATCTTACATTTATCAGCCTATCAGATTTATTGAATGTTCAAATTTTGTTTGGCCAAGTGTACCTATAAGCTGCAGGGCTGTTTTCAGATTCATAATATTTACATATTATAATTGCCTCTTATACAGAAGGGGTATGTCATATGCTGGACTCACAGAAACTGGCTACCCAAATATTATTTATAGTATTTCTGTTGGATTTTAGAGGAATTGTAAGTGGATTATTCATTCAATATACCAGATAGAAGTACACATTTATTGGCAGTTCCAATACATCATGGTAATACAAATTATTATAGGTGGGCGACTAATTGAATTTGTATCACCAAATGCTGTATTCATGTGCATAAAAAAATGCGAAATCTTACAGTTAAAATTTCTTACTTGGGTGTGCTGAGAACACCAAGTGATAAAATATAATTAAAGCCCTTCTTCCATGGACGCCATATTTTGACGCCGCGTCATACTTTTTGAGACGATCATATTCGTTATAATAGAGGAACTGCGCATGCCATACCGCCGCATCGCAGTGCGTCGAAAATTAGTTGTGATTTTATTGACGTTGGCTCTCTGATTCGCATGACGTAACACATTGCTGCGACTGCGATTCCAACTCCGGTTAGCAGAGCGGGCAACATGGTGGCGAAATATCGCATTGCGAAGATAAAACGCGGCCATGGAAGACGGGCTTAAGACAACAATATATTATTTAAAATAACATGTTCAATCTACTGGACTCCCACTATAATCGATCATGTTGGCAGATTGTCAACAAGTTTGTGCAATGTGGAACATTCAAACCTGCGCGTAGAGGTATGTTATTAAATCCTGATCTCTAAAATACAATACACAAACAATCACATCAATAGTAGTCCGAAAACCAACGATAAGTCGAGACACTTGGACAAAATGAGATTAATTATACAATTAAAGGTTGGGCACCTGTTCGAGATGCAACATTTAAATGCAAACAAATTGTACAGTTTGTACAAAATATAAAACATTTGAGTGGACACAATTAATTAGACATTTACATTACTCTAAACAAAAATACAAAATGGACATCAATAAAATAAGGTACAAAAAGAAATATCTGGTTTCTTGACGCATAGTAAGTATTCGTTTCATGATATATGTAGATAGATTCTAGGGCCTTTTTAAGGTGAGTTGCTATACACCTTACACATACATCGGAGAATGCACTCATGCGTGGATAATGCCTTAACGTTGGTGTCAACTTGTGATTTTTTAATACGTTAGGTGAGCTAAAGCTTATGTCTAAAAGAGATTGCATACATACTTGCAGTCTTGCAAAAGTGTCTCTAAGTCGGGAAATTATGGCAGTGACTGGATAGAAGTTAGAAGACTATTTAAAATATGTGGGTTGCAATCGCAACTATAATGGTGATTTGGGCAGTTTCTGGAAACTTGCAACTAATATTAAGGTCAAGGATCAGTTTCCATGACAGGTGGGTCGAGAGCTGTATGCAGAGTAATGCTGACTCCTCGATTCAAACTGACAGCAGGGTAGAAAACACCATAGAGATCTTGAAATGCGATCGGTCCGTGAGGCTCCTCATTGACGAAGAAGCTCAGTTGATGAGCGTTCAAATCGAGAAGGATGCCTACCGTGGAACCTTGCTGGATGCCACCTTCAGCTCGCTGCTCATGGACGCTAGCATGCATAAACCAGGAGCGTGTGCGGTCGATGTACATCCCCCAGCCCTTGTCGTCGCTTCCTGTAAGATAATTGCCATTCATATGAGACTCAATGTGGAGGGATATAAACTGGCAAGGCAAATTTCTGCAAGCTTTTCAATTTAGTATGGATCGAGTAGGTAATGAAAATTAAAGCTTTGTTACTTAAGATTGGTAAACCTTCTTTCATGTATATTTTGGTAAATTATTAAAATGTAAACTATAACACCAATACTGCAAAGAGTCACATAGTACATAGTATCACTTCTCTGTAGATGTACGTAGTAATTTTATTACAATGTGACATTCTTGTGAAGTAAAAGTGACTGTAATATGTGTTAAACATTACATAAGTGTTGTTTCATTGGATATATACAACAATGGTGTTGATGCTGGAATGATGTATATATCTATAATAAACCTTTTTCACCATTGACAAGTCTGACTGGGAGTTCTGAACAGAACATGTGTATTAGAGGTGAGCGCGTGAGTGATTTTTGACTCGCGCGCGGTCACGTCAGGCGGGCACGTATTCCACTCACGCACGCGAGTTCGTCATTTCGCTCCCGATCACGCACACTCGCGCAGCAAATCTTATGGACTCTTGCACGCTCACGCACACTCACGAACTACAACTCACGCACAGTCAGTCACGTCACGTTGATAAGTGTACAACATTCTTTGTTTGGGTGAGGTTCCTCTCCCTCTAGGTCAGTCCTCATATTTTTGATACACAACACAGCTCTTTTTTTACAAATAACTGTTGATTCAAATGTAGCATGAGAAATGTATAACTTGGCCACGGACCATCGTTTACTCGTAGGTATCTTTTACTACTACTTACCCAGTAATAACTACTTAGGTATAGTATGCATAAAATATTTAAATTTGCTTATCAAGGGTCCATAATTTGAAATAACAATCGCAACTTTCATGAACACTAAGCCCTGGCCAAAATGCACAGAATTCTGAGGTTGACAATGTTTTTTTTTAAATTATTAATAATTATTAATTAATAAATTAATCATGCCCCGCAGGGTATTTTTTTGATTTTCACGAAATAGAAACCAATTTGGGAAGCTGAAATGGCAAAGTTACTGGTCAAGCGTAACACGCGTGTCACGATTCCACGTGACCAGTAACTTTGCACACTCACGCACGACTTTTAGCAGTAGTGTGTACACTCACGCACAGTCACGCTGTGGCTGACTGTGCGCGTGACTCACGTCACGCGCTCACCTCTAATGTGTATCATAAAACTTATTACAGAAATGCAGTTTTCCTGTATAAAGAAAAGAAATGATAAATCTGTACCTACGTATAAAGATTTGGTTACGTCTAGATCTCGAGGAGCAGGTTTCACTGGCGAGTTTTAATATACCGGGTGGCGCAAAAAAAATCCCCCTGATTGAGAGGTCACTATATCGAAACTATTATAGATAGGATTCTGAAATTTGTACACATATTAGAAAACATACCAAAATTTAATATGTGCAAGTTTCAAAAACATTACTATTGTAGGAAAAAAGTTACAGCTGTTCAAATTTTGTTGTCAAAAAATTGATTAAACGGTGCTCAAATAGCGCGCGTCGAGAAAACTTCCAGTGGCCGGGACGCTGTTTCTTCAAAACTACGTACGGTATCAAGCTGAAAATTTCAAATTAAATTAAAAATAGATTAATATCGATTGTGTAAAAATTACATTCAATTTGAATTAATGGAACGAAAATTATGGAATTTTGAAGTTGAGCTTGAAAACAGAATAGTGGGAAAAGGATCACTTTTTAACGTGTGTAATAAAAGTTTAGAAAAAATCTTCATTTCCTGATTTTACGCTCAACTTCAAGATTCCATAATTTCCGTTCCATTAATTCAAATTGACTTAAACTTTTACACAATCGATCTTAATATATTTTCAATATAATTTGAAATTTTTAGCTTGATATCGTAAGTAGTTTTGAAGAAACAGCGTCCCGGCCATTGGAAGTTTTCTCGACGCGCGCTATTTGAGCTCCGTTTAATCAATTTTTTGACAACCAAATTTGAACATGAACAAATTTGGTTTTCCTACAATAGCAATGTTTTTGAAACTTGCACATATTAAATTTTGGTATGTTTTCTAATATGTGTACAAATTTCAGAATCCTATCTATATAGTAGTTTCGATATAGTAACCTATATCAATCAGGGGGATTTTTTTTGCGCCACCCGGTATAGAATGAGGAGACAAAACCAAGTGCTGGCAAACTAAGTCACCTTTGTTGAAAGAGATACCAAGAAGCCACAGTTTCAATCATCTGGCTTCATTCACATGTAAATAATGATCACCCATCCAGAAGCCTGACCTGCTCTGTTTTGCTTCCTCTCACGTATACCACAAGAACCAACGTACACTCACAGTCAGAGGCGCGACTTTTGTAAATGACTGTGGGTGTTCAAGATATCTGTTGTAGATACAATGGGGGGGGGGGGGGGGCCCGGGCCGGACGCGGGTCCAGGCCGCATAGGCCCGTGAAATTTTGCATTTAATTGCCATTAAAGTTTAAAGTTTAATTTCCATGTACTAAGTCCTGTTGCAACAATAGGCAACACATTACTTGGGTGCCTGGAAGTCAAACTGCATATGATTTTTATTAGAAAGCAGAGCCACATTGATACTTTTTAAAATTGGCTATTTTGTATTTTGGTTTTCATCCTAAAATCATCCTAGGGTGCTTTCGCCCCCAGGAACCCCCGGAGTCAGTGCCAATGCTCACAGTCACAACCCTATGCTTTGCTCAGCTGAGTTAAAAAACAAATTAATAAAGCAAGGGCAACATTTAAAATACTTCTAGACATATTTACTCAACACTCACCAAGCATTTGCTGAGGATCGACGTCCAGTCGAGCCACTCCAAAGCTCGGATCTGTGTCGGAGTCAAACTTGTTGATAAGGAACTCCCAATAATGCACTCCACGCGAGAAACCAACTGAAGCCAGTGCCACTCGATGTTCAAACCCCTCACAAGCCACCGTGCAGTTGTCAGCAGAGAAATTCAGTTCCGTCGAGGCCCTCGATGGTTCAAAAGTGAACCAAGCCACTAAAATAGATGGTACAAAAAACACAAAATGACAAACAACCAACTTGATATCATTAGTCTTTCTCATTGGTGTAAGAAATTGAGTTTTAAGTTACATTTATCAAAATGTAATGTAATCACTTTCACTAATAAGAAAATTTGTATTGTGAATAATTATAGTCTTGACGTAGCAAACCTGGGCAGGGTAAGATATACCGTATTAACTCGTGTATAAGACGCACTCGTGTATAAGACGCACCCTTGTTTTGATAAGTCTATTTTAAGAAAACACTTAGCATGCGTGTATAAGACGCAGTAAAATTATGAAAAACATTATGTGTTTGTATACATGATATCCATCTAAATGTTGGTTTTCCCGCTAACTGAGCTATTTGAATGAAAATCACTGCCAACTTGTTGTAAACAAACAGTAATTTCCTGCTTCTGAGAAAGGGGGGAGGGGAGTCTCTTCCCAGCAGCTGTTGCTTGCTTTAAGAGGCATGCACCTGCCTTTCCTCTGCATTCCAAAACAAACCCAACTTCTCTCCTCCCCTTCCATTAAGATCGCCATTCAACAGTGTTTTGTCTTCTGTCAGAGCAATGTTTTTCAGAAGTAAACATATTATATTTTGTCTCCTGATCTAAATGCAAGGGAAAACATTTTGTTGCAAAAATGTAATATGTTAATAGTGTTGTGTCTAGACATAGTATGAGTAGTCCAGACAGAGTGAGAGGGAAAGGCAGAGATAGACAACATGTGGCAGTCTACCACAGTTCTGTTTACAAACATCCACCTTGGATTTACTGGGAAAAAAGCTTGGTATGCGTGTATAAGACGCAGGGCTGTTTTCAGAATCAAAATATTGACATAGTATTGCGTCTTATACACGAGTTAAGAGGGCTTGGTAGTGAGTTTGACCTTGAAGAGTTTTTTAATCGATTTTTATCAATATCTTTTTCCAGTGTAATTGTTAACACAATAGGGCTATGGACGTGAATTCAGAACAGTTCAATGAAAATAATTCCATAGCTTGTAACTGTTTATTAGATATACTTTGTCCTACAGGTGTTTAGAACCCGAAAATTTAGTAATTTTCGGGTTCTAAACACCTGTTGGACACAATAAAACTAATAGCTTATTCCAAACTATGAAATTATTTTCATTGACCTGTTCTGAATTCACGTCCATAGCCCTATTTTGTTACCAATTACACTGGAAAAAGATATTGATAAAAATCGATTAAAAAACTCGTCAAGGCCACGCTCACTACCAAGCCCTCTTAATACGTATTGTAAGGATTTAGGTGTAACTTTAAAATTCAATCTTTAAAATTTAAAATTCAATGAGCATGTGAATACAAATTGTTCCTAACGCTATTAATTTACTTGGATTCATAAAACGTACCTAGTTGTAAAAAAGAATTAGCTAGCTAAACTAGAACATTGTATATACAGCTTTGGTTGGGCCTCAGGGGAAATGGAATATGCCAATGTGATATAGAACCCTAACAATCTGTGCAATGCAGATACATTAAGATTATGTGCATGCAGTAAAGTAAAAGTGAATGTAGAGTACCATAGAGGTGAGTATGTAATACTCATCTCATCTACCTATGTAATAGGTTTAGTGACTTTTCACTCGAGAAGGCAAATTTGTGACTAACCAATATTTTACCGATATTGACCTGCTCTGTGAGATTAATTTTAAGGTTCCAGCGAGAACTAGAAATGTAGAAACTTTTATGCCGTCGCAGAGCTGGGCAGTGGCTGGAGGAGCCATGCTCGTTTGGGCCGAGAGAAAAATTTTAATCAAGAATCCCCGTAAAGACAGTTTAGTATCTCAGAACTTGCTCATGGACTACAGCCCAGGGGCAGTCTGGGATGTCAAGGACCGGGATGCGATGAGGCAATGGGCCCGGATAAACATGTGACAGGGCCCGTAAAACGAAGTAGAGATAGAAAAAATGTATGTAAAATGACTAAAAATGTTGGTTAAATATGAAAATCTAGAGTAAAATGTATTTAGGGGCCCGTAATATGGGAAAAGGGGCCCTTAAACGACAGGGGCCCGGGATGCGATCGCAATCCGGCACCCCGGGCCAGATCGCCACTGCTATAACCTACCTTCTGCAGTCTGGAGTCCAATAACTTCGCTGTATTCACCCTCTCCTGTGCTGTTGAAGGCTCGCACACGGGCATTGTACATAGAGTGGAAGTGCAAACCATCAACAGTGCACATTGTCTCCTTGCCACAGTAAACCTCCTGCAACAAATGGTTAACGTAGACCATGTAATGGCACACTTTTCTGCAGTGCCGGACTGGCTCATCAGGGGCCTCGGCAGCTATTGTTACTAGAAATTTTTGGGAGAAAGCAGCCCACCAACCTGCTCCGCAGGGCTTTTTTATTTGTATAATTTAAAATGGAATGTATAAACAATCGAGTGATTTTAAAAATTCATTTTTCCACAACAAAAACATAACAGAAAGCCAATCATGCCCCGCAGGGCGCTTTTTGTTTTCTATCACTCTTAAAATAATTTTGTGATTATCAAAACGTGTATCATTTTGAGCGAAGAAGCTAACAGGAAGTTAAGTTAAATGTACCCAAATTCTGCCCCGCAGGGATTTTTTTTTAAATTCAGTAAATTTAAAACGATTTTGAGATTATGAAAACGTATATTATTTTGAGCGAAGAAGCTAACATTGAATTGAAATTAATAAAATTGCCCCCAGCCCGCCCCGCAGGGCGATTTTTGAAAATGTATATTTATTTAAGTGTTTTTGGGATTGAAAAATGTGTATTTGGCTCCAAATGTCAAACATTAAGTTAAAGGAAAAATAAATGAATGGAAGGGGCAAGAAACCAGCCCTGCAGGGCAGTTTTTGGATTTTTTTAAATTATAAACAATCTTGGGATTGTAAAATCGTGTATTTGGCTTCAAAATGCCCAACATAGTACAAATAGAAGAGGCCCCTGCCAGCCCCGCTGGGCGCTTTTGAACTTTTATCATTTTTAATTTTTTGGGGAATGTAAAAATGTGTATTTTGCTGCATAATGCCTAACACAAAGTTAATGAAGACAAATTTAAAGGCCCCCAGCCTGCTGTGCGGATTTTGTAATTATTAAATCATTTTGGGATTGTAAAAATGAGTATTGGTTGGGCTGCAAAATGTCTAACATAATTATAATATTAAATGAATGTACATTTTTAGAGGCCCCCAGCCAGGCGAGCAGGGCGGTTTTTGAGATTTTTGTTAATTTTCAATTGATTTTGGGATTGCAAAATCGTGTACCTACATGGCTTCAAAATGCTCAACATGCTGTTATTGGAAGAAACATTTAAGAAGAAGAGGCCCCCAGCCTGCCCTGAAGAGCGCATTTTGAACTTTTGTAATTTTTAAATCGTTTTTGGGATTGTAAAAATGTTTATTTTGCTGTAAAATGTTCAACATAAAGTTAATGTAAGATGGGTTCACATGGAAGAGGCCCCCAACCTGGCCTGCAGGGTGCTTTTTTGACTTCTGATATTTTTTAATGGATTTTTTTATGATAAAAATGTATGTTATACACAATCTAGGGGCCTCAGTAGCCAGGGGCCTCGGCGGCAATCGCCGCCTAGCCGCCAGGGGCCAGTCCGGCCCTGCTTTTCTGTAATATGTACACAATATGAATTTGTTGCTTGTAATGGTTTCATTATCAACATTGCAAACCAAACTGTCTTAATATGGGAAATGTGTTGCAAATTGGGCGGGAGTTGCAAACTACAGGACATTAAAAGAGTCTTTTATACTTAAATATAGAACAGTTGTAAAAAGTAATTTGAAAAAGAAATTTAAGAAATATGTTTGTGCTGTACGTTAAGATAGCATTACGCCGAAATGTAAAGAACAAAAAATAAAAAAAATATGTAGTTACACTCGACAATTCATAAAACGGTATTTTTTGAACGAAACGGATTGGCTGCTGGTCAGGTTCATTGACAATCAATCCTTGTTATCATCAATGAAATCAGAGCTCACCTACTAGAGGTAGATGACGAGTAAGTAGACTTCATCGGATGACGCCATCACATTTTTTCCAGACAATCCATTTCTTTGAAATACCGTTTTATGAATTGTCGAGTGTACCTACACACAGACATTTTTTTCATAAAAGTCAAGTCATTTCATAGCTATTTTTCATTAGAAACATTTTGGAGGAACACTATACCACAGACTAGTTATATATTTTTTTTGTCTGGGGCTTAACGTCGCACTGTTCTGCAGCGAGGCTAATGGCGACGGATGAATGATTATGATGATGATTGGGAGATGATGGTGAAGAGTAGGTAAGGATGGAAGGTGGGAAGGAGGCGGTTGTGGCCTATTAGTAGGGTACCTTCCCAGCATATGCCTATAGACTGGGGGAATACCACGAAATAAACCCAGTTAGGAAGGACGGCCACGGGAATCGAACCCGGGCCTCCGGAATACAAGTTCAGAGCGTTACCACTCACCCAACCGGTTCCTGCCTTCGGCTTATAGGCTCCTAACTAGTCTGTGACTATACCCAAGTAATTATCGATATGGAGTTTGGTACCATCATCATCTTTAAAATCAGGATCTTTAAAATTCTGAAAGTTTCCAGCTGTAGGTACCTACCTTACCTACATAAAGTTCATTCTAGGCAAAAAAAGAGAGATTGATATTTTGTTACTGGTGGAATGAAAATTGAATTATCAATTGCTTTGGAACCTAAAAACAAACTTACCTACCTACCTAACTAAATATTAGAATTATTCCCAATTTATCCAGGAAAGAGTACCCACCCTGAATTCACCACCACTGCCATCATCTAGTTCCAGTACATAACCCTCGACTAGAGAAGTGGGAGGCGCCTGCCAGGCCACCGTTACGCAGTTGTTCTCGGCGCTGCATTCCTCAGGTATTATACATGGCAGGCCTGGAGCTGAAACAGATAAAATACCTAATATAAGTCTTTATTTCAGACTTTGCCGACACATTGGTTGCCAAATGAATGACACGGAATAATAATATACATTTGGATTAAAAAGATTAATGAAGGATTAAGTTATCTACTAGTAGAGAATATTATGTAGATGCATTTTTAAAATAGTTACTGATCTTCTAAGTAGGAAAGCATGGGGCACAGTGGGCCGATTTTTACAAATTACAAATTATTTTATTGTGCCCCTGACCCGACAAAAGTTGGAAGCAGGGTCGCGATATTTATTATTTTATTGTGATTAAAAAATATGAATGTATCCTCAATCTTTCTGGAACTCAAATAAATTTCGTCTTTGAAAAGTTTGAGGCAGAGGAACATCTCTAAAACAATATAATAATCAAACTTTCAGCAAGTAATATTTAACTGCAAAATCCTTTATTAAATGTTGGGATGGTTCCTCTTGAACCAATCGTGTACATTTCATTTGTACTAATCCGCCACTGTAATTTTATTACATAGCCATTACATATTACATTTTACATTCATTACCTGCTGGCTGCCGTTCCTCACCTTCATTGGCAGCTTGGAACGAAATTATTACCATAAATATATATCATTGTCACATAATGGTTGCTTGTTTTCTTATTAATTTAACCAGTTGAGTGAATTGGTGTTTGCTAAAGGTTTTCTTGGAGACAATAATATTTGAAGACAACTGGTACTATTGGACTTTGGTGACCACTGGTCATTTTGTCAAGTGACAAGATATTGATATTTATATTTTATAATGTGAATTTTGCTAAGAAAGCAATTTGATAAACAAAAAGAAAGAAAAAGAACAAAAAGACAAATAGATAACCAGGCATAAAATGGAAATGATGTGGGACTGAACAGAATATTAATTATGAACATACATTCCCAATTCTGTGTAGCTTCCTGACTGAGGAACACATATTAATGTACCTATTTCATTCTAAGAAAGTTGAAAGAAGCGAGTTCAAAGACGTGTGGCAATCAATAAATAAGTTAAGGAAATCGGAACAAAATATCACATTCAAGTTCACTTCATTCCACAATAAAATATTTTTTGCCGATTGTGATTTATGGAGCTGTACATGGAAAATTAGTTGGGAGAGAAAATTCAAGCTGAAAAGATGAAGATTGTGAGACCATAGATATACTGAACTTCTCTATGGTGAACCTATGCTGCTGTGTCACTGTCAGGTAAGAACGCATTGAAAGATACTGTTTTGGATGTAAAATACCAGTCAATTTGCTCATCTCTAACACGGCAGTTTAGATGAATTGAAAATGAGATTGAAGACTGAGAGCTGTGGAGTGCAGATGATACCTACAGGAGGGAGATGCAGTCTGCAGATAATTCAAACTATGATGATTATGATTTATGACAATTTGTTCAGCGGGCATGGCATGGTATTGAATTGTTAAATTTTTATGTCAGAGATGTCGTCAGACAACAGTAAAAAATGTATAGTGTTACAGATATCAGAGACTAGGAGTCAAACAATAGCAAACTCTAGTGTTTGTAATTTTGAGTGTACCTATGTAGTTGTAAAGCTGCAATTCATGACTGAAAATAATATAAGTAGGTAGGTAGGAAATGAATACGTATAGAAAAAGTCCACATAGCTGACAAGACAGTGGAGATCAGTGAGTGAGTGAAAGAGAACTTACGTTTCATCTGGATAAAGTTCAACTGGTGGATGGCTCTGAGTAGTGTCTTGTCTTCCAGTGTGAGATCCATTTCATGTGATATGCGAGGGGCAGTGGTCTCGTGCTTGTGCCATGTGATGTCCACATTAGCCACTCGGTTGATAAGCATAGAGCCGACCTGAAGGCAGCAGACATCCAGCATTAGCTACTTCACAGCTCAGAGAAGACAAGAATAGTTTTCAAAAATATGCACGCATATTTATCTTCACTGTGATTATTTAATGTACCTACATAACGAATAATAAGCAAAAAGTGTGAGTGAGATGAAGGCAACGAGAGAATAAATTAAAACTTGGGCCCAAATAATGTGAAATAAGGTCAAAAATGTGAAAATATGACACCTCCATTCGAAATGTATATTTTACACTATTTTTCAAGATTTTCGGATAAAATACGGAAACCACTGGCTTGTTCTCTTTTTTTATTTCAATTATCGCCACAATTTCGACTTTTCAATTATTTCAGCCAAAATATATAAATAATGGTAGAGGACTATAAAGTATAAATTATAATATATTAATTATTAAATATGGAAGGATCCGTTTACGTGTCTAGAAAGTCCACAAAGTTATAAAAAAGTTTTTTTAAGTTTAGGTACACCTGGCCAAAAAAAATATCGGTGAACAAATTTGAATGACTTCTGGTCATGTTTCATAACAATAATGCTTGTTTGTTATTAATATTATCATTGAAATGAGAGGACGCCTACTATCTAGTGAGACAAGGAGATCTCTGGATGGTGCGATCTAACATTTTTCACTCAATCAAAGATTTATTGCGCGATCATTCTCTACAGTTATTCCATCTATATCCAAATATAATGAAGTGAAGTTCGTTCTCATTTTACCTAGATTCACTTTTCTGAGTTTCATTTCGAAGAAACCCTATAAGAAAATAATGCGTTTTTTCTGTCCTCACCTGAAGGAAAGCTGCAGAGTCGGTCTCTTTTAACGCCTCAATGCAAAACTGCAGTAACCCTGTTGTGTGCTGTAATTTCCATGTGCATGTGGATACTTGATCCTTGAGAGCTCGCAGCTTAGCATCACGATCAACTCGGATGTATTCCACCAGCTCTTCTTTGCGGCGTTCAATAGCGGCGATCAGAGCGTCACATTTCGCAGACACAGTTGCTTCAAAATCTTCACAGTTCTCCTACAAGACAAGAACGAACATGTCATAAGAGTAATTCACAGCGCAACAACCAGTAGAAACGTTGTCTGCCACCTTTTCTTTGTCCTCCAAAAATTATTTTGTGTTTTAATTACCCACTATAGTGGCTTCGATGTATCTTTTCTGGCCATGTCAAATAATATGTAAGAAAGAGTAAATTAGCAAACTAGGTACACTCGAACAAATAATAAACGGCAGATATTCGAAAGAAAAGGATTGTCTGATAAAGGTTTAATGGCATCATCCCATGAAGTATGTGCTAACGCATCATCTAACTATAGTAGGCGAGCTCTGATTTCATTGATAATAACAAGGATTGATTTGTCAAGGAACCTGACCAGCAGCCAATCCGTTTTGTTCAAGTACCGTTTTTATTGGTTTGAGTGTTGTATACCTACCTAATTTAAATTTTGACATTGTTTACAAGGATGTCAAAACGTTGGGTATGAATGTATTATATTATATTATACATTCTGGACACAAAGGGAAGACAGCCGACTAAAAATATATTTAATATTCTTACATTGACTTTATCAGTGATGCTTTTGAGACGCTGGATGAATTCAGTAGTGGATCGGGCCTTCTCGGACAATAATTGTAAATTCTGCGACAATTCCGTCTGAAAATCAATAACAACAAGTTGTTTCATTATCATTATCTCTCTCTCAAATACGCAGATATTCTCGAAGGAGTGATAGTGTCAAAGACCTCTTCCAAAATCTACAGATTGCTCGAAATTTCGTTCAGTGTCTACCATAGCCAACCATAGCCATGTCGCCAAATATAGCGCTAGCAAATATATTGAGCGTTTACTATTTTTAGGACTTCACATAAAACTAAATCTTTTCACTTTACGGCGCTCCACGATAGATAACAGAGGAAAGCGTAATTTCTACGTCTCATTTCACGGATGTGATCATTGATTTAAAGGGAGTGTTATTGTTCAATATCTTTTTGTGTTGTCCCACTATACAAACAACATAATATTGTGGGCATTTTTCTCTCCGAGACTCTTCCAGCTTGATTGGCAGCGCTATTGATCGGTTTCCTCGCATGTGTTTGTGTTGATCATGCTATTCCTAGTCTCAACCAAGACGGGCTAGGTACCTAATAGAGCAATGCATTGGTTGGGGCTGGCAACTAGTCGCGTATCGATCTCCCTCGACGTCGAGAAGGGGCGGGTTTCACCCTCTTCATGACTGCCATTCATCCCTTATGTGATGTCGACACCAACAACCAGACATACATATAAAAGTACGCGAAGTTACCACACGGCGATTCAATTCTAAGCGTCTTTTATTGCGAAGAGCCATTGCAGCATCGCTCGGGCGTCCGAGGGATAGACAATGCAGCAAGATCACGGTGTCCTTGAGATAGCTCCTTTACCTTTCATCTGGCGATAGCTTGCATTCCATTGCACCATGACTGTATACTACCATACAAACAGGTATCGTTCTGTCTCGACCGTCTTGAATTGAAATTGCGGGACAGAACACGTTTCTTGTCAGAACGGAAATCGCACCCTAAACGATATACCTACTTGGAAGGAATTTTTGCGGTTATATTGGATCATTTGGCGGCAACATTAATTTATCTAAGGTGTTTTGGAATATGTTTGTAGGAAGGGAAGGCGTACTGTCTAGCCCCAAATAATTGCTATTTCTGTATCTGGCGTCGGCGATGTCGTTTTTAGACGCGGGAGAAAATAGCGTCGGTTGAAGACACGATTGGTCCTACTGTATATAAATCTTCCAAACCCGGAAAATAGAAATACGTCTGAAAGTATGACAATATTTGTTGTTCAAAATCCAAACAATTTATTGTCTGAAAGTCATACGGGCCGGAATAGTTAATCCCAAGAACCTGTAAATAATTCAAATTGTAATAAGGTAGACACGAACCTTTTGAAGCTTGCACATGGAGTTGATGGCTTGGACGTCATGGCTCATATGTCTCGTGTCGTGAAGGCACATGGGACACACAGGGACTTTGCAGACCAGACAGTACATTGACAAAGCCTCGTCGTTATGGTCGGCACACTTCACATCGCGACTTTTAGCGCGATTTCGCAGTGTCACTCTACCTTGTACCGGATCAACAAGATTATGTTTTGCTAAAGGGCCGCGAGAAGGATGACAACTTTCGCGACAAGAATTACAATACAACACTTCACACTGCTCGCACATTACTTCGGCTTCTTCGGCGGGATTCGACTCGCAAAGTTGACACTTCAACGTCAAATTTCTTGTTTCACCATATTTGTCTACGATACTTTGCATAGCCCGGTATTTAGGTAAATTATGAGCACCGTGTTCATCGAAGTAGACGACTTTGTGGCAAGTTGGACACGCCACTGACAATGCACCATGCAGCAAAGGTGGGAACAACACATCCTGGATATTGGGTGTTCCCACATAACTATTTGGTCGACTATTGCACACAACACCACTGTCTGTTTCACTTAATATCGATAATTTGTCGACTTCCTGATAGTCCACTGAATCACTCCCTGCGCCACTGCTGGAACTATTACCACCACTGTTTTCCGCTGCATTTTCAGCGTCCAGCGTCGACGTCGCTGTTGAATGCTGAATGAGTTGCTGTGACGCTGGTACTTGCAAATGCACTGCACAATTCAGACATAATGTATGGTAACATGGCAGCAATACCGGATTATTGAAGAATTGCTTGCAAGCCGCACACCGCAATTCCTCCTCCATGGCAGGTTGAATCAAGACGAAAGCTACACACCATCAACCACAATGTACGAACTCCACAACTCGTTTGACGTGATGAATGTTCTATCGAATTTGGTTGGACTCGGAAGATGTTTTACTTTCTGCCGCTTCGCCAACGGCTCTACCGATGCAATGGGGAAACAAAACAGACTGCAATTACCGACATAACAGCGCCTCTAGCGTGAAACGCAGTCAACAACAGTCTCGTTCATTATTTTTGTTAGTGTGAGTGAGTGAGATCGAGTGAGATCAAGTGAGATAGAAATAGGGAGACCGAAATTTTACATTTCTTCGCCCAATTCGTGTATTTATACATGTTGCTTTTCACAAGCTCATAACATAAAAATGTGATATATACTTTAGGAATAGAATTCACAATAGCTGGGTGGAATCAAGAACACACAAACAAAAATAAATAATTGACTAACAATAAATAGGTTGGTTATTGAACCCGACTTCTTTACCGGCAATTGTTAAGTGTCAAAGTCGAGTGAAAATGATGCAGAGCCGGTTAATCGCGGGGGTGTCCACGTTTTATGGAAGGTCATGGAATCAAGTGGCCAAAACAACGACAGCACAGAGATTCTTCTCGGCCCTGTAAGTTGATTACTAAAGTGCTCATTAGTGATCGGAAGTGAAAGATCAACGTCTAGCTGTCAGTCAGTGTCACCTGACCCTAATGTCGGGTCGGGCCGGAGAGCGCCCTTCCTTTTATCAATATTGTAGGAAAAAATATATATATTTTGCTTTTCCTAAAGGAGTAGTAGAACTCATGACATGACGCTGGTTAAATTAAAGTCCCTCAAGTTTATGTTTTGTGCGTGTGTTGCAGGAACTCATTTATATTGAATAAAAATCCATTTAATTTTTCACTCAAATAACAAACAAACCTTATCTATCCCGGTGCGCACACACATTATCATAGGTGTACCCGGTGGGGGGGGGGGGGGGGGGGGGGGGGACATGGTATTTAAATTAAAAATTCGACCTACACCTGTACATTTTGCAATATACCTACTATCAGGTGTATTAGCCCCCCCCCCCCTCCGACAACACAAAGAAATTAAAATTAAATGTTTAAATCAAAAACACAATTTTTAAAGCATACTTAGTATAGGTATTAGATATATAACAGCTCTGCATATATTAAAGCAATTTTTTAATATTTCAACTCGAAAGGAAGAATGAAGATAGGTACATTAATCAGTTTCAAAACGCAAAACATCCAATCGAGGATCAGCAAATAAATCCAGGGCTACAAGCCCCGTATTGCGTCTTCTAGGAAGAGTGAAGACCTCTTGATTCCGTCCAGAATCCTGATTATTGCCCCCCCCCCCCCCCCCCCCCCACTCCAGTACACTAATCATTTCTCCTTCGCCAGTCTATCATGAGCACATTCCGCATTTTGACCCTGGGCCCCGATTTCGTGACTAAAAATCCTCCACTTTCAGTTATTAATTATTTCAGGAAACCATAAGTCTAAGCCTAAGTTATAACGTGCCGTGTATTGTAAGCCAGAGTCCATTGTCCAATATGTGTCCATGTACAATATCTGGGAGTTTAGATCAACGTATTCCAGGCATTGAAATGCAAAAAAATTGTTTCGAGATAAACTCTATGAGTAAAGACACAACACAACTGTCTTGAATTGTTTCAGAAATGAAGAATATGACATAGCTATAGTCGGGGGTGGTATCGTCGGTATAGCGGCAGCCCGTGAAATCAAACTTCGGCAACCTTCATTGAAAATGTGTATTCTTGAAAAAGAGAGTGGATTATCAACTCACCAAAGTGGACACAATTCTGGCGTGATTCATGCAGGTGTTTATTATACGCCCGGATCACTGAAAGCGGAACTATGTGTTCGCGGGCAAACGCTCGCTTACGAATATCTCGACAAGAAGAAAATACCGTATCACAAATGTGGGAAACTTATTGTGGCTACAAATGCAGTGGAGAACAAACGTCTGGATGATCTTCACAAAAGAGGCGTTGCTAATAAAGTGAAAGATCTCAAGATGATAGATGCGAAAGGAATCAGAGAGATTGAGCCGCATTGTCGAGTAAGTAAAAAAATAAATAAGCATTATTTTATTTTTTATGCATTATTATCATAACGGATTAAACATTCAATAACACAATCGTATCACAATAAAAATACTAAGAAAAATATAATTTGAAACATAATCTGACAACAGTTTTAAAAAAATTACAAATTAGTTTATTATTTTATTAATTTGTTTGTTTGAACAAATGGCTGAAACTGTCCAATACATAACTGTCCCTATACTGTCCCTCTTTGCCTGTTTATAAAAGAGGCATTGTTCTAGGGGGAGCGTGCACTTTGGTGTCCACACACCGGTATCGTGGACTGGAGACAAGTCGCTCTTGCCATGGCAGACGACTTCAAGACAGCAGGGGGTCAGGTGTACACTAACTTCCCTGTGAGGGGGTTTCAAGAGACAGACAGTCCGGCAACACATCCAGTTACCGTCATTGGAGACAAAATGGTATCTTCTTTCACCAACCTCTATATTTTGGAGAAGTGTTTCGAATTACTAGTCCTTAAAAATAAATGAGAGCAGCAAACGCATGAAGTTCTAGTAGTGTCGCTCGATTGATCGCTTGAAGCATGCTTTATCCTTGAAGACGCTTCAGTGAGCGGTTTTGTTTTAGGCGCTAATAACGAGATAATTCAATGTTCCTGTCTGTCATGTGTTCAAAGCTAAGCATACCAAGGTCAATTATCTGACGGTGATGACAGTATTTTGTTTGATTTTGTAATGCTCGGCTTTTGGAAAAGTATAGCAGTGAAACTGAAAGTAAAGTGAACATAATGAAGGATGATTTGTTTTGACAGAATGTTCGGGCACGCTTTGTGCTGACATGTGGTGGCCTACAATCGGACCTCTTAGCTGTCATGTCTGGGTGCAATCAGGAGCCGCGGATAATACCATTCCGGGGTGAATATCTTATACTCAGTGAAGAGAAAAGACACCTAGTCAAAGGGAACATTTATCCTGTAAGTAACTTGATGATATACAGTGACGTGTTTCCCAACACTAATTTATATCGCTGATGATTATATGTTCTCACCTACATTAACTAATATTTTACTTACTAATTTGTTTTTAATTTTAGAATAAATTTATATTCAATTCATTTGATAACAATTACTTTGCAATCACTTCCGTACAGCGTACAGTCTACCCATGAGTCCACCCAACGGGACTGAACTGATGTTTATGTTGTACCATACAGGTGCCTGATCCTCGTTATCCCTTCCTCGGTTGCCACTTCACGCCTCGCATGGACGGTACCCTCTGGTTGGGCCCCAACGCCGTCCTGGCTCTTAAACGGGAAGGTTACAGGTTTGTGCTCCGATTTGTAAATATTTTTCAGTTACCTACACTTTTTCTGTTCCTGGTAGAGAAAACCACATGCTTTTTATGTAAACGTATATGTGGCTAAGAGCATTTCGTATAAACCTGCTGTATATTATCCCTTCCTTGCAGTTGGGGTCAGTTCGACATGCGTGAACTAATGCAAGTCCTGACATTTCCTGGTTTTCGCAAACTAGCCATGAAGAACGCAGTTTACGGCACGGGTGAAATGCTCAAGTCTGCTTTCTTGTTGCTGCAATTGCGTGAACTACAGAAGTACATACCTGATATACGACTCAAGGACATCTCCAGGTTTGTCACAAACGTTATATACTCATGTCATGTCATGTCTGGCACTATAATGAGTATACAATTTATAAAATTTCTAACACTCGAATTATGGATTTTACTAACGCTCCAGTTCGTACTATGATAAAGCTAATATTATAGTTGATAAAGTGACGTCAAAGTAAGACGCGTCTCCTAAATAATAGAACTGAAGAAAACCCAATTTAAAGCACGGATAAAATTATTGAAATAAGTGCACTAAACGACATTTTATGTTTCCTTATTGCAAATGTTTCAATTTCCATTTGAATTGTTCATAAAATCTCAGGCAGTAACGCCCTGGAGGTCCCGAATATGATTCCCGCGACTGTCCTTCCTATAATATAACTAAATTATTTTTTTGAGGTTTCCCCCAGAGGTAATTGTTAGGAAGGTTTCCTTCCATTACCATGGCAACTATGGCAATTACCACCTCTTTCCTACCGTGCATCCTACCTACATATGCACTCAGTGAAATATATATTTTTTTAAGTTTAAAACGCCATAAACGATATGGCAGTAAATTGATAATATTTCATGTACATAGGTACTGAATTTGATGCCTTTTGGCTTTGAGTTAATGACTTATCTTAGATAATCTTATAGAAAATCTATGCCCTCAGCCCAACACATTACGGATAAAATGGAGACTTCAATCTTTGTAATTAATTGACGAGATCTTGTCAAGGCGAGAAGAATCTCTGGCAACCGTTCACGTTATACATTAACATAAAATATGTAATACCACATTTTAAACCAATTAAATCAATGCCTATTGGTTGCTGACTGCCGTCCTTGGGTTTATGCCTAGAAAAATATACAGTGATTTATTTCTCTATGATAGCAATATCTTAGGGACGGCAAGAATAATTTACTGAGTTACAATGATTTTTAGTTTCTTGTTATCAAAAGACGTTATGAGCTCCAGACATTGGAAAACGTCCACAGCTAACATTTTCGATTTCGTATAAGGAGGATTGAGGGGAGGTGCTGGGTGGGAGAAAAGTTTCTATGCAGGTGGAATATACTCGTGGTTAAAACAGAAATCATTTTTATTTCGTTTATTATAGATTTTCAATTATTATCAATTTTCATGATTGTCGGTTGTTGGCTAGAGCTCTGAACTTGTGTTCCATTATGAAAGTCCAAGGGGGTCGTCCATCCTGACTAATCCATCCTGACTAATCCATCCTAACATTTTCCATGCTTTTCCTCAGCCGAAAAATGGGATGAATATTATATTGTATACAGTAGATAAAGGCACGTAGGAAGAAGGTGAGGGTGGGAAATCCTCTGATTCAATTCCCCTCCCTATGTTTATATTATACATTTATATCTTAAAAAGTGTTAAAATCGCGTAGAAATGCACCAAATTCATGCCTGCATTTCAACTTTTTTCCTGATCTGTGTCCCCCGGACCCGCCTATCACTGAGGTGGGGGGGGGCACTCCCCCAGACCGCCCCCCCCCCCCTGTCTTCGTAGCCAATATTATCTCCAGCTAAAGTTATTTTTCAATATTATCCCCCCCCCTTGCAAATTTAGTTCCTACGCGCCTGAGTAGATAACATGAAAGAGAGTGCGGTGAGTGACGTGTGTCAGACTAGCGAGTGGGTGGATATCTTGCTACTGCAGACTGCTGCTCACTTGTCAAACAATCTGATTCTGATTCGCTGTGTGGTTGCAGAGGACCTTCTGGAGTTCGTGCTCAAGCAATGGACAGCAAGGGACAACTAGTAGACGACTTCGTCTTCGACAAGGGGCAAGGTTCGATCGGTAAACTGATTCTACATTGTCGCAATGCGCCTTCGCCAGCTGCTACTTCCAGCCTGACCATTGCCCAGGTCATCGCGACCAAAGTGTTGACAGATATGTCGTCATAGCCTGACCCATTCCCCAGGTCATCGCGACCATTGTCATAGCCTGACCATTCCCCAGGTCATCGCGACCATTGTCATTTGTCATAACCTGACCGGAGCCGTCCCATTGCGCCAAATCCCCGAGCGCCAAAACCTTTTTATTTCCATTGCGCCGAAACTTTTTCCCCGAGCGCCGAAATTTGTACCTGCTCAAAATACCATGTTGCCAGACTTTCTCGAGAAGCGATTCCCCGAGCGCCGAAACCTTTTTTATTCCCATTGCGCCGAAGCTTTTTCCCCGAGCGCCGAAGTTCGAATTGCTACGTAGCCAAATAACTTGATGGGTCATAGAGCGGGTTGCTATTGCTAACAGGGGAATAATTCAATATAATTACCTGTATGTAGGTAAACCATAGCCATTTTTCAATTTTCATGTTGCATCACAATTTGTACGATTGACTTCTAAATTTGGAGACTATAGAGAACTCCACTATATGAATGATAGTATAATTACGATGATAATTATGATGATATAATTATCATGGCATATTTATGATAATTATTAATTATTATATTTGTTAAAAAGTGTATGCGAATACACTGATTTCATTGTGTATATTTACCGTTATTTTTTAAAATAAATAAATAAAATTAGATGGGCCTTATTTGTGCCATTTACCTTACTGTAATTTTAATTCATAGGAATATTCCACAGAATATTCTTGAGACGAATGATGCTTATTTTGTGTATATTTCTTTAATAAACATTATAATAATATAATAATATAAATGCATGTATTCACGTTGAAAATTATTTCTGTCACCTTATACATCTTATAAATAAGGCACAGTCTTTTTTATTTATTTCGCATAATAATTATATTATCATTCATAGAGTGGAGTTCTCTAATGTCTCCAAATTTAGAAGTCAATCGTACAAATTGTGATGCAACATGAAAATTGAAAAATGGCTATGGTTTACCTACGTACACATAATTGTATTGAATTATTTTCCTGAATGCAACCCGCTCTATCACCCACCAAGATACTTGGCAACGTAGCAATTCGAACTTCGGCGCTCGGGGAAAAAGCTTCGGCGTAATGGGAATAAAAAAGGTTTCGGCGCTCGGGGAATCGCTTCTCGAGAAAGTCTGGCAACATGGTATTATGATCAGGTACAAATTTCGGCGCTCGGGTAAAAAGTTTTGGCGCAATGGGAATAAAAAAGGTTTCGGCGCTCGGGGATTCGGCGCAATGGGACGTCACCGCCTGACCATTCCCCAGGTCATTGCGACCATCGTCATAGCCTGACCCTTCCCCAGGTCATTGCGATCATTGTTGATAGATGTGTAGTCATAGCCTGACCCTTCAGGTGTTGGCAGATATGTCGTCAATATGAACCCCAAATAGTTTCAATACAAATGCAATTGAACAAAGATCAGTCGTATCAGTTACATGAACTGAAGAGTTCAGAGTTCGTATGGAGAGCGAAATTTTTCAGTTTTCGCATTTTAGAGCTGACTCAAAAAGTTCGTAATTTTTAGGTGCTGTTCAGGAATGACTGACTACGGTGACTGACATACTATATATATATATATATATATATATATATATATATATATATATATATATAGATGAATAAATAAATACCGAAGTTTAATTAATTGTGGATCATTATATTTGGGGCAAGCTTGGCCGCTGGCCGCTGTTGATAGCTAAATAGTGTCCAGTGTAAGTGTTGGTGATATCTTTACCTATATTATAGCGTCGATTATAGTTATGTAGGTTCAATTACAAACTTTTATGAGTTTCAAATGTCATCAGTTATGATCGTTTTCACGGCCAGCAGATTGCTTGTTTCATTGGAAGGCAATGATTCTCCCGATTTAATTTGGTGGGAAGCAGTACGCCCAGCAGGATTGCTTTGAATGCATTCTACAATGTCATCACGCAATATATGCAAAACTGGAAAAATGTAAAAAAGTAAAAATGTAACTAATGAATGCATAATTACAATAATATATTAAAGAGTAACTGATTGATAGATAGGTGTATGAATTTTACCAATGAGAGTAAGTCATTTATTACCAGCGTAATTTTTACCATTATTACCAGCGTTATTAGGTACCAGTCATTATTACCATTATTACCAGCGAGAGCAAACATTATTTGGTAACAACTTTTCAACTTCTATTATATAAATACTAAAATAATACAAATAATTACTCCATATCTCATTTTGACAAAAAAAACAGTTGTATGACTTACAAGTATCTTGGTATTTATACTTTATTCGTGATATAACATTTGGATTGTAAACTTATAAACGAAAAGATATATTTTATCGAATTACAGGATTATGACAAACACACATTATAATATCTAACTCTATTCTCTTGGGTGTCTCGGGCTTGAGACCCAGTTCAGACAACAAAGCGTTTTTGTGAGTTATTGTTTTCCTTTAATTTAAATATATCTTGGTAAAAATATAACTGTAGTTTCATAAAACAAAAAAGGACAATAACTACTTCAGCTTTTTGATTAGGAAGAGGTATATCACTTCGAAAATGGGGCAGAGGCACTTCAGTCCAGCGAACTCGTCCATAATTTTCATGTTGTATATAAATAATTATCGTTTTATAATATTGAAATGGCGACATAATTATTACCCACTTCCTCAGATGAGATATTGTAATTATTTCAGACAATTAAAATCATCTGAAATCCTCAGGTATACAGTATTTATCCAGGTATTATGTCGATGTGAAATAAATATTTACACGTAATGTGGAAAATGATTTATTTAGACCACGGTTTCGACCCTGATGATGACAGGATGACCTGTCGAAACGTTGGTTTCAATCATTTGCAAATCAACCAGGGGGGCAATAGCCCCTTGCCCCCACCTCCCCCTAACATATTTAATATAGCACATATTCAAACGTTGAGACATGTCCACTTATATTTGCTTACATGTGTTAATAATCAAAACATTTTATTACAGTTGCAAGTCGCCTGAGTATGTTTGCTAGAAGTGTTATCACGAAATATTTGCATACCTCTTTTTACGGCTTATGTACACTCGAAATTCATAAAACGGTATTTGAAAGAAATGGATTTTCTGAAAAAATGTGATGGCATCATCTGATGAAGTCTATACTTACTCGTCATCTACCTCTAGTAGGTGAGCTCTGATTTCCTTGATAATAACAAGGATTGATTGCCAATGAACCTGACCAGCAGCCAATCTGTTTCGTTCAAATACCGTTTTATAAATTGTCGATTACTCTGAAAATTAAATATAAAAAAATAAAAAATAACAATTCTCTGAATAATAAAATTTATTTATTTTATACAAAATGTTATTATTGTTGCGAGTCTCATGTATGGCAATAATAGTTTTAAACCTTCTGTAGCTACTGTGAAAAATAAAATATGTCTAAATTTTTTGAAGAAGATATACACTCTGTCCCGACAATTTATTTCTTATTCTTATTCCTGTGTCAGAGTATCCATTTAGTTTGTCTAATCTTTTACCACTTGATTAGTTGCAGCTTGCTGAAACAGATGTGACCCGTTTGAGCGATGAAAATAGCCATTTTATTACCAACTGGCATGAAACTTGCTTACATTTTCCTTGATATGTACAAACAAACCTAGCCAAACACATAGCCTTAATAATAATTGATCATTCAATATTTCTTTTTCTTCTGAAAGGTACCTACTAATATAAAATTACCACATTTTGCGTCTTCATTCAAGAAAATTAATTGCTTTTGTACACTCAATACTTTGCATTTTCTTAGTATGTGCGCGATATTTTTTCCTCCTAAATCCAATGTTTACAGATCTATTTATACATGATGTTAAGAAGATATTGTAGAAGAATATGATACAGGACAGGTAAGTGATGGATTAACCGTCCTCATTGGTAGGAAATTACTCTCTTTTGATTGGTCCTAGTAAGGTTAACATACACTCTGACGTCATAATTTCATGTAAAAAACATTCGCTGTATGGTCGTAGTGACCCTGAAGTAAAGACTCACTAGTAGTCTGTCAAGTCAAGTCAGTCGGCTCAAGCGATCGGTACAAGTAGCACGTGAAAGTATTGTAGTGTGCTTACAGCGGTGCAGTTTTATGTTACGCTTATGGGGTCACTAAAAGTGCGTGTGGTGGATTAGAAACATGTGGACATATCTTTTAGCCATGTTGGTGATCTCGCATGAATACAAGATCACTACTCAACAGTGCACACCTGACACAAGCTTACCTGTTAGTTGCTTACTTGGCGTACCTCCAATACGCATGTATATTATTGAATCAGGATCAAGGAAAGAAATATTAAAATACAAAATAATAATCTTATTAAAATAATTGGTTTTTTAAAATAATATTTGCAGATCTGTCATGAATTATATACCAAGTGTCATTGTTGAAAGATTTTTTACAGGTAGAAATATTGTCAAAACATAAGTTTTTGTGAAATTGAGAACTCAAATAATTGGTCCGTTCAGGCATGGTGAACGTTGGATCAGAGATGTGGACCTCAATTCTCATGGCAAATCGTGATATTAGACTTTTGATTCAAATATTGCTACTAAGTATGAAGTCAATAAGCCAGTATTCCTAACCGGTTATTACAGTTGACGTCGTATAATAGCAATTATGCCCTTCTATACAATCTTTTGTTCTTCATTATTTTGACCTTAGTATCTTTTTGACACATCGGAAAGATACAAGTCGAGATTGGTTTTGGACCGATGTGTTTTGTAAATGTGGTTGCGTTCTTTTGTTTGTGTAATTTTCATCTCCTGTCCACGGTTTGGTTGATAATCATAGGTTAGTCCATAATCTTTATAATGCCAGGGCCTACCAATTCACAAGTGGCGTCTCAATAGGTATCGCCTTTATATATTATTCAAAATATTTCAAGAATTGAAAGGACAGGCCAATAGCTAGAGAATATTTTTGGACGCGAAAAACAGTACATAAAATTAATTTTTGGGTGAAAAATAGTAAATTTTTTATATGTTGTGTAGGAAAAAAAGATAAAGAATGCACAACAACAAACAAAACATACCTACTATTTTTCACCCAATATTCAATTGTATGTGTGTATCAAACATTTTCTCTCATTGACTGATCTTGTTATTTCACTGTGCTCTTCAATTCTTCAAAATATCCTTTTGTGTTTACAAGGTAAATTTTTTCCAGTTCCTCCTCAAAATTTGCAAAGTGATTATTTTGTGTCGCGTAATCCGTTATGAAGTAAATAAATTACTTTGCTTCAATAATAGCATAGGTACCTAATATTTGAATACAATAACCTCATTATTTCAAACTGTTCGTATTTGCATTTTATAAATAATACATAACAATTTTCGATGTCCTAATCACGCTTTCGGCGGGCAGGACAATCGTCGGTATAGTTACAATTCCATGTACCTACTCTGACTCAACAGCCAATGAGTACAGTCCACTGTCCAGTACTTGTTCTAACATGGGATAAGATGCAGGGAAATTATTATTTTAGATCGTAGGCAGTCAGTTTATTGGCAACACAAATTGACGATTACCCAGCTTATTTTTCATTTGACACAAACATTTCTCGTTTTCCCCCACGCCGCTTTTCAGGCGATACGAAAGTTCGGTGTGCGTGGGAGGAGTGCTACGACAACTGATACTGGGAACATATATTTATTTGTTATCACAAAATATTCAAATCTATAGTCTAGCAAATAATCGGCCTTTTTTTGTCACGGCATAGATATATGAAATGATGAACCAAAATCAAAAATACATGGTTCAAGGCCACGTCGGTGCGACATGGTAAACAAAACATCAAATCTGAATCAAAATTCAGATTAGAAATTCAAATATCCTCGATGTCTGGTAACATGTTTCAATTACGCAAATTCTGTGTCTTTCGTCGCCCTTGGCGAAATAATTTAAAAGCTGGCTTGTAGATTTGTGGCTCGTTCGTTATAGATAGGTACTTACATAAAACAGAGCATAATTTCAATTCTATTACAAGTTTAAACCTTTTTGGTGTTATCAGAACTGACTCAGTGGTGTATCCAGGACCAGGGATAACTGTCAGGGGAGGGCAAATTGACATTTTGTGTAGCATCGGAAATTTAGTATCACGATCATTCGTTTTGTTTTATTCAGGAATGTAACAACATTTCAATTCAAAATATTTTTTTACTGGAATCTTATCATTATTATGTTTTGCTCCAATTTTTTATAATTTTCTCTTCATGTGTTAAGTTTTCCTCTTTCCTTAATATTGTTGTAGCTGAAAATGTCAGCTTTATTCACGACCATCACTGATTTCTCTGTTCTTTTGTTTTCCAGGTACCAAATACAATCTCCTGCTCCCGAGATGTCAACATTGTTACCAACATAAAACCATCAACATGTTCGTATTCCTGTAAAGAAGGAAGAGAACCTAATTTCGTTAAATGGGAGAACTTGTTTGCAAATGGACGAGTTAATGCTCATTTTCTATTACCTGATACCTCTTGCAATCATACAGGATATAACATACAGTTAAGAATAAATGAAACATTAACACAAGAACAATGTGAAAAAGCGGAACCTGACCAATTCAATGATACACATACACGTCGGAAATATTCACTGGTAAACCAGTGTTCAAATGATACGAATTGTTTGCCTTGTAATGAGGTAAGATTTGTTTGAATTACAGTAATAATTGTTCAGTCCTTATCTACAAAAGAAAGTAAGCTCCTACACACGAAGATAAATAATGACTAAATGAAACTGAAATTCGTGATTATTAATTTAAATTCTATTCGAATTTCTGCGCATACTACCTTATACATCCTATCATTGCTTCATATTAAGAAGTCATATCGAAATGGATTAAATTTTATAATAATGTAGTTTATGCCATAAGCTAGTTTAGTTTTAAAAATGTAGCATTAGCTTAGCTCGTTTTGTACTTATTTGGGGTAAGGGACTCTTGTGTTAGGTACACTCGAACAAATAATAAACGGTTTGATGGCATCATCCCATGAAATCAGTGCTAACGCATTATCTAACTCTCTTAGGTGAGCTCTGATTTCATTGATAATAACAAGGATTGATTGTCAAGGAACCGGCCCAGCAGCCAATACGTGTTGTACCAGTACCGTTTATTATTTGGGGGAGTGTACCTACCTAATTTTAGTGTACAGGCATGTCAAACAATTTCAAAATCAAATTCAAAACAGAAATTATGGTCACCATTCTTGGAGTGAAGGGTCTTTTAGACAATTACTCTAAATTATTCTGTAACAAAAGATAGTTAGATGAAGACTTTTATTTCACTAAATATTACACCGCGAAAGACGAAAAATTACGTACTTATTTTTTACTATTCTAAGCGATACCACGTGACTAGAAATATAAAATACGGTGTTGGCCAAAACTGCACTCAAAGAAGGATTAGGGTACTTTCCTCATTCAGTAAGAGATTTTACAACTCACTGGACCTTTGGTACTTCAATATTTTCATATCAAACAAATGTCGACGTGTTTATTCCCGCCACGATTTGTGCCACAACTTTCACGTCACATTCCAGAGAATCTTTTTGTTGATGAAGATTGAAGAAGAGGCGGAATCACATTCACAAGTCACAACAGACGCTGTAATCTCTTGGTTTTCTTCCAGACAGGTATCGTCAGCTTCAAGTATGTGTTCACTGGTTGTTATAGACTTCGTTTGCAGCCAGATAGCAATGGTAATATCCAGAAGACGCTCTGGTCATGTCCAGTGTTTTTGAAAAGTGATTACAAGAAGCAACCGCTCACAGACTATACACCCACTTACGAGCTGTCATACCGCAGTGAATTGTACGTATTCCTTTTCTTATAAAAAAATACATCAAGTGATATTTTTATAATGGATTTGTGTAGGCAATAGAGTAGTTACCAAGATGTATGAACTTGAGATATTAGGAACATTTTTTATTATTAAAATAGTTTTTATATAAAAGGCCTATAGTGGCCAGGTACACTTTTTGAAGCAGATTTCTTGACTTCTCTCAATATGTTCATCGCAAAAATTGTATGCTGACAACGGTTTGACTTTCGGCAACGGTTTTGGGGAGCGACTTTGCTCTCTTGTTTGGAGAACAACGCAATTTTACAAAAATATTACAATTAAAATATTTATAGCCCGACAATAATCGTACATTACGTATAGACTGTATGAAGAATTGCATAAACAATTATTGTTTTTACTAAATTGGCAAGTTCTAGACGTGTCTTATAATCAATAGACAAATAAATATCAATAATAAATTGTTAAATCGATGACATCAAGCCCGACTAGGGGCATAATTCATGATTCTATATACAATTCAAATTGGACAATTAATTTCCAGCCAATGAAATAGCGTTTTGAGTGAAACTCTTAAATCCGATTGGCGTGTGATTTAAATTATGCAATTTGAATTGTATACTGTGATATGGATTTAAGTGACAAATATTTGTTTCTAAAATAAATGCCCGATTATTCGATATCTCTCAATTTTAATAAAAATGTATTCGTATTTTATTAGCAAGAACAGTCTGGAGAATAAATATTATGAAATTGTAAAGTATGATAAGAGAAAATGAAGGGAAGATAAAATTACCCTTCGAACACACCGCACTTCTGCGGATATCATGGTAAACCACTCTGGAACTCCCTAAATCACGATACAGAACTAAACTTGCTGTACATAACCATATTTCCTGCTAAGATAATAATACTTGTGCAATTTAGTTTCACATTACTTCTATCGGCGGAAACGGTATTATAAAATTAGTGGCTGACAATCAAAGTAAAAATACATTCTACGAGCAGATTAACCTATCAATTATCACACGACATATTGAACGATGCGACTGTGAGACATTCGTGTTAATGTTCTGATAGGAAGAATATTTTTCACCGACAAAAATGTCCCCTAATCAGTCCAAACTTATACATAGTACTTATAAGCAACATTTTCCTGGATATTAATGAATTACAACTTTAATGATGTTTGTTTTAGGCATTGTTTTATTTATTATTTATTATATTATTTTATTTTATTATTTTATAGTGATACATCTAAATAACTAACTCTTAATTAAGTGTATTTCAGTCATTGTGACTATTTCTTTATATTAAATACGATATTGGCCAAACTACTGTACACAAAGTTGTGACAAGATATTTTCCTATTTATAAAAGTAATTCTACAACTCACGTGACCTTTTCCACCTATACAAAATTTTCGTTCAAAATTTTTCGCCGGAATATTATACTGTTTCAGTGAGTTATGCTAGAAGTCCCGCAATCACTCTCTACAAAAGTATAGCCTCAAAGACAATGATGAAGATCATTTGTCAATACATTTTACTTCTAATCTAGCCACAGTCACCACTAAATGAGGTTTTCATCAAGGAAAAATCCGGGATGCGAAGATTTTATATTTAGAATAATTGCAATAAAAATAAATACAAAAGTGTAAATACGCTTCGTCTATTCTCATTTCAATCACGCGGACAATGAGAACACTTGCAAGTCTGTAGAATGATAATTGCGGGACTGGTTCGGGCAAAAAAAAATCGAAACGAAAATTTCGGAGGTGAAAAGGGTCACGTGGGTTATAGAATTCCTTTTATAATAAGAAAAAATAAAAATCCACTACCACAGCTTTGAGTGCAGTAGTTTAGGCAATAAATTATTTTATATTGATGTCACTTGGTATCACTGAAGAAGCCAAATCACAGAAGACATTTGAAAAATGTTGTAGACAATTGATCCTACACTATTATCGAGATATGAGGTTGTCAAACTTCTTACTGAAGTAAAGAAAGCCTTGCTTAACATTCAACGATCATGTTCTGAATTACCCAGGCTTTAAACACACATTTCCCTTGCTCTGAACAACGGCTATCAGGTGATCGTGTGTAATAATTGTCAACAACGCATTGTTTGATATCGGTTGTCTCTGGGGGGCACTGTTCGATTCCCGTCTTTGGTCACCATTTAAGAGTAGGTTGAACTCGAAGTAAATATTCAAAATAATATTTCCTAAATATCGCCATAGCTTTTGTACCATTCAATTTACGAAAATTTGAAAAGTAATTAGCGTAGCTAAATGTTTAGTCGACCTTAACAATATAAACATTTATTATAAATACAGAATTTGTGCCCATACTCGTGGGAAATCTGACATTTCTCTATTTTTCAGATTTTCCACAAAATTGGGCACAACTCAACGTCTATATAATACTCTCTTCTAAAGGTTGAGCCGAGCAAGGGATTTCAGTATTTGGAAGTATTCGGCTTTTCCCACTTCGTGACGTCAACACAGCCGGCAACTGCTTGATAGTCTGTATGCGCTGGCATGAGATTTAGATAGAAATGTCCTACTCCATGACGTCACAGAGTAGGACAAAGCCGAATACTTCCGAACACTGAAATCCCTCGGTCGGTTCAACCTTTAGAAGAGAGTATTGTATAGACGTTGGGCACAACTATTGTCTTTATAAGTTAGTGTTAATATTGCTAAGATCGACTAAATATTATATAAAAATATACCAAAAAGTACGTTTATTAAAATTGTAATCAATGATTTTGAATGAGCATTTAATATATATTCTCGATGGATTTTAAAGCAAATAAAATTTGAATTTAATTATTTTGTAAATGTTATGTTATGTAATATGTAACTACGGATGTATGTATAGAACTGTGAAATATTTATTTTAATATAATGATGTTCTGAGGGAAAGCAATGAAATCGGAATGAAAATCTTATGGCAGAGTATCCACGCAGTGCGGCCCCTGCTTGTATAAGACGCCTAACCTATATTGTAACGCTAACAGTGTTTCACTATTTTCAGAATGAAACTACGGGGTACAATTGACTACGAACCATTATTTTGTGACAAGCTAAATATTGCATTAACATTAATCCAAATAATTGACAATAGAAACTGTACGGGAGCAATGTATGGTAACAAAATGCATTCACATTGCACCACGTATGGTGTCAATGAGGTAAGTTCAACTTAAATCAGAGACAACAAATGTCATAAATTATAATTACTTATTTTATAATTCTGGATAATTATACTCCACAATGTCTCATTTGAATATTGGTTTTCAAAGTCACTACTTCTTTGACTTTTACCTTGAAAGATATAGATTAATATTATTAGTAACGACCAAGAGTCGCTACATCTGATCAAGGATGGAGCTGAAAGCCTGATTCAGATCCAATCAGATTGATCAAAGATCAGATTGACGGTTCATCGATTTGACAATATTTTGTCAACTGATATATCTACTTTTATTATAGATCAAAACACTTGTCACTCGGAATTATGTTTTAATGAATTTGAATTCGGTTTATTTCCAGATTAATGAAACAATGAATTGTGATTCTAATAGAACGAGCTGTAAACGAGTAAGTAGTAATTGCTATAATTATTTATTCATGGAGGCGCATAGGAAGGAGTTGGGGTCAATGACCCCTCCCTCTCCCACTTTTCACTTTTCATTTTTAAAGTATAAAAATGCACAGATTTTCGCAATTATGACTTTGAATTCCCTTTTTCTCACGGTGAAATCTGATTGAACAGAGTAGATATTATCCAATGACTAATTTTTACAAATTGAGAATCCTCGTGAGCATATTTTAATAATCACACATTTAACGATTTAAGACCAAAAATAAATACAGATTAAATACTGTATTCGCCTAAATTTTCTTTACGAATATCGTGTATCTCAAACGTTTAATCAGGAGTAGTCCTTACTATCCTTACTCTAAGACTTAATTTCTTTGAAAGGATGCCAAGATCTCAAGTTGATTTTGGAATCAAAAATTCAACACTTGCCCGCAAGTTTTGATGGCCAACTAGCCAACTATCGAAAACAAATACCTATTATACTGCAATTGGCTACAGTTTCCTAGTGAGTTTTGCATTATCATGATCTACTTTTCTACAAAATAACCACTAAAAAAATATAATCTTTCTATAATCACTTAAAAATCGATTTATTTTACGAAAAATTAAAAAAAAAAACCTGCGGGGTAAAATGAGGGATCTGTCAAAATCAAATAAATACCTAGATTTTACTGCATTTGTCTAAAGTTTCTCAAAAATATTTCATTTCACTCATTTTAATTTCTTTCAAAATAAATTTAAAATCGCCTGAAATTCGATTATTTTGCACCCAAAATCCGAAAAAGGCCCTGCGGGGCAAACTGGGGGGGGATTGCCCTCCCCCCGCATTTCCTTCTCTTTACATCCATCGGTACACGATATTTTTACCCCCCCCCCCCCCCCCCCCCACACTCAAATAAATTTCCTACGTCCCTGTACGTAGTATAATTGAATAATAAATATGAATGTAAATCATTCCAGAATGGAAAAGAACTTGATTGTTTCTTTGATGGCATAACTCCTGGCAACTACTGTGTTTACACGGACATTTTTGATGATCGGTGCGACGCTGGAACTATCTGGAAACAGGAGTGTAAATGGAATTATCGTTATAGTAAGTCGAGTTATCTCTTTGGTTGGAATATTAATCATTTCTTTTCAATATCAAGAGGGGAAGTCGTTAAGACTTGAGTAACCCTTGTTTGTGCTAATTCTGTGTAATTTGCTATCGCTAATGAACAAGAAATTATTTATACCTACCGTTACTTCGATTTCCCGGAAATATTTATAATTGATAACGAACAGAATTGAGAAGTTATCACATCTCGTTTGGTACTTAAAAGTTAAAACAATTCAGTTTCTAAAATAGTCTGAATTGCACTTTGGCAGATTAATATCGTTAAATTCTGATATTATTTTACAGAATAAAATTAAGCAGCAGTATTGCTTCAATAGAGTCAAATAAATGTCAATTTTAAGAGACAGACACCTTACAAAAGTAATAAAATATATTTTCAATTACCTACAGTTTGAGGATGATCATCAGTCATCACTATAGATACTGCCAAATACTAGACCTATCATCCCGCATGCCATATTATTACATCGTTACTTCTAGATCAGATTATTATGGTATAACAGCGCGTCAACGACTAGGTTTTATTGCGCACATTAATTTTTACTTTTAACTACATGTGGAGAGATCGACCTAACGGGCCCGATCCGGAGGAGTCTGAAACTGGTGGGAAAGCCAGTTCAGAATGGAGACAGACCGGGGGGGGGGGGGGGGGGGGGGGCTTCGGGCCGGTGGGACCCGATTTCAGGGGATCACCATCTCGAGGGGGGAGGCCAGCCCGAGAGGCCCGCGAATTTGGGGAGGGCATGGGACTAGGTCGACCCTGGACTGCACTTAGTTGGGACCAACTCGTAATATGAGGCGGTCCCTTAAGCCCCACCACCACGTCAAGGTGTCAGTCCATTGGTGAGGACTACTAGATATATATACGCTAAATAATACTATTCCACAAATCTCCGTGTCGGAACGGAATTACTTTTCATGAACTAATTGATTAAATGTATGGCCGTATTGGTTTCGAACGGTTCTATAGCAGTGACTAGAATGGGGTCAGGGAATGATTATGAGAAAGACTGGGAAATGACGATTCTCAGGAAGGAAGAAGCCGGCCGTATAATTGTTTAATTACTGTTTACTCCCTTCAAGTGTCCTCAAGTTGCTTAACACTATTCACAGTATTTCAAAATCGATAAAATATCAATTACTACTCAATTAAAGCGGATGTTTTTAAATAATGAAGCTCGACAATGCTTGCATCATGAATTTAACTGTAACACGTTTCATGGCAAGAAACTATCTTTATGGGTCATATCGGGAAGGGGGATGATAAATATCATAAACATGTATATTCATAATTATGTGTATTAATATGAATTAATATTAATAATAATATTAAATTATAATAATAATATTAATTATACAAATATTAATAATAATAATTAATATTAATTAATATTAATGTATTAATATCGAAATCTTACAACGTTCGTTTTCCCGCGTTTTGAAATTTGACCGACTGAAAACCAGTTCAAGTAATCTTGTCAGCTCGCAATGTCTTTATTTTGCACATTCACTTTTGCTAATTAACTTTATATCTATACAAATAAATTATAAGTTGTATTTGTTTTATGTTATGACATACGCGTATAGCTATCAATGATAAAAACCCACTACAATTGTGTTTATCATATCTAAGGCGCCTTTTTGAAATGACAACTTAATTACAACAGTATCTACGGTTAATACTGTACAAAAACAAAGCTTGTAAAAAGACTGCCAAGCACCTTCCCACCTAAAGTATTGAGATCTAACAGAAGGGCCAAGCAAAAAACATGTTCGCATAGATAATTAAAATTCGTGAAATCATTTCGCCCAGATATTGCCACCAAACCAAGATATTGCCATACACTTAACTTTGTGCCTGGATTTGGCATATTAAAATAAGCCTCCAAATTTCAAACATTAACCGTAATAGAAAATGTAAACACATTCAAAATGAAAATAATTAACTAATTTAGAAACAAAATAAAAAAGTTTTGCGTATTGCGTTAAAAAGAGGGCATCCCACAAGTAGACTAGAAGAATAATAAAATAGAAGTTCGTGGCCGGTGTTTCAGTTTTTTGGTTTTGATAGTGTTTGTTTGTATAATAACAGTAGGTATAATATATCTTGTCTTGCAGCCGCAGAAAGTGGACCGTCTAGTGTACAATCCACCCCCTTCTCTGGCAGTGTTGGTTCCTACGTCCTCGCCGGCTGCCTCCTCGTGATCGCCGTCATGTTGGCGAGCGTCGGCGTCTGGGGCGTGTGTCGTCTGACACGGCCGACGCCTCCATGCCAAGGCGGCGTCGCCCAGACAGTCTTCACACCTGTTGGCAGCGACATCTTACTGCTCTATGCGAGAGATTGTCCTCCGTTCATGCGGCTGATGTCGTCTCTACGTCGACTCCTGCAGAAGGCGTCGTCGAACAATGTACGCGGCAATGTCATAGATTAGCAACCAAATCACGGGCACACCAGGGTATTCACCAGGGTATTCACCAGGGTATTCACCACGGACAAACAAATGTGTTTCAATAAGTTCCGTTCCGTTTGCAGGTCATTTTTTTGTTTTAGAATAAAATGTAAGATGTACTTATGCTATTTACTACCAGTTTTCCAAATTGTTAATAGTGAAATGAGTAGATAAAATGAGAACGTCGTTGGAAGATATTTAAAGTGTTAAATAATAATTTTGTAACCATGTAAAGAACTCAAGCACGAATTAATTACTAAGGCTCGGTCAGGGTTCTTTACGAAAATATTTAACGTTAATGGTTCCGGTTCTGGTTCCAAATCGTTCGGATTATTTGATGGTTCGGTGCCAGTTCATATCTTTGGCGATAACTTAGTAGCTGCATTTGAAATACACCGACATTTATGCAACATGTAAAACTTCTCATAACTTTGAGGAGAACACATGTTTCCAAAACGTATACGTAGTCTATGTTGCATAAAGAGCAATTCATTCACTACAAACTGTTTGCCATAAACAGAACTGTGTTGCTGTTTACTGTTTGAAACATACTTGTATCGAGGTGTCTCAAAGGGTTGAATCTCGACATTAAACTTGTTTTGTTTATCTCTATTGTGGCCCTTCATGGGTGAACGTTACTACTCTAGCATGCCATGAGACATCCTCATCAGTATAAGTTAATTGTTATGTTTATTCTGCGACGTGCAAAACTCACTTGTAAAGAATAATCATTCAAATTCGACATATAAATAGATTATTGTATTCTGTATCTTAATAACAAAAAGTAGCCAACTTGAACAAATTTGCAATAAAAAACATTCATTTAGACAAATTTTAGATAGCTATACTCGTGGATGATTTATCGAGCTATGAGGATTTTACTGCTCTCTTTTGACGTATTCCCTCATGAGCAATGCAGTTTATACGTCTTATTATTGCGTGGCCATGTTGAAACAGACTTCTAGAAATGCGCATTTCTTTGAAATTTGTGGCAATGTCAGAAGTCTGTGATTCATTCGATAGTCTCTCAAATGGTAAATATAGTTGAATAATTCCAACTACTATATTATAGCATGGCTTCGACATGTCCCTGGGAAGATCATGAACAATGTTTAATCTTGTCAGGAGCGTATCCATTATAAGTAGAGATACTTTTATATGTTGTTGAATAATGCATTACATTTTAGGAGTACTTTAAATATTACGCAATACTTTTTGGGGATTCATGTTAGTTGTTGAAATTTTGTTTTTTCGATTAACTTCTACTCTGCAGATGTACAAAATTATATTTGGGAATCATCACGACATTTTGTCTTTTTTGAGTAAGGGAATTGCTGAAAAACGTCCGTGGTGTCCCGAATGTAACGTTAACACTCCACTATGTCTGTCACAGGTGTACGACTGTTTTGACTCTGAATACTGGGCGGAGGTGAGCGCCGACTCCTTGAGTTGGATCCGTCAGAAGACACAACGCCGCAATGTCAAGATCGTTCTGGTCGCCACCAAGTGTGCCAAGTTGCGTTACCAAGCACTCAGCACGAGCTTCAGGCTGCGCTATCGCGATCCAGGCAGTCTCGACTCACTCTTTCTGGCTGCGTTGAAAGACATCCAGGAATCACCACCTCTTGATGTCTACGCCCGTGTTTACGTTGTCAGATTTCAAGACTTCACAGATGACACAGATCTCTTCGCGAATTTGAATAGTTACACAAGATTTGTGTTGCCTGTTCATCTATCAGCTCTGCTCGATCAGTTGACAAGGTGATTTATATTTGTTGTTGACGGCCACTGGAGGGGAGTTCGATGTTTAATATGATGTGTTTTACAGACAGGGAGCGGTAAAGACTTGGTCATTTATGACCTCCAGAACATTTGGGACAATGGGACATTGTTATGTATTGTTTTGTTGTTGATACATGTTTAGTATTCTATATTAGTGCGTATTTGTTTTTCGTTTATTTCGTTAAAATAATTTGGTTTGCTGGTCATCACATTAATTATTAATCATCAGCACTCTTTAAGAATATTCCATGAAAATCCCTCATTGTAAAAATGGTTGTAGCAAATTTGTTATCAAATGTGACTAGAGGTAGGGAATAGGGATATGTCTAACACATGAGTCCAGTCCTACATGGAGTGATGTGAAAGTCATGTCACAAAGAGATTTCTCTGAAACTTCGTTTTCAACAACACACATTCCAATAAAAGTATCGTGTCCAGCCTTTGTGTGATAATTACGGGATATTTTCAAAATACGATGAGCATTTGTTCTAACTTTACGTCTCGGCCAAAGCAAATTGCTGGACGTCTTTTTGTTCCCACCAGTGGCGGATCCAGGAAGGGGGACGATCGCCTCCCCCCCCCCTATAAGAATCATACATCCTAAAATAATATTCCCCCATTCACCATACCACATTAAGTTCAGCATCCCAGGGTCAGAATCATTTATAAATTGTATAAATTCAACAAAATCACCCTGCGGGGGTTTGTTTATTGTAGTTGAGCAGTTCAGCATCCTTTAAATTGTTTCTATGCGAAAGAAACGCCCTGTGGGGCAACAATTGCAGGGCTATTTGATTAAAATTGTGATTTTTTTTAGGCCCCATAATCACTTTTAAATATTTCAATTTAAAACAAAAACTGGGGAGCTTTGCACCCCCCCCACCCCCCCCCCCCCCCCCCCCCCAATTGCTTTTGTAGCAAGCATATTTCCTCTCGCAATCACTGAGTGTCCACCCACTTAATAATGTACAAATTAATCACTACAATGACCATTATTGTTTTGGTAAATAGTGACCATACTATTTCCCCCCCTCCCCCCCCCCCCCCCCCCCCTAAAAATATATCTGGATCCGCCTTTGGTTCCCACCGGGAATAATTGTGCAGCCGATCCGTCCCCGACGTCGCTGTGGGTAGGATGTACCGGGATGTACCCGGGATGTACCGGGATGTACTGAGCTTAGACGCTGCCAGTGGGCTGCCGTAACTCTACCAGACACCTTTCATTTTCATTTCTAACAATTTCTACGTCACACGTCTTCAGCGGCAGTAATGGCGACGAATGAATGATAATGACGAAGGGGGGGGGGGGGGGGGGGGGGGGGGGGGGGGGGGGGGAAGAGGGGCGATGATCTTCCTCTGGAATAGTGCGTCTTGTAGTGCGTGTTCAGAACGTTATTGCCTGAACCAATGCGCTCCGTCAGACGCTTTTATAACATTTTGAATAACGGTACATTGCACAATTCTGAACTGTATTGATTAGAAAAGTCAAATTCTGGTAAAAATAAAAGCCAATGATACTCATCTGTGAGTGAAGAAGTGTAGTAGCAAAATCAATGCAAAATCTCTTTTCACATGAAAATTTAACTGAATTGCCATGAGCCCTCCACTATTATTATCACCAGTTATCACATGATACATGATGAATATGATGATATTGATGATGTTAATAAAAAAAAATGTGTCGTGGGGAGGAGGAGGACGAGGAAGAGGGGAATGACTGTCCTTTGAAATGCTTTGTTTTGCAATTCTCCTTTAATTTTATAAAAAATTTAAAAAATGTGTATGTGTACGTACGTATTACAAGTACAAATTTTCCTCGAGTGTGCTCAGAGATTTACTTTATACCTTTGGAAGTTGTGGAGTCTGGCAATCAAAATGAACTACAAAATAAGTACTAATAACACAATGATTTGTTGTTCCAGACTGAATCTCGCAGACCATCAGCCTCAACTCGCCGTGTCAGAAGAATGGACAGAATTTCACAAGAATATTAAGGAGTTGATCACTTATACAAGCCAAAATACAAATTATTTACAAAATATGTTGATTGTTGACTCCAAAGATTGATTGTAGATTTAATTTTAATAATCTTGTATAATATATGATTGTGAATAATTGTAAGATAAAATAAGAACAAGATGTTGTGTTATATTATATTCTATTCTTTTGTGACTTTATTGAAAGGCATTGAATTGTGCCAGCGTGCCCTCTTTCTCCTTATCCTTGAGACCGAGCCGCATGAAGACTTAGAAGAGGGCGTCGTTAAACATAGATGCGTCGTCAACTCCATTCAACACCCCACCCCCCTCGACGTCTTCCCCTGCCCCTTACCACTCTTCTCTTTGCACGAAACCGGCTCGAATCGTAGCAATGGTTGGACCAGATCGATCTATTCGAATCAATGAGTTGCAGGGGTGTTTCGCAGAACTGGGGACAAAGAGCCGGCAATTCGCAACAACCCTTTAACGCCTTATATTTCAAAATCAGACTTCAGTATTAATAGAATAGGATCAAAGTTTGATTCTTCAAACATTTCTTATATGGATTTGACGCGAGTTTTTTCTAGTAAACATATTTCGTTTGTTGATACCCCCTGTTGTAAGAAGATAGTGGACTCTTCCACTCCATTTCAGCTGACATCGTATAGTAGTCTCGCCTACTAGCTCTACACACTACTAGTATTCGGATAGGAAGCAAGTCGAACGAAGCAGTGTCGTACCCTCTTCGGCCACTGTCAGTTTTTAGCTCAATGCAATGCTATGATAATGCAATGGTGTGTACAGTGTAACGTCGAGAAGTGTGAGAGGTCATGTCTAACCGACTGGCAGTGACATTAGTGACACTGACATCAGTTCATAGCCGTTTTTCAGTGAAGTTTATTTCTCATCGCGATAAACGACGCGACGACAAAGGCAACGCTATACGATGATCGGCGTACAATTACACAAAGCGAACAGAACACGAGCAACATCTGATTGCGTTCAACATCAAATGTGTACAGTGTAATTGCGATTTTTTGGATGTGATGAGTGGAAAATGTGACCAACTTGTATGCTAGTTGGGGGGATTCCGAAGTCTACATTGAAATATGCTCAAGTTTCTAACTCATAAACTTAAAACACATTCTCTTAATGAAGATCATCTTAATCAATACAAGGTAATCGTTACATTACTTCATTAGGAAAGTGCTAATGATTTGATAGCCCGGTCACCTTCGATGAAGGTCATACCAGGGCCAGGCTAACTTGCAAGCAAGATGGCTGCTCTGTTTAATGTTTCGTGAGGGAACAAAGAAGTAATCTTTCAATGGTGAATGCAATCAAGGGTAGCTACAGAGTAGTGATGTGCAAGGTACTTGAAGAATGGGACTTATTTTCTAATGTCAATTCGTTCAATGGAACGGTATATCATTACTTGGAGCGCTGTAGGACTAAGAATGAAACCAGTCTCTTCTCTTGTCAGTGGGTGTTTACCTCTTTCTCTTTCTCTTCCCCCTCCACAACACTCACTCTCACCCTGTGTACTATATTATCATGTCTCTCTCACACATCATCATTTCAGTGTTGCAGCAGTCAGGGGGGTGGGTAGGCTACTTGTCATTGGTAGAGCAAGTTTCCAGGAGAATTACTACAAAATGTCAATTTATGGAAATAATGTTGCCTCCTCTTTCAGACAGACGACCACGACTCTGGAACTGAATCTGACAACGAGAACGGAGATCCAGAAGAGCCAGAAAGTAGTAAGTATCTGTCCAGTCAGCTGATCTTCTTCCTTTGCCTGGCTTGACATTTTGTGGATCGTCATTTAATTTTTAAGTAACACAAAAATGAACTTGAATTTGATTTTAGTGATGGAGAGTGAAGCAGACGGATCAAGCGGGTCAAGCGGATCGACAGAGCCGCTTATAAGTACGGGTACCATCTGCAGTGCCGCTTCCAGTCCATTGGCAAGTGACTATGACCATCATAGCTCTGAAGAGGAACTGGAAGTAATCAATCGCTCAAGCAAAAGTGTGGCCAATAAGATCCTCAGTCAATTACCCCCTTGTCGTCAATACATTGCAACAGGTGTTGCCACTGGAGCGCCAGGTGTTCCGGAGAAACGCAAATGGTCCCAGGTGACCAGCAGTGGCGGCGATCAAGTGGCAGTAGTAGCGACAAGCAGTGTCATGCCAGGGGATCACAGTTCCGGAAGTTCTGACGAAGAAGTGCAAGGTTTACTTGCGGCGATGACGACACCCGTACAGTTTCGTTCGTCACCGCCATCAAGCGTACACAAACCTGGTCATAGGTCACTACCACCGCCTCCTAAACTGTTCCACTATGGCGGCGAGAGCAGTGCCACTACTTTAGCAATATCTCCGCGCAAGCGACATCGTCACACGCCGCGCAACAGCCACGTTCAACGCCCGTGCCTCGACTTTGAGAAGATGCAGCAGGTAAGAGCTGTCGCTACATCTTTGATTCTGGCACCTCCTTTGATTTCCAGCATCCTTGAAATAGGACCACCTACATGTGCCTTCACATTCACTTGTTCTGCATTGATCTTCCACTACTTCAAATTCCACTTTCACTTTCCAATTTTTCTTAGCAATGTACCGATTGCTAACTCCTTAGGTCTGATTTGTCCTGTCCTGATCTACTGCCTCATTTCACCTTCACCTTTATCTTTATCTGTTGGAGACATGGAGTGAGTTGTGTACTTGTGTTGTGGCACTCAATGCAAATTTTACCTGTCTTAATAAGGGTGGACAACTGTTGATCATAAAGTAAATTTTAAAATAGTTGTTACTTAGCAATTTTTTTCAGAGTTATAGGTAGCTATGTTTCCTTTGTTTGTAACTTCCCAACAAATGGGGTAAATGTTTTCTGTTTATATTGCAGGAAGAAGTGCTTGTTTGTGGCATATAGCTTTATGTTTTCTTTTTCGTTTTCTTATTTTTTATTTGTCTGGGGCTTAACGTCGCAATCATTTAACGTCGCGTCGTTTATTCATTTGAAAAATAGATCTGTTTTTAGCGCAAATTTAATAAGTTAAAATACATCACTAAATTAGGTAAATAAGTAAATTATGAATTATTGCAATTTAGGAGGAAAACTTGGGATAGCGCAACTTATCTTGCGTAAATTGTACATTCACAAGGAAATTCGTATAGGTATGACAGGTAGGATGTAGGTATAGATACTTTTAATTTTAGTAAAGAGATTTGAAAAATTTCAATTAAAAAAAAGTCGTGCAACTACACTAAGAAAATGTGTCGTGTCTCCTTCTTTTCCGACTTGGATAAAAATCCATTTGCCGTAAGAATGCTCGACCTTGAAATATACAGTCAAGACATTTATTAGATTGTCACAGCAATCTATTAAAAACAACGGATTCACATTATAATTATCATTGCAGATTCAGTCATTACAATCGTATTACAAATTGAGCTTCAGCGAAATGACTAGGGCTGGACAGTGGATTTCAAAAAGCAAAATAATAGACGTTAATTTTGGAAACTTAAATCCGCGGTCAGAAGAAAGTTGGAGCTCGTATTACCATAGAATAATAAATGTGGTATTACCGTCAATATTTTCTTGAATGGAGAAATAGTTATTCGGTGCGAAGTGGTTGCCTATGCCTGGTTATTATAATCAAACCTTTCAACCCCACATGCTCACCATCTGCGAGTTTTGAAAAAGACGTAGAATTTTGCAAGCAAATTTATGGGTCTGTGGGTGTACCCGAAACAAAAATAGACTATTTTAGATCTATAGTTTATTTCATTTTGTAGATACTAGAATTGGCGGGCGTTGTTGAAACGATATAAAGGAATACCTACATTAATTCGTAATTGATCTAAGAGTTCAATATTTTTCAGAAATACTTGTAAATTATCGAATTTGTTTGTCATTGCGTCACAACAAAGTACTTGGTAATTTACCCTTCTACACCCACTTCTAACGTCACCTCCACCTGTTACTAAATGACGTCTTTCTCTTCGATTTACTACCTCGTCCTTACATTATCCACCTTATTGAACTACAATCTCCTCTGTTGTACTTCCTTCATCTTTTCTCTGCTTAGCTTCTACCGCAATTCATCTTCTGTCTCCATTACACCTTCCAACCACTTGATGCGGGTGCCTCTTTCTTACACTTCCTCAGCCCTTGTTGTATTACTTGAACAAACGAAATTCATTCGTCAATCCCTCTTTAAATGATCGTTCTTGTTCCAATTGTTAACTATACATAAAAAAGCAGTGGCATAAGGCTGAGCCGGCAAATACCAGGGGCCCTTGGCCGTAGGGAGGCACCACTCAGATACGTCAATGTGCAATTAATTTTATTATATTTTTTGATGTGCTGTTTTTGTTCAACTTGATACACGTACAGACACTCGACAAATCATAAAACGGTATTTGAACGAAACAGATTGGCTGCTGGTCAGGTTCATTGACAATCAATCCTTGTTATTATCAATGAAAAGAGCTCACCTACTAGAGGTAGATGCCGAGTAGGTATAGACTTCATCGGATGATGCCATCACATTTTTTTCAGACAATCAATTTCTTTCAAATACCGTTTTATGATTATTGTCGAGTGTACGTCTTCTTTCCTATAGTAGTTAAAAGTATTAATGTGCGGGGCAATTTTTACCAAATGTATGGCCTTAAAAACTTGTAAAACACGTACCTATTGAAAAACACCAAAATCGAAAACATTCGGGGCATTTCACACTCAATAAATTGCAATGTTTAATTGTAAGCTACGTGGATGTGTGAATGTGAATGGGGATGAAATGACTTATATGGCGAGAAATCAACCCTGATAAGGTGCGCAAGAATGCCTTCATTTAAATGATCGTCGATATCTAGGGGGGAGGGGGGGGGGGGGGTCACCACAATTTATTTTTGCCTTGAGCTTTACTTCTCCAGTTGCAGAAGTGTTGTAGTAGTGTTGACCCAGAGTTCGAATCTTCAACAGATCCACTTTTTACCTCTCCAGTTCTAAATCTAGTGCTTTAGCAGTTCTAGCAACCTGTTTGGTTGCCAGCTTAGCGAATCCATCCAATCTGAATATTGGAAGGCGCCTCCAATTTGTCGTGCTATTGAAGAGTTGAAGGTTTCCTTAAAAGAAGGGTGTTCAGCTTAAAATCAATAAAGTGAAAGTTATGTTTAAGAAGATTGAATGGGGCCATTAGCTTCAATTTCGAATGTGTTACTGAGTGATCCATCCATGCTGAAAAATCTTGCCATGATCTTATCAATATCTTGGCAAGATCTTGTAAGATCTTAATATTTTTTCAGAATACTATTTTTTTAACTAATATGCAAGGTCTCGTCAAAATTACCAAGATCTTGTATAATTCTTGTTTAGATTTTTTTATGATTCAGACAATAAAATTATCAAGATGGGACAAGTTCTTGCTAAGATCTTGCCCAGATTTTTTAGCAGGGATACTTCTTTTAGGGGAAACTCCAGTTATTATTCGAGGTGTCCATCGTAGCAGTGTTGTAACTAGCTGTTCCAGTATACATTCAGTTGCCTTGTAAAGTGTTGTTCGAATAGTATTACGTCTTCTTCCAGCTTTTCCTCTTGTTCCTCAAATGTGCTGTGTGTGACTTGTACTGTCTACGAGTTGTAATTCCAGCGATGTTGTTGTTTCAGCTGAAGGCGAGGGCCGTGACCGCTTGGCGACATGGTGGGGACCACGGTGCCGAATTATCCGTATTCTGCTGGTGATCCAATCTGTTGCCATATAAACTCGTTACGTTTCACATGAACAGTGTTGCCATAATTATTAGGACTCGTGTGCGAATTAAGTGAACAAAAGATCATAAAATGAAAACTGTCTGGTTTTTCTGTACCAATGACAAACTAATTGTGTTCATAAATATGTGTTTTTTTTTATATTGAAACTGTAGGTACTATTATTAGGTAATGTATGCATGTGATTTGAAATCATCACACATTCAATACTTCTTCTCACATACTTTGGTGATTAATTGGGCTTATTTTTAGCCAACTGCCAAACTTGGCTGGTTCACTAATTGTAGGTTTTCGTCCTGGTTCTAATCCCGAGCAAAACCTTGTCTCAATCTAATTCAGCTGTTCAATTTTGCTTTCTAATAAGTAATGATGATAATATTGTCTGAACTTGATAGATTCAACTGGGGGGTGATTTGTTTTTTATTTCTCCATGAGAGGGTCTCGTACTTGATCAGTCTATAGAATAGATTGTTCATGTTTTTTGTTGAAATGATTTCGATTCCATGCAATGATGAAAGTACAAAGATCTAACTGCCATACTACCTCCCAGAACGAATGAATGATGTATTTGTACGATTAGAATGAAGCTCTGCACCACTATTACCCAGATCATTTCTAATAAACTGAGAAAGCTTTGGTAAATATTGTATTATCTTATTTCATCCTTCGCGAGATTTGCGTCCACCATTCTTTCCTTCTCGTCTTCATAGTGTACGAGAAGTCCCGATCAATCATACGAAGTAATTAAAATGCATATATCATTTGATCAGTGGCGTAACTACAGATTTGCCCCCCCCCCCCTCCTGCAGGATATTTTTTATTTTAAAAATTGTAAAATAAAAATAAAAATAGTCTGGGAATATTCCTTCACTATTGATTTTTGTGCATTTAAAGCTAGTAATTTTTTTTTGTCGATTTGAACATCTAATTCTCTTGAAATTACTACAATTATCTTTTTGAAAATGCTGTGATTTCCAATTACCTATAAAGGTTTGTCAAATGTAGTATAATACAACCTACCTATTATAAGATAGGTACTTTAGATAAAATAAAAAAAATATATTATCGTTACAGTAGTTTTTCGAAAACAATTTTCGTTTTCGTTGTAAGAATATTTTTTTTATCAATATATTTGCCTGTTTTGCTATTAAGTTACGCCAGTGCATTTGATGTAAACTTGCAAATTATGAATATTTGATTAAAAGCATAAATCTCATAAAATCATAATATTTAAAAATTAATAAATATATCTTTTATTCTATTTATTTATGTGACTTCATGATAATGACAGTTAATTAATTTATATTCGATATAAATAATATATCGAATTCATTTATATTTAAATATATTTAAAACAGTTTTTTTTTCATTTTATTGCCAATTTATCATGATTCGATTAGTGATAATGTCGAGACATCTTTGATCGTGCTTCTCATGACATCCAATACAGATTAAGATGAGTTTAAAAAAATTACTTAAAAATCGAGATTTTATATCGGCGATTGAATAGAGTTCCTCCCTATATTTACTGTCAAATTTTCGGATTATTGGCAGCTCCTTTAATTAAAACTAATTTGTTTTGTCACGGACCTGCATATCTTCGAGCTCTACAGGTAAAGCAGTTCTATATAATTTTTTTAAATTTTATCAATATTTTAAATTTCACGTATTATCGTAAACTGTTTTATTCATAGTTCAGATATATCATGGCTACATCTTGAGTGATCGCTTGATCAGAAAGCTTGTCAATATCTATAATAAGAGTCGGTTCCATCGAAAGTAAACACAGAAGATAACATTTTCTCAATATCGTCAATTTTGAACAATTCGAACTATGAAAAATCTAACAAAAATAGAGTCGACCTAAGAAATAAGAACACAAGTAATACATTTTGAGATATTCTTAACATTAATTACGAAATGTAACGAAAGGTTACCTAAACCTTACGGAAGTTTGTCTAATTTTAAAATTACAATTTCATATGTTCGTTCGACTTTGGTGAAGCACGGTTTTAAAAATAAGAATGTAATTTAAATAAAATTAGCGTGCATTGAATTATTCAAATTTAACAAACTGTACACCGAAAAATGCTAAGGTTTTCAATACAAACATGTACCTACTTATTGATTATTCTTCCTACTAGGACCCAAACCCGAACCATTATTATTTTTAGTCTGAATCTAAACCCTAACCCCTTACTTTTTCTGAACCCGAACCCGCGTGAATGATCGGGTTAGATGCCCTAAGGTCAACTCAAAAAACAGCTACGTATATTTTTCACATTTTTCACAATTTAAAAGGTTCCAAAGTTAAATGAAAATTTAGGACACAATTATCTCCATGTTGACCTTCGAGTGCATCCGACTGTGAATAATGAATAACCTAAAGCCGGGTCCACATACACTTTTTGCGTTTTCCATTTTTTTCCTTATGACCAATCACAAGTCCAGAAACCACTCACGGCAGACTTGTGATTGGTTAATTAATAGAAAAAAAATGAAAACCCAAAAACGGTCTACATGTGGACCCAGCACGTTACGCAATGTGTGCTATAATTATTATGTGATAAGTAATAAGAAAGAGTTACCTATTACGTGTCATAATAGTGTATGCAGTTAGTTATGCCTACAATATTATTTGTGCTAGAAAGTAGAAATATAAAGCGATAAATTGCATGTAATTCCAGTAATGTCTCACCTTACAGATAACTAGATATAATGTTACCAGGCAAATTCAGAAATCAATACATTTCTGAAGAAGACGGACTTAAATATTAGATGTGCGAAGTTAGAACATAAGACATGGCTGAGAACGGATTCAGTACAGCAATTACAGCCGGTGGCAAGTGTAGTGCTGTATAAAATGGGTAGATAATTATCTATTGCCATCTCTTCTGACGTAACTGGCGCACATGGCCAGCACGTGGCTAGCACATGGCTATCGCGCCTCAAGCCCTCATTGGACAGACTATCTGTCTCGCTTCAAATGCCTTTAGTGAAACATTCGAAACCGAATTGTATGTATTGTATACCACTGAACTATCAGTGATGTTTACAGTATGCCTATAGAAGTACAATACTGAATTCTAATTTCTAATAGTACAACGAGTATTAGTCAAAATATAGTAATAATATTAGTATTATTTGAGCTTGTAGGAATTCTATATTTTGCATTTCTGTATTTGTTTGTATTTCTTGTGTGATTATAAAAAAACTAATAGTAGGTAGTCAAAACATCAATCGGAATAAGTAGAATTTCCCCACGGGTAACATCAAAGCGAATGAGCGAATACGACCAAACTGGAAGTAGTTTGTAGAATGATAAGTATGAAAACGAATGAAAACAGTTTTGATTACCTACTACCTGTGTGATACAATGAATGCATGGACCTAATAGTGCGGTGGGTGTAGGGGGGGGGGGGGGCGGGGGGGGGGGGGATGGCTGATTCATAAAATATATGTTTACTTGATGAGTCTCTTTTTCTCCTTCTTGCTTTACTCATTACGCCACAAATGCACACACTATCACATCGTATCAATCATATGATCAAAGGTCACGCAAAATTATCGGAATTTCTCTGTGGGAAGTCCTCAAATGTGTTTATTTAATTAATTAATGTAGATAAAGTATGCATGTAACTTTCGAGTTGAACGTTGGTTTTAATTTTATTAGCTTCTTTCTCATGCACAATACAGTTCTTACATTGTACAAGAATAGAAACGAACTAAAAATAGTAGGTACATTGAAATGAGTAGTAAAAATGAATGAAAATGGACTGAAAAATGTAATGTTGACTCTTTTATCTAATATTCAGTGTGATATTTCTCGTGTTTCTTCGGGCATCTTCCAGCTAGTGCCCGGTAGATGCCATATTCACACGCCGGTGGCTGGCAAATCCGTCTCTCTATGCATCTGAAACACACCAGGTCACTGGTCAGCAAGGTCACTGGATTGCTCCTGATAGCAGTGGTGACTGGTGAAGGTGAATGCGGAAAATGAATACTATAACTTGTAGTGGTGAGTGGTGAAGGTGAATGCGGAAAATGAATACTATAACTTGCAGTGGTGACTGGTGAAGGTGAATGCGGAAAATGAATACTATAACTTGTAGTGGTGAGTGGTGAAGGTGAATGCGGAAAATGAATACTATAACTTGCAGTGGTGACTGGTGAAGGTGAATGCGGAAAATGAATACTATAACTTGTAGTGGTGAGTGGTGAAGGTGAATGCGGAAAATGAATACTATAACTTGCAGTGGTGACTGGTGAAGGTGAATGCGGAAAATGAATACTATAACTTGTAGTGGTGAGTGGTGAAGGTGAATGCGGAAAATGAATACTATAACTTGCAGTGGTGACTGGTGAAGGTGAATGCGGAAAATGAATACTATAACTTGTAGTGGTGACTGGTGAAGGTGAATGCGGAAAATGAATACTATAACTTGCAGTGGTGACTGGTGAAGGTGAATGCGGAAAATGAATACTATAACTTGCAGTGGTGACTGGTGAAGGTGAATGCGGAAAATGAATACTATACTAACGTGCAACAGAATTTACGATTTTGTGTGGTTAAATTAAAGCAAGTGTAGGCTTCCAAAAAATGTAACAAATTGTCATGGATTTTCTAAAACGGCCCCGAATAATGCTGAAAAATAGCAAAAGTAAATTTGCGAAATGTATACATGTATACGGTACTAGTTACAGTAATGGTGCTAATGTGTTAATTTCCATTGGCGGAAATTGAACATATTAGCATATTTGTTATATTTTAACAAGTTTAAAATGAGAAGGAAGAGCTGGGTCAGCGGGGGACTCACATGGATTTGAGAGAGAATCCTTCAAGATTGTACTCTTATTTTATTTTCTTGCGTTATTTTAGCTCACATCACAGGAGTAGAAATGGAATGGAATGGAATGGAGTGGAGTGTAGAAATGGTTGCTGTCGTACTTTAGTTATACTTTAGCTTGCGAGGGTGGAGACTTTTATATCTACCATGACCCTCTACTTTAGACATAAGTCACCCTGCGGATATTTATCATGTCTCATCATGCCAATGGGTGTCACCGTCACACTCTGGATTATACGGTAACATACCTCTTTGTAAACTCTAAAAAATAAACTCTATTCTCCCTTGAATTTATACATGAGTATGACAAAACACTTCTTCTGAACATGACTCTTGCTTGTCAGTGTACTACAAGCTTTTCTTGTCGCCTTGGATATGTTCCACTCCTACACACTGCAGGCAGGCTACAACCATAGACGTCTATGCAAAACCCAACCGCAACCAAGAGCATCATCTCCCACGTGCGACTCCAACCAACGTCTATCTCCATCTTCGTGCAATGTCTCGATTTACGTAGGACATTGTTTTATCGACAAACTTGCGTCCACGTTTTAATTTTATCTCTGACATTGTTGCTGATGTTGATAGTTATTTCCAGTACAAGCGGCGATAGCTGACATTCCTCTCAAAGAAGTTTGCCAAGTGTCACAAACATAAGTATGAAAAAGCAGTTTTGCAAAACAAGTTTTTCTTGAATCGCTACATAAGATTTTCAGAGAATATCCCGACTTCAGTGGTCGAATTGGAAGTCTGTACATGGGGGGATGGTGTATAGTTATACAAAAATAATTTGCCCCAGGTCAATTGGGGGGGAGGGGGGAGGGGGGAGCACCTCGCGGGTCCGGGGCGCACAGCCCCGGATTTTTTTTAATTTCCGAATGTTTCAGAATACGCGAAATACGTGAATACGCGATTTTGACACTATTTTAAGCCTTTTTTTATCTCGACAAGGTGTTTACAGTCTAAAATTGATAAATTCTCTGGAAATTATCTTATTTTGAAGTACATAGTGGTTTCTCAATCTCTCATGGGGGGATGGTGAAGTGGACAAATTCGCCATGGGGGGATGGAACCATCAATACATTCCCCATGGGGGGATGCCATCCCCCAGCACCCTCCCCACAAATTTGACATTGATTTTCTGTTAAATACATCAAATATCAAAACCTAAAATACAGAATCACTCCGTTTCAGAAACGGTGGCCAATTGCAATTGTCATTTCTGTTTCTATCGTCAAAAAGGCGATAAAGCGTCGAAACAGTTCGACAGTTCGGTGCGTATGCTCAGAAATGATGATCATAACGATATATTAGTAACGCCAGCGATGTAACGTCCCTCTGATGGCCAACTGAAGATGACACATGTCTGCACGCCACTGCTGTTTGGTATTACAGGTGTTTACTCACTGTTTATCGTCGTGTGTGAGGTACTCCTTGCCTCTCTTCTGTCTCAGACATTCTCTGTCGCTGTCGAAACAGTCACAAGCACAACCGCCTGATGATAAGCGGCGGACGGCGAACATCTTCGTACAGCGGCATGTGTCGCTCCTAAGACAAACAATAGGTACAGTATAAGAGAACGGACGACAGCTTCTTACCTCTATGGTATAACAGATCGGCTACGAGGAGCCAATTTGCAGAGATATTAATTTCTATATTTGTGCCAGAAACAATAGAATTTCATGTTCAAGTATTCACAATTTCACGTTAAAAGTTCAATTTTATTAATCATCTAACGACGTCCTAATACTTATAAAATTTAATCCACAATCTATTTAATATTCCTTCTTCAGACCTAGATTGCTTTAGATCTCCTTCACTCATAGAACACATAGCTGACTAAATAGTTAATAAACGAAAGTAATAAAAAATATCAAGTCATCCTAAAAATAATTAATGATAGGCGTAAAAAATTTAAAAATTAATAAAATGAGTAAAGTGTCAAAAGAGACATGCTATTAGTTGAAAGAGAAGCCAATGTTGTCATTAGATTGTGCAGGAGATTGTAGGCAGTGATGTTTCCCAACTGTTTAAACAGCCTATCCCGCTGTGCACTATACGTGGTGCCAGGTAAGCGTTTACTTTTGGTTTACTTCCGGTACAGAGAGAGATATGCACTCAACAAACACTCAAGGGTCGTGGGAACACTGAGTTCTATTGCACTACAATTATGTAGATTATCCCATCATATTCTTCAAGTAAATTTGGAGCTGAAATCACGACCACGCTCTAATCTTGAGAAAACAAAAAGCAATATTCTAGCGTATAGCTTTGGCTTGGCTTGCGCCGCCTTACAGGAGCAAAGCTAATGTGAAAGATTTTGTAGCTAAACTTGATGAAATCCATGTTTTATGAAGCATAACAAGGCGGCCCCTACTTCTTTTTTCAAATAATGGGATCGCCTCTATGTAACGATATCAAATAAAACTCGGAAATTAAAAAAACACGCCGATAAAATATTTCTTGCACCTGTAACACGTTATGGAGTGAACAGTAATTTTGATCAGAATCATTATGTTTTAAAGAATCTATCGAGATTCTTATCTCATTTGTATCGATGGCCAGACTAAAGAAATGTATAGAATTACTAATTAGAACACGGATCATGGTTGTGAGGATCGTGTTGATGAGTGACAGTGAGTGAGTACCTTGTATGGAAGAAAGATGTTTGTGGTTGGTGGTGACCTCCGACTGCCATGTCACGAGGCATCATGTCTTCTCTTTCATTCTGGCACTCGCACTCGGTGTGATTCGTGAACATCAGCCTCTCGACACTGCTGGACCCGCCGTGAAATGTGCTCTGAAATCATCACGACATCAGTGACAACATCCACATCACACTGCTTCTGACACGCGTGACATCAGCCTCTCGACACTGCTGTGTCATGTGCTCTGACATCATCACGACATCAGTGACAACATCCACATCACACTGCTTCTGACACGCGTGGCATGTGTCATGTGCTCTGACATCATCACGACATCAGTGACAACATCCACATCACACTGCTTCTGACACGCGTGACATCAGCCTCTCGACACTGCTGTGTCATGTGCTCTGACATCATCACGACATCAGTGACAACATCCACATCACACTGCTTCTGACACGCGTGGCATGTGTCATGTGCTCTGAAATCATCACGACATCAGTGACAACATCCACATCACACTGCTTCTGACACGCGTGACATCAGCCTCTCGACACTGCTGTGTCATGTGCTCTGACATCATCACGACATCAGTGACAACATCCACATCACACTGCTTCTGACACGCGTGACATGTGTCATGTGCTCTGACATCATCACGACATCAGTGACAACATCCACATCACACTGCTTCTGACACGCGTGGCATGTGTCATGTGCTCTGAAATCATCATGACATCAGGGACAACATCCACATCACACTGCTTCTGACACGCGTGACATGTGTCATGTGCTCTGACATCATCACGACATCAGTGACAACATCCACAACACACTGCTTCTGACACGCGTGACATCAGCCTCTCGACACTGCTGTGAAATGTGCTCTGACATCATCACGACATCAGTGACAACATCCACATCACACTGCTTCTGACACGCGTGGCATGTGTCATGTACTCTGAAATCATCACGACATCAGTGACAACATCACACTGCTTCTGACACGCGTGGCATGTGTCATGTACTCTGAAATCATCACGAGTCACGACATCAGTGACAACATCACACTGCTTTTGACACGCGTGACATGTGTCATGTGCTCTGAAATCATCACGACATCATCACGACATCAGTGACAACATCCACATCACACTGCTTCTGACACGCGTGACATGTGTCATGTGCTCTGACATCATCACGACATCAGTGACAACATCCACATCACACTGCTTCTGACACGCGTGACATGTGTCATGTGCTCTGACATCATCACGACATCAGTGACAACATCCACATCACACTGCTTCTGACACGCGTGACATGTGTCATGTGCTCTGAAACCATCACGACATCAGTGACAACATCCACATCACACTGCTTCTGACACGCGTGACATGTGTCATGTGCTCTGACATCATCACGACATCAGTGACAACATCCACATCACACTGCTTCTGACACGCGTGGCATGTGTCATGTGCTCTGAAATCATCACGACATCAGTGACAACATCCACATCACACTGCTTCTGACACGCGTGACATCAGCCTCTCGACACTGCTGTGTCATGTGCTCTGACATCATCACGACATCAGTGACAACATCCACATCACACTGCTTCTGACACGCGTGACATGTGTCATGTGCTCTGAAATCATCACGACATCAGTGACAACATCCACATCACACTGCTTCTGACACGCGTGACATGTGTCATGTGCTCTGACATCATCACGACATCAGTGACAACATCCACATCACACTGCTTCTGACACGCGTGACATGTGTCATGTGCTCTGACATCATCACGACATCAGTGACAACATCCACATCACACTGCTTCTGACACGCGTGACATCAGCCTCTCGACACTGCTGTGTCATGTGCTCTGAAATCATCACGACATCAGTGACAACATCCACATCACACTGCTTCTGACACGCGTGACATGTGTCATGTGCTCTGAAATCATCACGACATCAGTGACAACATCCACATCACACTGCTTCTGACACGCGTGGCATGTGTCATGTGCTCTGACATCATCACGACATCAGTGACAACATCCACATCACACTGCTTCTGACACGCGTGGCATGTGTCATGTGCTCTGACATCATCACGACATCAGTGACAACATCCACATCACACTGCTTCTGACACGCGTGACATGTGTCATGTGCTCTGAAATCATCACGACATCCGCAGGATTAGGGGGCAAGGCAAGGAAACTATTTTCTAAGGGTGAAAGGGAGTGTGGGGGGCGTGCCCCCTACCCTGCCAGCATGGCGTGTTTTGGTTTTTGGACACTTCGCAATCAATTTTGAGACGTTTTGATGTTATTTTGTTGAAATATTCAATATTTTTTAAAATTTGACATTTTTGAGTGGTGGACCTTGCCCCGCAGGGCATTTTTTAGTTTTTTGACACTTAAAAATGATTTTTTTGATTTTTTTTAAATATACGAAAATCAAACACAAAAAAAATATTTTTTCCTGACATCCAGGGGGGGGGGGGGTGCAAGCGCCCCCCCCTTGCCCCTCCCTGTGGACGGCCATATATGGGCGGAATTTTGACGCTTTGCGGGAAAAAAACGCAAAATGGCTGCCTGTTTGACCAACTGAAAGCCAGAAATCCAGCAGAAAAAAATTGTGATTGGTCAAAGGCAACCATTTTACTTTTTTCCCTAAAAGAGTAGAAATTCCCCCGAAATTCATGCATTCAATAATTCTCTTCTATACCAGCCTAGTAGAGATTATTTCCGAGCTCGGTGGTGTCAAGCTGACACGGGCTAACTGTTAACAATTATCAATAGCATGTATAGACAATGGATATTCGTTCAACAATTGGGCTTCTTGATTCTAATTCAAATTACATTGTGTTGTGCTTAACTTTTAGTCGGTGACCTTTAACACTCATCACAATAGATAGCTGTAAATGTTCTGCATAAATTGGTTTTCAAAGCCACCACGATAAATATACTTAGGTCCTACTATGTGCATCACAAAACAAAAGTTAATAGATTGCATTGTCTTGTTTTTTGCGTTACGTATTATTTTTTAATTCGGTAGGTATTTAAATTCAATTACAAAATAAATAAATAATTATTATGGAGTTGTTTTACTTTCAATGTACCGCTCAGCAAAGTAGTAATAAATAAAGAGAATGTGCAATGTGTATTGTGTAATGTAGTATTCTCTGAAAGTTTCTTTTATTGAACAGAAAATTCAGTTACGGAAAATGTACACTCAAAAACACAATGCCCTGTATGATTTGACAGTGCACTTTTACGCATGTGGGTCCACAGGGAGGGGCAAGGGGGGGGGGGGGGGCTTGCCCCCCTGGATGTCAAGAAATCATAAAAAAAAATCTGGGGTTTTACGTATACTTTCATTTTGTAACCGAACAAACTAAAGAAAATTTATTTCAAAGTGTCAAAAACCAAAAAATGTCTTGTGGGGCAGATTTGAACATGTCTCCGACTACCCCAAAGCATGCAATATTTAAAAAATATATATTAATATTTCAACAAAATACATCTCATAACGTCTTAAAATTGATTTCAAAGTGTCGAAAAACAAAAAACGCCCTGCGGGCAAGGTGGAACACACCCCCACACCCCCCTTAAGCCGTAAAATATTGTTTTTCTTGCCCTGCCCCCAGCTGGCAGAAATCCTGCAGACGCCCATGTTTTTACGAATTGAAAAAAATAACAGAAAAGTTGAGTTATAAGTTTCTTTGATTCTTTATGGTAGAGTGGTCTGCATGCCAAGTTACCAGCTTTTGAACTTAAATCAAGTGGCAGTTTTATCTAGGATCTAGATCAAGATCACGTCTGGTTTGGTAATACCGGCAATAAGATCATAGTTAAATTATCTTGTTACTAATTATCTTGTAATAAGAAAATGAATAATTCGATGAATTTCTTGAAATAGTCAGATGTCTTTTGACTTACTTGGAAGTAGAGTTCTACTTGTTCCTGCTTCTTTGGCGCGCAAGTGTGTCCTGCCTTGCAGCAGCCCGTATCATTGCCACAGCGATAGAGCAGGGTGCATTGGGGCACGTATGCTCGGTCGGGTGACTCGTGCACATCGCTGACGCGGATCACCTTCGCCCGAGGCACTCGACACTGAGCTTCCATGTGCATTCGCAACCGATGTTCGTTCGCTTTACCACCATCGGAAACTGAAAGAAGAAAACACTCATTGATTACGGTATATGCATCCTATAGGTATACATTTGGATCGTATTTTTAATAAAGACTGTTGTCAATGTCATGCCTTTCTTTGCAGTTGTTTTCCTCAACAAAAGAAATATGACATCAAGTAGTATTAGCTGGCTTATTTTTTTTTGGACACTGTCCAAAATCTGAATCAGTACAATCAGTGCATATCAGTATTCCTATAAGATTAAAAAAAAAAAATCCTGTTACGAAGTTGATATTTTTCGAAACAATGATCTAAATCATGAACTAAGTCATCATGATATTATGAAATGTTTTTTAGTGGTGAGAAATATAGCGTACCTATTTTGCAATTCTGCAAAGCTATAAGGAAAGAAAGAGCTTCTGTTGGGTAACTCTAACTCTACACTCCTCACACGCACATATGAGTTTTACTTGGAAGTTGGAGAATTGGCATTATTAAAACATTCTTTCATTGTGCATCATATTATGGTTTAGTTTAGTTCGGTAAGGTAGTTTAGTTTATAGTTTATTTAATTCTTTTTTTACATCAAACGCGATAAGACAAGTAAATAATATAAAATATAAAACAACAGATTACAACGATTACAAGCAAATAGCAATCCATAGTTGAGATACATTTTTGGTGAACATATTTAAGTCGTGGGCTTTAAGCTTATTAAAAGAAAGTGCACATCCATCCCATCCAGAGTGACTCTTGATCAAATCTTTGTTATCTCTTCAACTTTGAACAACTTTGACTTTGAACAAAATGCGTATTTTATTATTTTTTTTTTCAATATTTGTCTAACACTTTCTCTGGTCTTTATACATTTTTTAATGCTGTCTTAAGGTTGTAAGTGCTCGGCCGTTTTAGCAAATGAGAGAGAAAAATTGTTCATTAGTGGGTGTGACATTGATAGAATGTTCACATGATCAGAAGGGTTATTCAACAAAACCGCGCCAAACTATGAAATTTCCGATACGATTGGCGACCAAACCCGTAAACCAATTGATCTCAAATTTTAATCATTGTTAGATAAAAGAGAAACTTAGGGTTATCACTTGGCATGTTATTAAAATTAAATTTCATACGGCACCCAGCGAGACAAGAAAATATAGGTACTATTTTTCACCAAAAAACAACTGATTAAATTACTAATAAGTAAATTAACAAAGAAAAAAAGAAAAATGTACCAAGTGACAACCCTAAGTTTGTCTTTTATCTAATCATGATTAAAATTTCAAATCATTTCGTCAACCCACTCGTCTCCAATCGTATCCAACAAAGTGCCTGCAACAAGCGGCAAAATCGCTCGCGCTTGCAGCACCGTAAGGTTCATTTTGTCTAATGACACCACTTTTTTCAAGATCTGATACCAATAAATGTGTCAAAATATTAATTATACAACAGGTAACCAAAAAGACAAGGAAATTTGTGGGTCTGAAACTTTACATTACAAAATAAATGTCTTTGGTCTGATTCCTCAGAACTACAAACATGGTTTTCTAAGTTCTTGTACCAAAATGTCTTAAACAAGACAATATTATTTCTTACGTTTAAATACTGGTGTAACCTGTAATTTGGAGATGATAAGGCAGAAATAAGATGAGATGAATGCAAGTAGGCGGTCTTGGCATATTATAGTTGACGCAGCCTTGAGAAACGCAAAGTATCAATGGTAAGTGGACATGGCGAAATTACGAAATTCAAAGCATACTTCACTTAAATACCATTAAAAAGCTGTTTTGATAGAAACATTTTAAAGCAATATAAATTTCAGTCAGCTTTATATTGGTATTTAGATCAATTGTGCTTTGAATTTCGTAATTTCGCCATGTCCAACTCCATTGATACTTTGCGTTTCTCAAGGCTGCGTCAACTATAGTAATAGAGATCCTTATTCCTTTCCATAATTTGCTGATGCAAGTCACGAAAAAAAGTGTCAGAAAGGACGTATCGTGGAAAAAATTGAATTACTTTTGTGTAAGGGCCGGTATTACCAGAGTTATGTTATGCCGGATTAACTAAATATTGGACTAAATTGGTCTCACAGCCAATCAGACAGTACTTCAAAATTAATGAAACAGTTGAATTTAATCCAAAGGTTACACAATACGTCATAACTTTTAGCTCGTAATAAATACCGGCCCTTCTTACCCAACCTAATTTATTTTAAAAGTTTGGTTTTGGTATCAAGGAAAGAAAATACAAACGATCGGGTTCCAATTTACGATGTAATTTCGTTTTTCGGTTCCTGATTGTAATAACTAGTTTGATATTTTATTGATAATTTAGACGTTACCATGTGTAAAGGAAAGATAAAAGAGCGTTCATTGGTACATCCAGAACTATTCCATAGCATTTGCACCAGGAACCATTTAGAGTAGGAATTGTAAGACATTCCAAGTGCATCGTACCTACACGAGCGCGTCATTCAATAATGTATTAAATTATCAATAAAATGGAAGTAATGTTTGCACTTTTACCTGTTTGTTTTGGAGTGTTTCTCTGTGAGTTTGTTCTGCTGTTCTTGAAACCCTCATCTACTTTCTCTCTCCTCCCCCACTGCTGCCACTTGAAGTTTGAGATAGCAGACATTGTAGATGTCTCACTGTATGATGACGATGTCGAGTACTTTCAGGTTCCAAGAAATAAAAACAGGGTGTGGACATTACATTTAGCTAGTGTCATAATTTCCTCAAAGGCTACAGACCAAGCCGAACCGGTAATCAACTTTGGTAAATCATCCCCGCCCTCATTTGTTTCATACGCATGCATAATATATTGTGACCGCTGTTACCATGTTTCTATTCAGTGACAAATCCCAAAGGAGATATTGTCAACAAAAGAGTAATCCCGGCAATAAATTTTGACAATTTGTATTAGAGCAGCTGTTATTATAGAAGGACGGGGTTTGTTTGATTGGGGTGCAAATGGGGGTTAGGGATAGGGATTCCAAAAGTACCTACAATAAGCATTGGAAGGATTGTATTATAAGTATAATCGAAATATGAGACTCTGGTTAATATATTTCTAAGAATCATAACGAGCAGTTATTTCCGATCATTTTATTCTAGACAGTCTATGAGGTCACACGGAGGTCAACCATAAGGTCGGGTCAATCTATTGAACCTTTTGCTTCAGTTCCAGCTGAATAACTAAACCGTTCACAAGTCGGTTTTGCGAAAGCTGTTGATAAATCGTGTATTATTACAGAAATATAAATTTTGAAATTATGATCATTCACTAAAATTTGTTTTTGCATCGTTGCCCTTTGTTTCTGAGATGACTGTTGTATTCGTGATTGGAACTTGAAGCTGGTAGGGGTCAGAGGGTACATTCCATGAATATGGCGAAAGCGGTTACTAGTTATTATCATGGTGTCCTTGGTTACGGCGGCATCTTTGCTGTCTGAGGATGAGGCTGAGACGTCTCGAACTTCAAGACACACGTGTCTACTTTCATTAACGGGTAAGTTAAGTTAATTAAAAAAAGCTCACATGGAGTGTTTCAAATATAAAAAGAAATATGTTTGCATTTTATGGTGCAAAAAAAGGAACCTTAATAAGATACTTTAAAGCAAAAACGGGAAGGAGTTGTATACATGGGGATTTTCCAAACAAAATCAGTAGGTACCTTGATACAACTGCTTTTGCCACGAAAAGCCAGGTAATAAGCAATTATTGCTATAATAATGCAATTATATAGCAATAATATTTTTTGCGACCGACAAAACCTGGATTACTACACGCCAAAATATGATTATCGCGATAATATTAAAAATAGACCATATTATTTTCATGTAATATATTCATTATTATTCATTATTTTATCCCAAATTTACGAGCTTTATTTCTCAATTATATTTATATTTCAATTCATAGATCAGGTAGGTGATAACTATTAGGTAAATATACAATCAGTAGATTGATAAGTGAAATCGAGACAAAATGCTACCTACTGGTAATTTCATTGCTGGCATCCTTGATCGAGGCGTCGTAACCTCCTCTTCTTCTTCGTCGTCGTCTTCCTCATGCTCGTCCTCGTACTCCTCGTCCGATGTCACCGACTTCTGTTGCTGCTTTCCGAGATGACGATAAGGATAAGGCGATTCCGTGTTACGGTGATACGGCGATGGATACTGTTTTGTTTCAGTAGTTATACGATCTAACACACGTTGCAATTGGGGGAACCGATTAGAACCGCTCGGTGTATAAGAAGATTCTATTAATGTCAGAGTCAGAAGTGTCAAATAACAGATTACTAATTTGTCCATATTTTATAAAAGCACTTAAATTCGGTTAAGAAGTCATGGGTACGACGACAGCCTGTCTTCCATTCTGTTTTTTGTTTTAGTTTTGAAAATTCCTTTATTGAAGATTCTTAAACTAGCACGTTTTTGAAATCTGTTTCCCGCCGTTTCCTCCGATACTGCAATACTTCACACCAGATGTTGTCTCAGCGATGCTTCGCCACTGACTGCTCGCTTGTTCCCCCAACTGTTTGATTCAAATACATGAGATCATAGGCAAAGAGTGGGGAGATCAGTCGTGACGTCACTCCATTCATCTGACGACCGTTTTGGTCCATATCACTTGTGATTATGACAATTGATTTAATCAGTGAAGCTCTAGAAATAAGAACTCATGAAAGAAAAATCATTATTAGTACACAAGGAATTGTTTGTAATAATTTATTATTTCACTGAAGTAGAAAAATGTATAAAATGTACATTACATAATATTTGAATTTAAAAGAAGATAATATAGTGGTCTTCAAACCCCCATGAATAAGCGCGAGCCTAAACGAAGACAATTACCCCCGTCAAGCAGGCTACCCACACGACATTGCCGTCGAGGAATTGCATATCATGTACACAGATAATAATAGTAGTATGAATCCTACATTTCACGGCAATAGTTCGAGCTAAGCCTGGTTCTGTGAATTGCATTAGGCCTAGGTAATATTGGTACATATAAAATAGAATATTCTATCACAAGAAAATCAACAAAAAGCAAGTATCACTGGTCGACTAGTAACTATCAAAATGCATCATTTTCCTCGTCATTTTCCTCATATTAGTTATCACCCTGTTCAATTAAATTATGAAAGCAAGAAACAAACAGGCACACCAGTTTTTGTTTAATTTACAATCCCAAAGGGTCAGATTCCTGTAAAAACTATCTTATTATATCTATATGTTTCAAGAAAATTAAGGGTTTTTGAATGTTCAAAAAGGTTATGTAACATACCCACATTATTAGATAAATGCCATTATATGCAAATTATAAAGCAAAAATGTACACAGGAATACAACCTTTGCTTTGCTCAGCCAATACCAATCCTGTGCCTAGTGAAATTTAATTTGGGAACTAGTACACATGTATCCAAAGTCTAGGAAAATGTTTTCCATCTCTCTAACATGAGAAGCAGAGGCTCAACACCAATACAATCAAGTAAAGAACAGTAAGTTGTGTACTTTTGAGATCTGATTGTAGCAGACCACAACACTTCCCTGCAAGCAAAATTATTTGATTTGTTTAGCCAACGCCATAATGAGGGCTGTTAACACATCTTAAAACCACAGAGACTATTTAGGTACAGATTAACATTGATCACATAAAATCATTATAAGAAGAGCTAAGGCCACAGGTAATTCAAGAATCAAGCAACAGTAGGTACCGAACAGTACCCACAGTATTGTTACTGCCAGGTACCTTAATTGACAGTGATAACAAACAACAATTCAACGAAATAGAAACTAGTTTCACTTGGTACGTCACTCATCCCACAAGCACAATTGCTTTTGTCTTACATAATAAGCAAATAAGGTGCACTTTTTACAAGTTTTTATGCCACACCTATAACTGCCACTCGTTGCTGCACTTTTGCCATCGACTTTGCCTTTGCAGTATTTGAGTCCACATGGATACCAGCTTATGCACATCTCGAGCTGACAAGTGCAAGGAGACGCAAGATCAGGCAAACCCAAGCAGCGGCTTATACGCCCCTTTTTGTTGCTTGCCGCTGAGAAAGTGCTTACTGTGGCTCGAAGTGCAGATAAAGAAGCCCCTGCAATTATAAGTTAGTTATGACACAAAATTATCTTTCTGGTATTATATTAGCATATGAATTTGGCTACTTGCCTGGCTGAGCAGCCCATTGAGCAATATCCATCTCTCGAGTGTACGTTGCGTCGGTGGCTTCACTGCACAGAGAAGCAATGTGCCGAGATATCACACCCGACTTAGCGACATCGATGAACAGTTCCATCGTGCTGTTTTCTCGACCTCGGTCTTCCTCAGGTGTACGAATTGTGCCGGGATTTTTCTATTCATCACAAAGCATCTTATTTAGCATACTGCCAAGTTAAGTTTAATAGGATAGTGATTGTTTATAGTACCTACTTACCTGTCTTAGTTTTGACATTGCATCTGAAGAAATGAACTCCCCTTTTTGGAAATGGCACACAAAACACATGACTTGATATTGGCTTTGTCCTCTTTCTTCTTCACCCAAAACCAGTGCTTTCAAAATGTGAACATCCTGTGAAGGGTACAATAAAGACTTAACGAATTGTTCCGACAACTTCAAACAACAGGCACGATTTTGAATCTCACAGACATACGTTTCTGAAGTCCACCAGTTGGGTAATAAGAGTTCCATCTGATCGTTGAAACTCCAAGATAACAGCATCTTCACTAACATTTGCTGTAATTGTTTCCTGAATAACATCACCTCCCTGAAATAGAACAAAAAATGTGTGAGGACTTGTGAGGTGCAGTTCAATGTGAAGAACAATTGAATGCCAGAAAATGAACACCTGTTTTTTACCTGGTTCTTTACGTTGATTAAAAGTTGGCTCTTGCCGCTATTGATGTAGTAGAAAAATAAAACACCAATATAGTAGGTACAGCAAGTAGCTATTCTCAATGCCATTTTATTATGAAAAGTAGGTACACTGACAAGTGACAACTCTTGCTACAAACTGCAAGTGTCAGCTCATGGCGAGTGACACCAATGTTAAATGAGGGACTAATCACAAAATAGAGAGTCACAGTCCTTAGATCCCGGACTACAATGCTCTCATCATAGAGAATATGGTTACAATTTAGGAGTTCTAAGTCACAACTTTAAAACAGCAATTTTATAGTTCATAACGTCGAGTGGTGTCGAGTAAAAACTAAAAAGTAAGAGTGACGTGACGTCACATCAAACGATATGAGCCATTCGAGAATAATCGAGAGGGAAATATCGATATCTTTTGAGCGGTAAATTTCAAATACTGGGAGGAGAATATTAAAATAAACATAAATCCGAAATACGCCGAGTGGCAACAGCTGCGATTGAAAAATACAATGTATGTATTATTATAATAATAAAGTAGATGTTGGGATTTCAATATTCCCCGTTGTATGGAAGACCATTGTGTAACATAAAAGCACTGATTACGGACACTTTTGTTAAATGAATGTTGACAAGATTGAATTAGATAAGATTAATGTTGTTCAATAGCTCGTCTTAAGTATTTATTTTTAATTTTTACTAATCACTGTTTTCATTCTAAAAACTAGTTAAGCGAGCTTTATTATACAGTGCATTTAATTTTGCAGTACTGCCGAGCTTCCCATCTGAAATTCCACGTGCATATTTAAAATCCGTTTAGCTGACATTTTGCGTCCTCGGTGGAATCAACACGTAATATAATATGCGATTCGGCGTATCTAGAGGGCCTATATTACCTAGGAAGATATTACTCTCTAGGCGTATCCATTCACATGGGCTGTGCATGCAATGGTTCAAATAGATCCAGCCTTTTTTTTTTTTTTTTTACTCGATTTACACATTTTCAGGTAAATCAGCAACACTTTATAAGAGTTATTGGCAATTAGGACTCATTCCGATTTATTATTTGTCAATTGTCATTTTGTTGTATTTTGAAGGAATTTCACTGCCCATTGACAATTATTTTCAAATGATGTTTATGCATCAGCAGATTGCAAGACATCGAGTAGCAGCTTTTCAGAGTAAGTACACTTTGAAGTAGGTACCTACGATACGAAGTCTCACACATCTGTACTGTGTATGTTATTAATTTGTATGACACTGTATTACATTGTAATTTGCCACCGAATGTAATGTTTAAAGTTTAAACCTAATAAACACATAGTACTGTATTATTAAATATCGTGTTTTACAGAGCGCTTCCCCATTTACTAGTATTGTCCTACACCTCACCTACAAAAAATGAAGAACAAAAATTTTATTGCAATACAGACTGAAAAACTGAGAATACAATGTACAGTCAGGGAAAGTAGATGGTTCATACTCTGCCTCTCTCTGACCCATAACATAAACATGTTTTTATATGGAGCAGAGAGAGATAGAGTATGAACCAACTAGTTTCCTTGACTATACAAGGAAATATTCAAATTAGGCGGGATGTCTTAATAATACAAAACTGGTAGGCATGTAATTATCATTTTATTAAGAAAAAATACAAAAGTTGAACACATTTGGATTATTAAACATAGTTCCATGAAGCAAGCCATCAAAATATCTACCAAAAATTACTGGTAGGTAAGGTATGTAATTATTATTTTATTAAGAAAAAGTACAAAAGTTAAAGACATTTTGATTATTACAACATAGCATGGCAGTGGTGACGGTTTGTTCCGATGTACATCGGAACATAGGAATAAACCGTCACCACTGCCATGCTCTTACCCGATGGTTCCGAAACCGTCCACGACATTATTACAACATATTTCCATGAAGCAAGCCATCAAGATATCTACCATTTAGATTATATTAAATTGAATCATTCATATCTCCTTTACGTGAAGTAAGTAGCCAATAGCCATTAATAAAAAAATAGAATGTCTTCACAATCAATGTCCAATACAATTGAAATTTTGTAAATTATCGATTCATTGCTTTTTACCTGGGTTTGGATGGAATGACCAGTTGGGGATAGCCCTTTTCCTTCTGGGTTTTTTTCTGTGGAACCTTGGGTTTCTCTTTGGGTGTATCAATCACCAGTTCATCATCAAAACGCAATGCCTTTTTCTTCTGTGGCTTATTCAGTTGCACATCTTGCAATGCAGGATAAATGTTTCCTTCGTTTTTGACATTATTGTCGGTAACATCTTTGGCATGAGCTATTGGTAGGAACTTATCATCACGTGGCATGGCTGGTATTGCTTGAATCCCGGAGTGATCCATGACGTTGTCATCACTCTCTTCAAAATGGGTTTGGTCCACAGATTGATCAGCCCGATAGGAATCTTTAGCAATGGTGGACGGAAACCTTAAATTCGTTTTTGATTGCAACCTAGATGGAGTGCGGACAAACTCAGCAATGTCAATAGTATCATCTTCATCGTCATCGTCATCTGTACTGCTCGACTTATCGTAATCATCTATCCGGTGGGAGATTAAAATAAGATTTTCATTGTTCTCAGTTTCTTTAACTTTGGCAAGATCGTGTCCAACAGATAGCTGACCCTTGTTGTAATCATCCACCTTTTCATTGAAATCTAGGACTGACTGCATCGTAAGTAACCCTGGGACAGCCTTCTCAGCATCATCAGTTTCTTCATCTTGGTCGTCATCTTGTTGTCCAACACTCTTGTTGTCATCGAGCTTGTTCTTGAAAGCTACACCTGACAGCATCGTAGATAGCTCTTGGACAGTCTCCTCAGCATCATCAGTTTCTTCATCTTGGTCGTGATCTTGCTGTTCAACACTCTTGTTGTCATCGAGCATGTTCTTGAAAGCTACAACTGACTGCCTTTGGAGATTCTCCTCAGCACCAACATCTCGGGCAAGATCTTGGTGTTCAACAGTAGCCTCACCCTTGTTGTCATCGGGCTTCTTCTTGAATTCATGGACTGCCTGCTTTGTATCTAGTCCCAAGATATTCTGACTGATGTCTTTGGTGTCTTGAAGTCGGGCCATTTCATGATGTTCAACTGTTGGTTGGCCGTTGCAATCTACAGACGACTGCATCCTAGATGGCTTATGCACACTATCGCTGTCGTTGGCTTCTTCAACTCGGGCGAGATTTTGGGGTCGTCTAATCGCTTGTTGGTTCGTGACATTTAGTACAGATTGCATGCTTTCTGGTAGCCCCAGAACACACTCAACATTGCCATTGACTTTAATATCGGCCGCTTGACGAGTTGAAAACTTTGAACCGGATGCCGACTGAATCTTGTTAGGCAGCCCTGGCCCTGATGACGTAGCCGTTGTGGCTATAGAGTTGATAGCTGGAGTGGTTTGCAGGAACTTATTATCAGAAGGCAATACTTTTACCAGGTTTGACTGCAACTTGGATGTCCCCATGGCATCTACAGAATCAGTTGTACCTGTAAATCAGAATTATCTTAATCATGTAAGAATAAAAACTCAAAAACAGTGTCCTTCTGTACAGCATACATGGAATTATAAGCATGGACATTAAGCCCGCATCTCACAGACACACTCCCCAGGCCTAATCATGGAGAGAAACATCTTTTATAACAATTAACATCAATGCCAATGGCTTACAACAAACATACCTCACCAATGGACTGCATATACCTTGACGTGGTGGTGGGACTTAAGACGGCCAGTAGTGAGCGTGGCCTTGAAGAGTTTTTAAATTGATTTTTATCAATATCTTTTCCCAATGTAATTGTTAATAAAATAACTAATAAGGCTTTGTTGTACGAGTCTTCAGAACTGTTCAGTGAAAATAATTTCCTAGTTTGGAATGGGTTATATTTGTTTTATTTTGTCCTACAGACGTTTAGTGCAATTTTTTTTCCTAATTTTCAAGCACTAAACGTAGGACCAAATATAACTAATACGCCGTTTTAAGTTATGAAATTATTTTCATTGAAATGTTCTGAAGGCTCGTACAAAGCCTTATTTTATTAACAATTATATTGGTAAAAGATAGTATTGATAAAAATCGATTAAAAAACTCTTCAAGGTCAAACTCACTACTCGGCCGTCTTAAGAAGGGGCCACCTCACATTACGAGTTGGTCCCACTCCCAACTAAGTGCAGTTCAGGGTCAACCTAGTCCCATGCCCTCCCCAAATTCGCCAGCCCCTAAAATCGGGTCCAACCGGCCCGTCGTCTCCCCTCCCCGCCGGTCTGTCCCCATTCTCAACTGGCTTTCCCACCAGTTTCAGACTCCCCCGGATCGGGCCTGTTAGGTCGACTCCTCATGTCATTATCCTCCACTTATGATCAATAAAGTTAAAAGTAAAAATTAAGGGTGGTCATATATTTTTTCCCGCCAAAAGTGAAGCGGTTTTAAACCGCTTTTTTGGAGCGGTTTTAAAGGGAAATTCGAAATATAAATTGCCATATTTGGCAATCGGTTATGAACATCGAAAAAGCAAGAAAGACATGACATGTATTGAACCTTTATCTACATTTTCATCGCTTACTGTCATAACTTTGCTCCTACTATGTGGTCAGCATTAGTCGGTCACGAAAACGCTCCGTTTCTCGACCGTTTTTTGTCGTCGCTCAAATGGAGCGTTTTCGTGCCCGACCAATGCTGACCACATAGTAGGAGCAAAGTTATGACAGTAAGAGATGAAAATGTAGATAAAGGTTCAATACATGTCATGTCTTTCTTGCTGATTTTCTATTTTTGAAAATACAATCAGTGATGGAATGAAATCATCACAATACGAGATATTGAAGAGTTTAAGCATAAATCCATGAACCATGTAGCATGAACTAGTTCCTTTTCTCACCGGGCCATTAGTAATGCGTGGTATCGATTGGTAACCCAAAAATATATTTAGGAAAATAAAAATTCTAGAAATTTTCCGAAAAAATGAGTATGTAGCATTATCAAAATTTCATATCCTCCACAAAATAAGCAGCTCACAGAATATTTCAGAACACAGTAAAACTGTTACCACATGCAAGTTACAGTGCTCAGTAGTATTGCACAAATGCACATTTTGGCGATTGGCGATTGTATTCTGGCATTTGCCCTCAGGCGCTGAAAGGTCCTCTCCCAATTGAGTATAGTTTAAGTGCCAGAATTCAGATGAAAAATGTACCTCTTTAATTCTACCAAAAAATACCTGAACTGACCTCTATACAGTTGGCGACAGCTGATGCTAAAGCGGAATCTACTCAGTCGTCGTAGATTATAGTATGGACACTTGGGGGGGGGGGGGGGGGGGGGGGAGAGGGGGTCATATGGGACAAAATTTACAAATATGCTAATATTAACTTAATCTTAAATGTTAATCTAGTAACACTGTTCTATTTTTTTGTAAGTTATATGGTCCTTCATACATATTTTGTCCATTAACACATTTTGAGTAGGGACAGGGTGCATCAAGAATAAACTATACCCATTTTAGAAAACCTCTACAAGTGTCCCAAATGACCCTGCAGCCCAGGGGTCATTTGGGACAGTCAAGTTTTATGAATATAGTTAACGGTGGAATGATTACCAATATTTTGATGTTGGATCTGTGACTCAAGGCGCCATAGTTTAGCCTGCACAGCAACAAGCTGCCGTTGTGTTTCATAGTGTGTCCGCTCTGCCATAACCTGAGTTGCACTGCGAGACTCCAGTAGGTCTTGCATCTCGCGCACTTCACGACGACTCTTCTTCATCAGTTTCTCAATATATTCCAGCTGTGGTGTATCCAAATCGGCAATCACCTTAACAAAAACAAGAAATCATTCGTTCGTCACTATATCCCTTAGCAGTGCCCAGATTCTGGCTGAGGCAGAAAATAGCCATCGGAATATCAGAGAAAACAATTTGCATGGCACTTGACAAAATTCTGCAGAAAATAGCAATGTTAAGAAAAGATAAGAATAAGAAGGCAATTAAGGTTGCCAAGTTGCATAGCTGATAGCTCTGAGCTTAATGATACTGCATTCCATCCTAATGTTCTCATAAGGATTGAATGCACTGTTCTCATACCTTTACCTACTTGTATCTACTTGTATTACAACATCTCTTATTAGCTCTAATTACCTGTAATGTAGACTGTCTTATGTGTAAATAAATATATCTGACAATGCTAAGCTTATACAATGCTAAAATTGTGAAAAAAAGCTGCAATAAAATACAAATACACTCGAAGACGACTCCTTTCAATTTACAGTTAATATTTAATTTACTATCCATTCATTCCACAAGAACTAGTCATTGAAGGAGAATGTCATGAAAGTGATTACATGACCCTAAATGTGTGCAAATAAAAATCGAGGAGATGGACTTCGGCCTTTCTTCTTAGGAAGGTACACTCAAACCAATAAAAAAACGTTACTTTGCACAGAACGGATTGGCTGCAGGTCAGGTTCCTTGACAATCAATCCTTGTTATTATCAATGAAATCAGAGCTCACCTACTAGAGTTAGATAATGCGCTGATTAGCACAGACTTCATGGGATGATGCCATCAAACCTTTATCAGACAATCCTTTTCTTTCGAGGTACAGTTAATTATTTGTTCGAGTGTACATAATTGCTTCAAAATTACATTTAAAGATGAAATTATGGCTGGTTTTACCTTGACTGGTAGCTTGGCTTCAGCTTGCAGTTTCTTAACAAACGTTTCCAACTGCATAATTCGTGTCTCTAACGCCGCAACCAGCTCGCTCTCATGTTGCTCATTCACAGCCTTGCTCTCCGCATTCAAGCGAGTCAAAACGGCCTTCTCCGCCTGAAACAGATGTACAAATTCTTTGTGTATTTAAGGTATATGCAGATAAATAGAGTTGTAACAAATTAATATTAAACAATAAACAAACATATATATTTTGCAGGAATTGTTTGCAATACCTATGCCAGTAATATGGTGTCAATTCTTGCTAGAAATCACTCGAGACACGAGAGCATTGCGCATGTGCTATTCTCATGTTTTGAATGTAATATTTTATCTGGAAAATCTAATTTTATTCGTAAAAAAAATCCACATAAATGAACTGAGGACAAGTCAAGCGATTGTCACAACGTATACATTACATTGATGATACAAATACTATGTATGTTTCAGAGGCTTTAGTAGGCAAAGTTAATCTCATGGGACAACCAACTATTCACAACTCCACAGTACTTTATTTGAGATAATTTCACAATGCATGTGATGAGCTTCATCTTTGGCATCAGTAATCTAATCACTCAGTAATCACTATCAGGTATGTTCTTAAGACACTCAATAGAAATGTTATTGAAACTTCCAGTTATTGGTTGAGAGAACAATTAAAATTACTTTGGTCCAAGCTGCCACACAGAATATATACGAGGATTGTACCAAAAGTAATGCAATTTTGGGCATAACTTTTCAAATTGCACAGAGTTGAGTAACTCTTCCTCTATACAACACTTTGACTCAACAATGTCTGAATTAAAATAGATGCGTTTGCGTGATTGTTAAACCCAACTCTCCAATAATATTCAGGCAAAATCAGGTATGCTCTGCTGTTTGGCAACAACACAGGCATTCTGCAGACTGTAGCGGTAACATGCAGAACATTACACCCTTCAACTAACCTTACAGTGTAACTAGAGAGCCTAGCTCTCTAAGTGTAACTAAGGACAGACAGTCTTTGGGGACATGATTTGATTTGATTACCTACATTAACAAAGTTTTGAGAATGTAGGTTTCTGTGGAAAACTTCCATGGAGTCTGGATGTAAGGAAGGGATGTGCGTTGTGAAAAATATCCGACCGAACCGGGCCCCGATTCACAACGCACACCCCTTTCTTACAACAAAGTTTTGTCTGTGAAGAAGTGGGTACTACACCCCACAGGTTTTCATCCGCATATTATTGGGGAGTTGGGTTCAATCGCTTCTTTTGTGACTCAATTGTGATCTAGTATTCTATTATCAACTACTGTGTAAATTTCAACTTTTGCTCCATATGTTTCGAAGTGGTTGTGTACGACGTCGACATCTACCAGCATCAGCTATGCACCCATTGTCTTTTGATGGACGGCTCGTAGATCTCCATCTACCATTTAGAACCATTTAGAAACATTTTTGGAGTGAAAATTCAAATTGAACTTCCCGCCGGGAAAGGTATAATCCAGGGGGGATTATTTGGAGTCCGTTTATAGCTATATCAATAACATTGCGGGACTGTCCTTGGACTAGGAGAACAATGCTATTCCACCACTGAAGTCAAGCCTAAATGGATATTAGGTAAGTATCCAGGTATTACAATAAGAAATTTCATTTGGGGAATGGAGAATGGGATTCAGAGAAAACGGGATCACACCCACCCCTACAAATAAGACCTACCAGAGCCAGTCTCCAAATACCAAAGTTATGTTGGGCCGCAGCCAAAGAGACTTAAGTGATCATTCAATGAAGCCATGGCCATGATGAACTGGCCATGATGGCCAGTTCGAAAATCGTAAAATCATTTTCCTGCCAGTCATGCCTCGATTTTATGGAGTTGTTTATTTACTGCCCATATTGCCAAATAAAGAAGGTATACTCATTAGTCATTACTCACTGACATTACAAATCCAAATTCTAAAATAAATGTCTATGGAAATATAACGAATGTTCATACATTGTAGTAGGTATGATACATGAAAATGTCTGAAACTTGAATTTAAAAGGGACTTACCACGGCCTTGTTGTAAGCAGTGGTTTTTCGCGCACACTGTTGCTGCATCTCCCGATACTTGATCTTTAACTCCTCGTAACGCTGTTGCATTGCCTTGCGGTTGTCTTCGACCTCACCAAAGAGAGAATTTCCTCGGTCACGCATCGTCAGTGGACAGCACTTCAGAGTGGCTAGTTCTGATGAAGCCATAGCTAACTCATCGCGAGCTTCCTGCAGAATGTGAGAATTAGGTATAGTTAATAATGTTTCTCCTTGCCTCAGCGGAAAATATTAAACTCCATATTAATTGATCAGTGCCACACTGATCACACTGATGTAGGTGTATACCTACATTATAGTAAAATCATGCAATGAACTCTTAGCATGTAGGTACCTCCCAAACAAAAGTTAATGCCAAGTGCTTATATACTTTGTTGTTTAATAAAAATAACTACAAAAAAACAACGCACTGGAGCCTCGTCCACTGAAGGAACTTACAGATAGCATCTCATTGCTTATTTTCACATCTTTCCTGGATGCTGCAAGAAGATTAACAATACTCATGATATCATCCTTCAAGGCATTGTTCCCGATAAGCAACTCATTGTTTTCAGATCGCAAAGAGTTTTCTATTATGTTACACTTAGCAATCTTTGCTGCCATGACATCAACCTGATTCTGGAAATATAAATATGAATTAGGTACTACATTAGAGAATATAATCAGCACAATAATCTCTTTTCAAGTTTAAATACAGTAGATATTCGGTGTCAATTAGAAAAATATTAGACTGTATGTCGAGTATATGTTTTTGGAGTCAAGTACCGTACTGCTTTAAAGCAAAGTAAAGTAACTTCCTGAAATTGAAGAGTAGGTATACTTCTTAAAAAGGAATTAAACCATCCCATAGCTCCTGCACAGAGAGAGGAATGATTCGAAGGAATGTAGCATTTCCGGTCCATTTCTACCCAACACCGACTAAGGGTCAGTGTATTGTTTATGAAAAAAAATATTGTGTACTTTTTTTATCTAATCGAATTTCCCCTCGCAGGAAATATCAGGCAGAATGTCGTGAATTACTTACAGCAACCTGCAGTTTTTCGAGTTAGCAACACTGCAACCAGTGCTGAATTGTTTTCTCTTTGTTGCACTGGACTGGTCGCAGTGTTGCCAACTCAAAAAAATGCAGTTTTGACCAACTAAATTTTGGCAAAATTTCATAGAAAGTGTGATTCACCTGCTTCTACTTAATACCACTAAACTACCTATAACTACAATAGCATATTACTTAAAACAATCCATAGAAAGTTTCCCATAGCACATTAACTTACAGTCAAATCATTTACAATCTTCTCATAATGCAAGGATAAGGCTCCATCTTCTGACTTATCATCCTTTGTTTTGTTCGCCTCGAGGGAATCTTTCATTTTTGCGTCATTTTCTAACATGTGTAGACTTTCTTCATATGCCTCTCTCTCATCTTCTAATTTCGCTTGAGCCTCCGTTAATTTGCGACGCAGAACATCATTTGCAGCATTCAACTGCTTTGTCTTTCCTTCATAAGTATTGTGTATGCTGCGAACAGTAACAACCTCATCCCTCAAGTCCTCCTCTGTCTTTCGCAAAGCGTTTACTTGCATCATCAATTCATGAATTTTTTGCTTCTGCACCTGCAAAATGAACATCAGTTGCACATAAATCAACATGAATATAAATTATATAATTATTGAAGCTGGAATTTTTCTGTAAACTGGGCTCAAATAAGGTCTGTCCACGCACGATTAGTCGATTAGGTAGGTAGGTAGGTACTCTTGTGAACTTTAGCAGCAGTTTTTGCTAATCACAACCCAATACAAAGGAATTTACCTTTAGTAATTAATTTTTTAATTTTTTTCTACCTGTAGGTTTAATACCTATTATTACCTCCATCCCACAAGTTAAACAGTAATTTTATTGTTTCTTCATCAAAGAAAATATGCTAAGCAAATGAGAGGCAAGTGAATCCCCATACAGCCGTTATCACGTATCACATACCTCATCACGTTCCTCAGCGCTGTGGAGCTCTCTCTGGAGGATGCGGTACTCATTCACATAGACTTCATGGGTCCACCCTAAAAAGAAAGATATAACTTGAATTTTGGCACCTTAACCCTACAAGTGCCAAGGCTAAAAAGTGTATAGTGCCAGCCCTATTTAGCAGAAATGTGGACATAATTGGGAAAATTAATTTGAAGATGAAATAATTGATCAACAATATTGGGATTGGTTTTAAAAGTTTCAGAAGACTCCAAAGAATTATATGAGTGCATGACATTTTAGTTTTTTTCGAAATATCAATTGATTAAAAATATAATTAATCGTATAAAATTTAATTACAAATAAAAAGGTATTTTGCCAAATTATTTGCACAAAATAATCACTAATGACCATGATCGTTTTTATCAAAATAAATGTAATTTACAATGCTGAGAAATACCAAAAAAATAATCAAACAATTATATGCAATAGAATAAAAGATACATCGATTTTAGTAGTTGCGCATGCGCAATTGCACACATGGTAACAATAGGCGAGAATTCACCACCATCTTTATGAATCATGTTTCATGGCCTTCCAAAGTAATTTTACCGACTGATCCAGCTCAACAATTGATCCACTATTGATCAAATAAACAAATCCACCAATAAAATACACTGTGCGCCCTTAAATAAAATTTAGGGCCCCAATTTTACGAAGTGTCGAAAAAATCGACGTTGGCACTAGAAATACAGTTTCAAGTGTCGAAAAAATCGACGTTGGCACTTGGAGGGTTAAAGGATCACTGGTCAGCTTAAACCTGGCTAGCTTCTACGAATTCAGTTTGCCAGAATTCAGTTCAGTAGGTAACACTCTGTTTTTAGAAACGTCTGGACTGGCATACCGGCGTTCATAGTTTGTAACTTGCCCTTGAAAATTTATGTAATCTTTACCTGATTGTTTTAATTGGAAAAATAAAATAAAATAAAGATATTATTATTATTTGTTTTAGTTTCCCATTTAATTGCCTAGTTTACACAGTTCTATATTTCATTCAATGCATTAAGTTAAATCGTTTGGTTTAACGAATGTACCTAGCAGTGTCGACGCAAAATTGAAGCAAAAGGGTACAATTTATTTAAAACCGGCTTAAGTTTTCCTTCAATGAATCAATTATTGAATTCAATAAATTGAATAAAGCATTGAACTGTGTAAACGAGACTTTATTTGATTACAGGAAAGATCAATTTATGAGTTCTCATTAGGTGTACCTACCTACTTATTGTACAATGTTGAATATTGACTTTTTTGGACCAATGTACACTTCTTGGCACAACTAAAGTCTAAAAATGGTAGGTAGGTACCTATTTGAATGAAACGGATTGTACAGAGTACACATTATCTGACACTGTTGGTGCGAAAAGCGATTCCAACATTTTTGGTGCAAATAGCGTTTTAATCGATGACGGTGTGAAATGTCGGTGTTCGGTGATCTTTGGTGTGGTGTCGAAAACGTGGTGCCACTGCTATTTGCACCGAAATTCGGTGTTAAGTGTCAGTGCGAATATCCTTCGATGAATTTAAAAAAAAATATTTGAAATGTAATTGCAAAGTATTATTAGGTACTTTAAAACGAATTACGACTACTGTGCACAGTGACCAGTAATGGCCCAATGGGTAGAGATGTGAGCCGAGAATATTCTCATGAGAATATTCTCCGTGCTCGAGAATATTCTCAAAGAGATTATTCTCCGAGAATATTTGAGAATATTCTCACCAGAGGGTTGAAAATTATTATTGTACATAAAAAGTACAAATTTGAATGTTTTGGTGCCATTTTATGACCTTGGGAGGCTGTGCAATCAGGGTTGGGTAGGTATAATACGTCCCGTATAAAATACATACGTAGGTATAATATGCCGAAGTTTTATACGTTTTATACATGTTATGATTTAAATTTGTTCACAAATTAATGAAAACCAGAAAGCTCACTTAGTTTGCCCTTGAAATTCCACACATAAGATGTCAATAAGTTTGTAATTACTAGAGACAGGATAGTAATGCAATTGCATGTTTTTGAAGTACTGCCTGGAGAGCATGCAATATCAGTAATAAATCCATTTCATGACTCCTGCTTTCCAAATATATGACTTTGATATGGCATATATTGCTTATTTTGGCCCAAATGCTGCATATTTTGCTTATTTTGGACATTTCATAGTGCATATCTGCATATAACGGCATTTTTCTTAGTTTAGTAGATTTCATTTATATTTCCTGCCCCTAACATTCTAAATTTAGTAATTCATCCATAATTAAAAGGAAGTATAGTATCGGGTTTTCCCAGAAACTCCCCGAACTGTTGCCGTGATGGTGCACCTGGTATCCAATAAGAGCACTTATTTTAAAAATTCTCCGAACGCTTGGCAAACGGGTTCAGAATCATTCGAAACAAGTTTTGTTACCAGTGGCGCACCACCTACGTTATATTTGCGGGTGAATTGTGTATGGTTACTTAATACATTTCTGCTTTTTTGCATATTTTGTTGCCTATTTTGGCTTTTCATTCTGCATGTTTTGCCTATTTTGGTACTTTGATTGATATTGCATGTTTTGCTTATTTGAGCATTTCATATTGCCTATTTTAAGGATTGATACTGCATTACTATCCTGTCTCTAGTAATTACCTACTTGACTGATTGGGCTTAAAATGACGTGAATAAATGTTAGATAATGTTGGTCTTGATTACCATGCAAAATGTGAACTTTTATCGAAACATTTTGATTTTCGACCAATCAGAAGATATTTTTAAACTTAAACCAATTGGAGGAGTTGGCTGAAACTTTGATAGATTTAAGTCACTGTAGGACACAATAACTTGGTAAAATTTCAAATTGATCGGACAAACCAATAGGAAGATAAATTTTGTAAAATTTGAACCAATCAATGGATTTCAAATAACTAGGGTCTGCAACGCCCAGAGATGGTCCGAGAATGTTTGCAAAATTTCAGCTTGATCGGAGAAACGGTGCGACCTGTATAAAGGTACAGAATGTAAAAAAAATCGGAGGTCCCTGCGCCAACATCTTCATGTTTGAAACCTGATTCCCGACTTGTTCTCCATAACAATAGTATGCACGATCCATAAAAGTACATACCTAATTTTTGGAATTGAGCTAAAAGTTTGAGTTTTTATAAGCTTAGATGCATTTTTAAGAATATGCTCGAGAAAATGCTCGTGCTCGAGAATATTCTTGAGAATATTCTCGAGAATATTCTCAAAAAGTCGAGCATTTTACATCACTACCAATGGGTAAGGTACACTCGGCCAAATAAAACTTGAACGTTGACCAAATTTGAATGACTGCTGGTCATGTCCCATAACCAATCAAAGCTTGTTATTATCATTGAAATGTGAGGTCACCTACTAGAGTGAGACAATGAATCGCTTAGACTGACTTCTGATGGTGTGATCTTACATTTATCAGCCTATCAGATTTATTGAACGTTCAAGTTTTGTTTGGCCAAGTATACCTATAGTACGTGACGCAGCCTTAAGAAATGCAAAGTATCAATGTAGAGTGGACAATGGTGGTTTAATTTGGAACACAATACCTATACATGAAAAAATTACAATATAATGACCTCCTTTACGAGCTGACCACATACTTTTGTCATTCAACATGTCCGATTTGTGTATTTTTTAATGTTGTCAATGAATTCCATATTAAAAATCAATTCAAATCGGTTTTTGATTTACGAAATTCGGAGTAAAATTGTTTGAAGTAAATAGTTTCCCATTGCCCCTATCTCTTACGTTTTGGCATTCAACATGATCAATAAAGAAAACATTAATTTTGCAATTTTTTTGGAAATTCTAAAAAATTTGCACAATATGTATGATAGTTTTATCATACAAAAATCTGCTTCATAACTCATCCCAAAAAAGGTTAGAATTTTTACCTCTACATAGTAGGTGGTAGGTACCAACAAATTACCTCAGGTTAATAAATTTATTTATTTATTTATTTGAAAAGTATTTTTAATATTTATTTAGCCTAGGCTATTTCATTACACATTACAATATTTATTCACTTTGACATTTTACATAATTGGTTACTAATAGTTTAAATCGATAGTCGATTATGTTTTAAATTTCGTCAATCAATAAATGATTTGAATTGATTTTTAATAAGGAATTCATTGACAACATAAAAAATATACAAATCGGATTATGTTGAATGAGTTGCAAATGTATGAGCTGCGAATTACATGCGTGAGCGTACAGGATGATATTACAACTTCCTAGCCAAAGTGACAGATGAAAAGTGATGACCAGGGAAGCTCAGCTCATAAAGGAGGTGGCCATGTCATGTATTGTGTTCCATATTAAACCGCCATTTCATACTTTGCGTTTCTTAAAGGGCCACACAACCTTCGGGTTTTATTGTCTGTATGGCTGGAGAAGCATATTTGAACTACTTTTGGACAAAAATATAGTCAAAATGATAATTGGAATAATTGGACATTCATACAGATGGCGATGATAACGTAGATTATTACTGACTTCTTTCTGCGCTCACAATTGTTGCGAGTTTAGTACTGGGTCAGTGTCCCAGTTCTCGCCACCCTTTAACATGCACAAACAGCATAAACTAATTTTTAAAACAACTGTTTGTGAAATGTCTCAACTTCGCTGCATTTCATAATATGATAAATTAGACCTTGAAGATTCATTTCTGATAGGTCATTGCTTGCAGGGTGAGCTCAGAAGAGTTATTTTAGTTTAAATGAGCAAAAAACCACTGTCCCTAATCTCGTCCACTTGAGAAATTCTATGTTTAAGGGGTAGAGTATGGTTAATGGTTAATGGAGTATTATTAATGGTGGTCGAGATTAGGGATGTGGCCGAGAACTGGGACGCTGACCCTACCTACCTAAGGTCGGTGACAGGCAAAGATAAACCCACTTTAGCATTGCCAGGTATAGGGTGGCCCATCGCAGGTTCTTCTTTGCCTGTCACCGACCATACCTCATATCATAAACATAACAAATTGGGGTTAGATAAAGATATTCTCATTTTCCTGAACTAGGTAGGTACCTAGGTAGTTAGGTAGGTAGGTAGGTACACCTATAACCGAGGAAGAGAGCTGGCTATAACCCATCTTCCTAGGTAGCTAGGTATAACCACTAAAACTGGGCACTGGAATAGGTACCTACCTACCTACTTGGCTTTTATCATACATTAATTGACAGTATTAACATTTAAGAAATTCTCGTAAGTGATTGAAACGTCAATTGATATTGATAAGAAATATCAAAATTGGGAGTAGGCCCATTGAACTTACAGATCCCATAAAATTCTAGCACATTGACATGCAGCATGCAGACCCAGAGGTTTATCGGCATCGAATACCTAGGTAGGCTTACATAGATAGGTATACTTACCAATATTTATTAATTTAATACTCTACCTACCTTCAGATTTTTTCTCGTCATCCATTGCGAATATCTTGATTTTCTATTGAATGTAGTTCAACTAAACCAAAAACTACAGAAGTTATTTGCGAAAAACAAACAGAACGGCCGGCGGTTTTAAGCGCGCGCTAGCCGACTCGTCTCGCCGCAGTGTTGCCAACCATGTAACAGCAAATTTCCCTGTCAGGTCACGAAAATTTCCCTAGATTTTCAAAAATTTCCCTGAATCCCAAAAATATCAATTTTTCTGAGATAATCAACAATTTTCCTGTAAAACTTCATTGCCGTGTACTCATTATTATAGTAAATTCGATTCCAATACGTTTAAAATTCACCTTTCTGCAGTAAAAAATATTATTTATAAATTTTTATCACGATTTTCCCCGTATTTAAATACATTATTTTGCTTGGTTTTGATTTATTCTCAAGTTAATTTCTTCTATAAGATTCTCCCAATCTTCTTTTGGTCTATTATTAGAAAATAAGGCTCATAACAGTATTATGCTATCATCGTCACGTATATTTTATGCAACAAATTGAGCATAAATCAAGCAAAATTTGAATTTCCTGGACATTCTTTGAAACTTTTAAAATTTCCCTAGATTTACAACAATTTCCCTCTTTCCCTGACAGCACCCAAATTTCCTTGAATCTAAGGAAATTTCCTTGAAGTTGGCAACACTCGGCGTCTCGGTGGACTGGACAAGCAAAGAGCTTCGAACCGTGATAAGTTCGATTCGATAAGTTCTTTGGCTTAAACTTCTTGGATAAACTGATCCAAGAATGTTTTAGATCAAAGTGACGTTACGATAATATATTCGACTTGCCTATTGGTCGATGATTGTTCAGTGACGTCAGAGCCATCACTGGAGTCTCGTTCAGAATGCAGCTCAAATTCAACTTGTGACAATCGGAGATTTTGGAATGTTTTGGCGTTTTGGCGGTTCAAATCAAACTTCAACAAGTCTTGAACAAGTCTTTGAGGCTACACCTAACACCACAGAAACGCACAGAAAGAAGAAGAGCAAGGAAACGCTTAGTAGGTATAGTAAATGAAATATATTATAATTTTTGTAATTATAATTTTTTGTATTATAATTTTTGCTCTGGCGCACGAGCGTTCACCCTCCTGATTGGCTAACGCCGAGCGCTAAGCGTCGAACGCCGAACTGTAAACGTACCTATGCGGTACGCCAGAGCGCTCGAGCGTCGTGCGCTGAGCGTCGAACGCTGAACGTCGAACTGTAAACGTACCTTAACCCATTGCTTTGCTGTGGCTACACTCCCGTTAACCTTAACGGGAGCCTGAAATCAAACCTTATTCTCCCGCGAAAACTATTTACTGGGCAGCCTAAGGAATAAAACTCTCTATGGGTAGACAAATTCGAACTAGCGAAAATTAAAGCTGGGCAACTTTAAAAATTAATCGGACCAGATGCGAATGACCCTTCAGCCGAAATCTGGTCCTGCCCGGTAAGTTTCAAACATCGTTCTGCGGAGCGAGCACTTTCCGTCACACCTTGCGGACATCTTTTCTGCATTCAATGCATTCTTGAATGTTTGCCTAACTAAGCATTGCCCGACGTGCCGGCACGACATTACGGAAGAACAGATTGTAGAGTTCAACATGTGATTAGTTTGGATTTTGGTGGGGTGGTTATGAACCTATTATCCCATGTACCTATTATAAGCATGATGTGTTACCATTGACTAACACCTCTATACCGGGATATGAAACTGCCATGCCAATACCACTATAACGCACGGCCCTCGTTTGTACCATTGCGTGATACTCTGATCCCGCCTCCCGGGCGTCCAGCCACTGCAACCGTCAGATTTGACACAGCATGCAAACTTATTTCCGTTATGAAAACTCAGTAGATCATGTCTAGTACACTTTTCAATCATCTAAGAATGTATTGCTCACATGTTTTGTGAGATTAAGGTATTTAGGTAAAAGTAGTTTGGTGTAATTCATTCGCATCTCTAGAACAAGTTGCTACGGAAGTCCCGCCCCCTCCTTCTCTAAACGTGTTGTGATTCGCGTGCGGCATTTTGGCTTTGACTACAACCGTCGTGCCGTGAAAAGTAAACGATTTGCATATCCCCCAGTTTTGATTGTCAATGGTGTTACTAATCTTATTTCTTTCTCAGGTTGATACCTAGTGAAAAGTGTCACTTACCAATTGAAACTTATCGTAGTCCACACTTAACTATATTGCTCTGTTGTATTAAATATAGGCACACGGTTCCATCAACATTCATTTATTTGAATGTTATTGTTATAGGTATATATTGCCAATGAATTTTAGATTTCTCTTCAGGTCAGTGAGAACATCTGACTTCAATGTACAGATGAGCGGGTGCTATTATTGTGAAACGACTCAATCAGAAGTTGCCCTTTATATTAATTGTACTACGTACTATCCTAATTATGATGTTATGTATGGCATTTATTTCATTGTAATCTTTGTTTTATTTGTCAGTTCATTAACCTTAATTAAGAGTCGACAGGACTCGCAGAAAATTTCGATTCCGATGTAAAAAAAATCTTAGAAATACATGAAAATGCATTAGCTCTGGGTTGTACGTGACATTTGTGACATTTAATCGTGTGTTGCATGTTGCATACTGCTGTGAAGTAAGTTATTTTAATTCAAATATTGAAAACCACAAAAAAACCATAAAAAGGCGGCCCCTACTTTTTTCTTAACGGCTTGACCGATTGTTTTCAAAATTTAACAGCATAGAGATAAAGAGTAAATCTGTGCCTCTAGTGATCCAAAAAATAATAATAAATGTTTTTTCTCGTTTTGAGGAGTGCTAAAATGGGCAATATTGGCACCACTGCCCTGAAAATTCTAAACAAAAAATAACACTTTTGGCCCACTAGAAGCACAGATTTATTATTTATCTATAATCTGTGAAAATTTGAAGACAATCGGTAAAGCCGTTTAGAAAAAAGTAGGGGCCGCCTTTTTGTGCTTCATAAAACATGGATTTCATCAAGTATCGTAGACTCTTAACAATTAATCCGTTTCGTAGTGGCTGTCCTTTTTACACTTGTCGGCGACAATTCATTTTGAAATGTTTTATTGTGATATGATAGTTGATAATGCACTGATGAAATGTCGAGCAATAAACCTTTTCATAAAAAAATGTGACTAGCCAAAAAGTAATTTTGCAAGGTTCCTTAATTTTTAGCAATGCTTTTACTAATAAATACCAACTGCAATGTGAAAAGATTTTCCTCGAGTGGGACTCGAACCCACGACCTTCCGATATCCAGTCAGATGCTCTACCAGCTGAGCTATCGAGGCAGTTCACAGTGCAGCGGCTGTGTTCCAATATAAGCTGCGTTAGCAACTTACCGATTTTGAAGATAGGGTCAGAAGACCGTGAATTTCATCCACGTTTGACAACTGACTAACTTCATTCGACTTGGTATTCTCATAAGCAGATGAGTGCGCATATGTATGAAATATGATTTTTACTGAATCCCTCAGTTAGGTGAATGTTAATAAATACCAACTGCAATGTGAAAAGATTTTCCTCGAGTGGGACTCGAACCCACGACCTTCCGATATCCAGTCAGATGCTCTACCAGCTGAGCTATCGAGGCAGTTCACAGTGCAGCGGCTGTGTTCCAATATAAGCTGCGTTAGCAACTTACCGATTTTGAAGATAGGGTCAGAAGACCGTGAATTTCATCCACGTTTGACAACTGACTAACTTCATTCGACTTGGTATTCTCATAAGCAGATGAGTGCGCATATGTATGAAATATGATTTTTACTGAATCCCTCAGTTAGGTGAATGTTAATAAATACCAACTGCAATGTGAAAAGATTTTCCTCGAGTGGGACTCGAACCCACGACCTTCCGATATCCAGTCAGATGCTCTACCAGCTGAGCTATCGGGGCAGTTCACAGTGCAGCGGCTGTGTTCCAATATAAGCTGCGTTAGCAACTTACCGATTTTGAAGATAGGGTCAGAAGACCGTGAATTTCATCCACGTTTGACAACTGACTAACTTCATTCGACTTGGTATTCTCATAAGCAGATGAGTGCGCATATGTATGAAATATGATTTTTACTGAATCCCTCAGTAAGGTGAATGTTAATAAATACCAACTGCAATGTGAAAAGATTTTCCTCGAGTGGGACTCGAACCCACGACCTTCCGATATCCAGTCAGATGCTCTACCAGCTGAGCTATCGAGGCAGTTCACAGTGCAGCGGCTGTGTTCCAATATAAGCTGCATTAGCAACTTACCGATTTTGAAGATAGGGTCAGAAGACCGTGAATTTCATCCACGTTTGACAACTGACTAACTTCATTCGACTTGGTATTCTCATAAGCAGATGAGTGCGCATATGTATGAAATATGATTTTTACTGAATCCCTCAGTTAGGTGAATGTTAATAAATACCAACTGCAATGTGAAAAGATTTTCCTCGAGTGGGACTCGAACCCACGACCTTCCGATATCCAGTCAGATGCTCTACCAGCTGAGCTATCGAGGCAGTTCACAGTGCAGCGGCTGTGTTCCAATATAAGCTGCGTTAGCAACTTACCGATTTTGAAGATAGGGTCAGAAGACCGTGAATTTCATCCACGTTTGACAACTGACTAACTTCATTCGACTTGGTATTCTCATAAGCAGATGAGTGCGCATATGTATGAAATATGATTTTTACTGAATCCCTCAGTTAGGTGAATGTTAATAAATACCAACTGCAATGTGAAAAGATTTTCCTCGAGTGGGACTCGAACCCACGACCTTCCGATATCCAGTCAGATGCTCTACCAGCTGAGCTATCGAGGCAGTTCACAGTGCAGCGGCTGTGTTCCAATATAAGCTGCGTTAGCAACTTGCCGATTTTGAAGATAGGGTCAGAAGACCGTGAATTTCATCCACGTTTGACAACTGACTAACTTCATTCGACTTGGTATTCTCATAAGCAGATGAGTGCGCATATGTATGAAATATGATTTTTACTGAATCCCTCAGTTAGGTGAATGTTAATAAATACCAACTGCAATGTGAAAAGAAATACTGATGAATACTGAGGAATACTGTTGAATATTCCATTTCTTGAGCGAGCTTGCTTCTTATCTATACCATCTCGTCAGTGTGGATCATGATTTATTAATAATTTATTCCACATTTTTATTTTGTCCCACTTGTTCTTTGTACTAGGGCAACAAATGTTGTTCAAATTTGGCTGTGGAGTTTGTTGAAATGTGCATCATACTGTTTGGAGAAAGGTTTCAAAAATAAATAAATAATTTATTCCATAATTTGTTTGTTTTTATTAAATTTCTTATGCATATTTTGAATGGGAATCCTTCCTTCATCTGCATGGTTTTACAAAATAAGTTCATTTTCATTTTGTAACAAAGATAGATACCTACGAATGCAGATCTGAATACACCCTTAATAATGAATATTTTACTAACTACAGCACTTCAACAATTTAAAGATTTGATCTTCATGCATGATTATTTTTACTTGAAAGCAACTAAATAGATATATTGTACTTGCTACATGGAGAAGAAAACTTACTGCTTTATTGTGTACCTAAATTACTTGTATGTGCATCCAATTTCATCAGAATTGTCTCCACAATCATCGTTCTTGTCACAGTGGCAAGAACGAGCAACACAATTATTGTTTGCACAGCAGAACTGATTAGCAGCACAGGTGGTAGACTTCAAACTAGAGAGACAATCGGCTTCATCGGAATTATCTTCACAATCGTTGATGCTATTACATCTGGATGATTTGGATACGCATTTCTTGTTTGTACAGCAGAACTGGTCGGCAGAGCACTTGACAGTCGACCGTTTACGACCGTGTTTTCTTATCCTCGGGCGTAATATGGGATAGCCGCAACTTATTTCATCCGAATTGTCGCCACACTCGTTAATGTGGTTGCATCGTAGGTTCTGATTCACACACTTTTTGTTTGCACAGCAGAACTGGCCGGGACCACAGGGTGTCTTGGGTATCTTGTCTGTATTGAAAGAAACAATTATTAGTAATCTTTATTATTAGAAACTATTTTATAATCATTTCTCTTCTTTTCATTTATCTTCTTGAATCTTGTGATGCCATCTTCTTAACGCAATGCTCCAGGCTATAACCTGCTTGGTTCCAAGCTTTATTTTTTATTTTGTTTTTATATTTAGGTATCTTTCATTTTTAATTTGTTTATATTTTCTATTACAGTTAGGGCTGATCTTTCAATACTCTGCTAAATTTTAAACAGTTGATTAGAACTATATTGTCATGGCAACAACCAATGACATTCCTTCAATGATCACTAAGTAAGTGTTAACGTATTAACAGAGTATTGAAATACCGGCCCTTAATGTTTGAAATGTAGAGGCTTGTTTTATGCCAAATTCAGGCCAAAGTTAAAAGTAGTGCTTGGCAGCAGTATCTGGGCAAAATGATTTCACAAATTTTAAGTGCGAACATGTTTTAACAATAATATTGCTTGGCCCTCCCTTTCAATCTCAATCCTTTTAGGTAGGAATGTGATTGGCAGTCTTTTTACAAGTTTATGTTTTTGTACAATTATAATACAATTTTCATTTGTTGATGTAGTTAGATATTCATAATTCTATAGGTAGGTATTTGTAAGTTTCTAGATAATAATGTTCAACATATTCATTGTATATTGAGCGAACTGATTTAAATACTGGACATTCCGCCATTTAAATGGGATAATTTTGATGATTTCATAGAATTTGCAAAATTAAGTCCGACAAACGGGTTTCTGTAAACATTTAACCGGAAGATTCTGGCCGTAGCAACTTTTTGTGAGATAGAAATATGTACCTATTTCAAAAAAGATATTTCATGATAAGCAGATTATGTCATTTGACTTATCTGGCCTGAGCAGAGCTGCGAAAATATACGGGGAAAATACGTATTATTCCATATAGTTTTCATTCACTACTCTGCAATTTTGAAAATTACATGACAAATGACCCATTTGGAAAATGTTTATACTAAAGAGGAAATTGTATAGAAAAGTGTGTGCCTATAAAACGAACCTTTTGACATTTACATTCTGAGATACATCGGTGAACTCTTTCACCTAAAAGTTCTCCCAAACAGTACCTAACGCATATAAAAGTTCCTTCTCAAACACTGGTTATGTCTACACAATTTTTATTTCAACTCGCAGCAATTATTTAAAACCATAGTTTTGATAGAATTCAACTTACGATATGGACAAAACTTCTCATCGCTTCCATCACTGCAGTCCTGCTCTCCATCGCAGATATGTGCTTGAGATACGCATTCTTGGTTGTCGCACAAGAACTGGTTGGGGCCGCACGGATTTGATGTGACAACGGTCCGACAAAGTGCAATGTCTTCATCCGAGTGATCATCACAGTCAAAATAACTATCGCACATTTTCTCCCGTAAAATGCATTGTGCCTTTTGTTTGCATTGGAACTCCGTCGCATTGCATGGTGTTTTGATGGGGACATCATCTAAATAAACAAATATATTGAAAAATGTAATTATGCTTATATAATCGAAATAATATCGAAATTATTATTATGAAAACAATGGACTCTCAATACAATACAATACAAGTCTTCACTCTGAAATGTGTTGTACTATTGAGCCTTTTGATGTAGATAATAGAAATGCAGTTTACATATAAAGGCTAAAATTTCTTGAAGTAAGTATACATGCGTAGAGGTATTTATCGAAAGTCGACTTGGATGTAAATAAAGCACCACCTTTAACTCACTACAAAGTGGACTTTTGATCACATAAAGTAATTTTTTTGTAAATTCTGGTCCCTTACACTTGTGGTAGGTACGAATTTATTTTTTATGATAAGTTTAATAATCTCTAATCAGTCCACAAATTTGCGTTTAACTGTTTGAAGAACATAATTCAATATAACAAAGACTGTAAAAAGCATAGCTAGAGCCTGATGGGGGAAAAAATGACTTGAAAATTATCAGCATAATACAAATTTAAATGAACCATCAACATACCTATCTTTATGGACGAGATCAACGTTCCCACATTGTTTTCATGACTCTTCAGCGCGCAAATCATCTGTTTGTGGGACTCCGTGAGTCGAATGGACCGACTGAGTTCAACACACGTATTTCTCACTGTGATGTTCCACTCCCGTGCGGATTCTTCATCCAGCTCGGGATTTGTGGACAAGGACATCGCCAGATTGCCCACTTCACTAGTACACGCCCTGCATGTGAAATTGGTTGGTTTGCCGATCCGACATCGCTCTCTTCCAGGAGTCAGGCTCATCTTCAGTGATTCTGTAAGGTAAGATCGACATTATTTTCAGATTTAAAAAAAAAATCTCAAATGAGTTTCTGGCAAAATAAAATCAGAAAAGGCCTGCGATTTATTCCTGGCGATAATCCGACCCAACCTTAAGTAATGTCCGTTCTTACTAAATAAGTCTTTTAACGACATAAGATAAAACATGGCCTGACGTACCTGCACAAATGATGCACATACTCGATTCCGTGGGCATGCCTTCGCAAAGATCCCCGCCATGTTGTGGCTCGGGAGCATCGCACTTACGATGTCGCACTCTCTTCCCGGTTTCTGTGCATTCGGACCACTCTTCCCAGTCTCCCCATTGTCCATTCACTGGACACGGTTTCACCTCGCAGTCTGATTTGTCTACACTTGTTCCCTGGCAGTATTCGCCTCCTCGCGATGGAGGTGGATTGGTACAAGTTCGACGACGGAACTCGTGACCAGGGCCGCAGGAAGCTGAGCAAGGTGATGCAGGGCCCCAGTCACTCCAGCTCCCGTTTACTGCAACAGTTACGACTAAGGCCTCCTGAGAAAACAACAAAACAATCAACATTTATAATGGAATATATTTTAAAAATAAGCAGAAACTAAAGGTGAGAGGGGAAATTACTGCTCCACTTTCTGTTGATTATTATAGTAAATTTCGTAATTAGAAAGGATATGAAGAAGGAATATGTACTCGTATAGATTTTTAAAATCTGTGCGAACATTGGTTCTGTATGATCTTGAACTGCAAGCTGATTCTCAATATTATTATTTATTACACAGTTCATTTTTCACAATATTTGTATTATTTGTCTGTAGCAGGGGTTGAATTGGAATTTGGTCCATGGGGGGATGGTATATTGTTACGAATAACATTTGCAGTCAATGGGGGACTGGGGGGAGAGCCCCCCACCCAGTCTCCCATTGACTGCAAATGTTACATATTGCTGTTTTTAAATCTCTCATGGGGGATGGTGAAGTGAACCAATTAGACATGGGGGGATGGAACTATCATTATATTCCCCATGGGGGATAGCATCACCCCGCAACCCCCCAATTCGACCACTGGTCTGAAGGAAGTGATAATTTTTACTGAATATCGTCTTGAAAATGCCCACTGGATTGTTGGAGATCGAACACAATACAGATGAATGGGTATGCTATATGCTATATGCTGTTTGCTATATGCTATGCTGTATGCTGCGGTATTTGATTGGCAAATTAGTATACTATATAGTAATGCAATATAAAAACCACGGTATAATCCCGTTCAATGGTATCATCACAAAAAATAATGTAATGCCAAATGTATGTATACAATTATTTTATGCATGTATTAATGAATTTAATAATGTCGAGAGCCATAATATTTGATGCTCCCTGTTTTCTTCAGATCATCAAAATTGGGTTAAGTGTTCACGAATTACTTATTAGATGGCAACAAACAACATAATTTTGACTCGTATAGTTTTCATAAGTGCGCATAAACCTTAGTGGGATTTTGAAGAGAGAAATTCAACGTCACCAGTATAATATCCAAATTGAACCATTGACCAATATTAAATCAATTAGTATCTATGGTGTTATGTGAAAAATACAGCCTCGTATATAGCCATGATCAAATCAACAGTCTGTAAACACTGTTTCAAAAAGTTATTTTTTTGGTCGTTTTTACTTCCGGTTCACAAAAAATATAGATCAGAATTTTCTTTTAAAAAATATTTTTTAACAATGTATTTTTAATGTTGTTTGGAGCAAATGAAAATTCAAAATGGTAAATTACACAGATTATCAAACAGATAATAACATACCTAACAGGCTTTAAAATATAAAATAATTGAATAATTTAAAAATCCCAGAACTATCAAATTAGTATAAATGGTATGTAATAAATAAATAAATATATTCTCGGTATACAGCCACCTCTATATGTTGTGATAAAAGCCAGCGATAAAACCAGTCTTGCAAATCACCCCTCTGTATACAAATATCAATATTTTAGGCAACTTATACTACGTCTGTGTACGACTGGTAATCGCGATAGGGGGTAAGTTTTATCAGGACATATAGAGGTGACTGTACCACCACACTGTGGTACCTATAGGCATCGAAATGAATTAAATCAGTCGCGAATAAAAAATGGTTTCAATACCAACAGACGATTTTAAATCCGAAATTGAAATGGTGTTATGTATGCGAACACTCTTCAACATCATCCTAGGTCAAATGTTTGTTTGTTGAATTGTTGTTTTGTTGCATTGTCATGTGATTGTCATTTTGTTAGGTACTTGGAGATAATTGATTTTGAATGTTGCCGACAATGCATATTATACCATGATTATACTATGAATATACTATGATTATAAATAAGCAAATACAAACAAAATAGTTATGAATTAGTACAGTCACAGATAGAACTTGAGCTCAACTTTTGGTTCAAGTTCTAATTTTCATCAAAAAGTGTGGCACAGAAGTTGAACAAGAAATTGCCATGGGTTTGTTATTCAAGGTTAAAACACTATTTACTTCCCTACAGTGAAATTATGTTGGACAAACAAGTAGTCGACCACAATGCATAACAAGGAATGAACTTACTCCTGTTTTTGTTCATTAGCCTGGTACCAGTGATTGCTAAGTGCAAGGTTCTTCTGGTCTGATATTTATTGTTGCAAACAACACATTTTTATGTATGTTACCAAAATAATATTTTGAACTTAGAAGCCACAAATCCAAAATTCTCGATTTTTAGTTGCACACATTTGGAATGAACTACCTAATCAAAAGCTCTATCGATTGCAAATTAACTAAACATCAGATTGGATGAAGGCAGACAAACTAGTTTTTGAGCTCACATAAGGAATCTTTGAAATGGACTCCCAGCCTCCTAAGGTTCTAAGGTACAGATTAGTAGTGAATAGAACATCACTCAAATCAAATGAAAGCTCAGACGTTTTATGGTAGGCAACAACGCAACAGTATAAATGAACTATTGAATGATAAATGTACTCACAGTTTGACAATCCCAATACTTGCAGCGTTTTCGCTGTCTGATGGGAGACGTTAATCCTGTTGTTTCGTCATAACAACTCCCGAAGCGTTCTTTCCTGCATCGATGAGTGAAAACATCAATAGAGCATTTTCCCCACGGTTTATAACTGCACAGATCTGAATCTGAAAACCACAAAATTACAATTTTGTTATTTTTAGTCTATATTGATACAGTTTCAGCACCCATAAGCGTTATGAATCACAGTGTTGGGGGAGAAACGTTTGAAAAGTGTACGATTGTGGGAACGCTTCTTCCATAGAGAACTTTTGACAACATTTAATGGAACTTTTGAAATGTATGAAGTTCATTTTTCCGCCAATATTTTAACGATGGGTATACCTTGTATGATCATACGATTCTTTGAAGAATATGAACAGCACAGTTACATAAAGAAATTATCATTTATAAACAATTCATTGTTATGTATTTGGTTTTCACATCGTGAAATCAATCATCAGCTGAAGGGATGGGCAGCGGCAAAATCAAACTTTTGATATTAACTTGAATCTTTTTTTAGTGAAATTTGAACTTTTGCTCTCATACCTAGGTCAACAAAAGAACTCACTCGAACTTAAAAAAAACACTTTTTCTTGTTGACCTGAACCTTTGAAAAGTTCTTTATAAAAAAGAACGCCACAACTCTAAGTGCGCCTTCAGAGGTTCCACTCAGGAGAGTGGCGCCTCAAGTGTCACCATGTGTCACCTTCAGAGGTTCCACTCAGGAGAGTGGCGCCTCAAGTGTCACCTTCAGAGGTTTCACTCAGGAGAGTGGCGCCTCAAGTGTCACCTTCAGAGGTTCCACTCAGGAGAGTGGCGCCTCAAGTGTCACCTTCAGAGGTTCCACTCAGGAGAGTGGCGCCTCAAGTGTCACCTGAGAGTGGCGGCTCAAGTGTCACCTTCAGGGGTTCCACTCAGGAGAGTGGCGCCTCAAGTGTCACCTGAGAGTGGCGCCCCAAGTGTCAGCTTCAGAGGTTCCACTCAGGAGAGTGGCGCCTCAAGTGTCAATCATGACGAAGAACTCACAACCCCAAACACTGACATTTCATGTCCATTTTAATTTGTACCTCATTCTCAAAAAATGGTTTTAGTGCTAATGTCACCTGAATTATCATTATCTTATCACCATGCATCTTTTAAAATTTAAAAGTGAGTGAAAAGCTAGTATTTTAGTGAAAATTTGCGTGAAATATCATTTAAAACACTTTCTGACAGTTCTTCGTTTGTTTACACCGACCATCTTGGACATCGGTCTGGTGGATGTCAGTCCGCGGAAACAATAAGCCGAACATGCAGTCAGCGATCAGTCATGTAGGAGGCAGTGAAATTGGTCCACCGAGCGCCAATGAGTGGATGAGACGGTCGGCTTACCCGCGAACACCCGGACGAAGACGTCTTATGAAGAATTTATCATTGACGATCGGAAGATCGGAAATACAACTCTTTCCGAAAACATCAGTTTTCGAGCGGCAATTTTGAATTGTGGAACGATCTTCAAAAATTGACTTTTTCCAACTTGCCAAATCCAAAACAAAACAAAACAATATAACTTGTTTTATTAAAAACAACAGTGTGTAAAATCATCCATTGTAAACTCCTGTTACCACAGTAAGCTTACTAACTAATATTTTTATTAATACTGTTTTTAATTTAAACACGTACCTAGGGATTTTGGATGAAAATTCAAATGCAATATTGAGAGAACTTATTCATTGAGACCTAGAAATATCAAATTAACATTTGAAATCCATTTGAATGGCAGTCCGCTAAACTGTACTCGGGCAAGTAAAAAGTTGTTTTATAACTATGAATAATTTTAGCGTACGTCGCACTGGTCGCACGCACGTTTCTGCAACTATGCTAATGGCAACGGATGAATGATTATTATGATGATTGGGAGATGATGATGAAGAATATTATATAAGAAATACGGTGGGAAGGAGACGGCCGTGGCATATTAGTAAGGAACCTTCCCATCATTATTCTCTCGAAAAAACGAAATAATTCAGTAGGTACTGGAGCCAACATTCTGGGAAGTGTAGCGTAAATAAGGAGCAACATTTCAATTCGCAACTTGTCCAATCGAGTTAGTTTCGAGATAATGACAAAAACGAATTGCTGTTGGGTCGCATACATTAATTTATGCATAACATTAAAATTATAAGAAAATGATGATTCAAATCTTAAGAACAATATCGATTACAAACCTAAAAAGAAAAGTTTAATAAAGTTTTCAGAATTTTAAATGTGGACAAGTTGCTTTTTGAAAAATTGTAGTGGTAAAATGCTTTTTTTAATGCTTAAGATCATCTATACCTAACCTAAGTGAGCAATTCTGTTAAGCGTAGTGTATCGAGCATTACTCTGTTAACTCATTACCCCACTTTCTCTGTACGCTTGATATTTGGTTTGTTTTTTATGTGTCCAATTTTGCCTTTATTACTCAAGCCAAACAAATAACTCAATCGAACGGAAATTTTACACAAAGGCCTAACATTTAATTAAAATATTAATTTCACTTATTGAAGTGAAATTTATCTAAGTGGACCAAAGGTCTACCATTATGGTATTTTTGGGAATACACGTTAAAGCACAAAAACGACTATCGAAAAAATTGCAAATAAAAATAAAAAATTCTGGAAAGAATTTCCGCAATTTTAATCACCAATTTTTTAAAGAAAAAAATATATTTTCTTTTAAATTTTAGAGTGATATTGTTCAAGGAGCGTATATTAAGTCGCTAAAATGTCGAGAAGTCACACATCCTGTCAACAATTACATAATATTCAATATTCATGCGTATTGTTAGTCGAGCCTCAAGCGTCATGCGTTGAAGCGGACAAGTTGCGGTTTGATGCGAAGGAGAACGAAGACAAGTTGATATTTTACAAAATTAACAATTTTAACTAGAATTTTTTACTGGCAACATTGTGTGTTTGAAGATAATGTTTTAGTGTCATAGGTAAATAGGTAATGAGTAGGTCATAGGTCATAGGTAACGAGTGTTTCAATTTTGTGAATTACAAGCGGGAGCGATTTTGCCGCTTGTTGCAGGCACTTTTTTGAATACGATTGGAGACAAAATGGGTTGACGAAATGATTTGAACTTTTAATCATGATTAAATTAAAATTAAAAAACAATTAAAAGACAAACTTAAGACGGCTGGGTAGTGAGTTTGACCTTGAAGAGTTTTTTAATCGATTTTTATCAATATCTTTTTCCAGTGTAATTGTTAACAAAATAGGGCTATGGACGTGAATTCAGAACAGTTCACTGAAAATAATTTCATAGTTTGGAATAAGTTATTAGTTTTATTTTGTCCATCAGGTGTTTAGAACCCGAAAATTTAGTAATTTTCGGGTTCTAAACACCTGATGGACACGTGATGAACCCGAAAATTTAGTAATTTTCGGATTCTAAACACCTGATGGACACAATAAAACTAATAGCTTATTCCAAACTATGAAATTATTTTCATTGAACTGTTCTGAAATCACGCCCATAGCCCTATTTTGTTAACAATTACACTGGAAAAAGATATTGATAAAAATCGATTAAAAAACTCGTCAAGGCCACGCTCACTACCAAGCCCTCTTAAGGCTATCCCTTGTTTAATATTTAATTTTTTGCTTTGTTAATTAGTATTAATCGGTATTAATTAGTTGATTTTTGGTGAAAAATGGTATATTTTCTTGTCTCACTGGGTGCCGTATTAAATTTAATTTTAAAAATATGCCAATTAGTGATAACCCTAAGTTTTATCTATTAATTTTAGATCAATTGGTAAACATTTTTGGGCTCCAATCATATCGGAAATTTCATAGTTTTGCGCGGTTTTGTTGAATATCCGGCGCCTAATTAACAAGGCACTCAGAAAAAATTAAAAAATTCTACTTATATACAATCAAACTGATCATGTGGACATCCTATCAAAGTTACACCCACTTATGAAACAATTTTTCTCTCTCAATTTGCTACAGTTCTCAGACAGGAGTCAATCTCCTCGCTCGGCGGAAGTTGATATAGTAATCCTTCTTGGTATAAGAGTGGGGGGAAGAGAGAGCTACCATAGATATAATGGATAGCATCATCATAATATCTTTGGTGCTACCATTACAGTATAGATACGTCTATGACTGTGAGAAAGCCATTTTGCTGACTGCTGATATGGCAAAAGACAACTCATCAAACAAGATGAGAGCTTAATATCATGTGTCACTATATCATTATTAATTATTATGTTGGAAAAAGTGGGGTGGAGAAATTGGAAGATTGGAGCAGGTCATCCAATCCTCCTGAAAGTAAGGAAACTGTGAAGATATGAAATATCATGATCCAATCCCAATTCAGATCAATTGTATTGAAAAACTTCGGTGAGATTAGGGTTGCCATTCGTCCGGTTTTACCCGGACATGTTCTCTTTTTTGGGTGTCTTTTTTTGTCCGGACGGCTTTTTAGGAATTTGACGAAATGTCCGGGTTTTTGGATTTGTTGTTAAATATTTGTACAAAATGCCATTCATAATGAATGAATTAAAATAATGAATTATTTTCTCCGAATTTTATAGTCCAAAACGCATAGAAATAGCTAAAATTAATTTTTTAAATCCAAATTTTTCCCGGGCCTGTGCGGCCCGGACCCGCGTGCTGCTGGAGAGCCCTCCCCCCAGCCCCCCATTGGTGTCGTGAGCAAAGAGTTTTCCCCAGAATATCGTTTTTGGATGGCACATATACAATTTCCTTTTCGAGATCTGATGTCCTCTTTTTCGAGTCATGGCTCATGGCAACCCTAGGTGAGATGGATATCGAATAAATGTACTGGCCCATACTCTCCCATCTACCCAAACCACCGGCACCAACGACGACGATTGAACTCGACGACAAATTCGAATTGAATCTGACTGCTTAACTGCAGTCTGTGCTACTGCTACTGCTACTGTATTTAATATTTATGCTACTGCATAAATTTAGTTTTGAGATGAGCATACAGAGACAGACACTGAGATACTTATTCTTACAAGGATAATTTTTATGAATGTAATGCTCGTAAACCAGTATTTCTCAAACTGTGCGCCGCGCACCGCGAGTGGCTAACAAGGGCGCCGCGGACCATTCCAAAGAGTGTGCAAAAACTTTAATGAAATAAAACTACACTACTAGTTAAGTATCTACGATACTAGATAGGCAAAAGGGCCTAAGCGCCACTTTTTGAGAAATCAATGTTTTTATCATTTCTATAACTGGAATATCATTTACACAATCTGGTAAAAGGACATAATTGCGACATATGAACAGTTTTATAGATATTTACACTTTAAGCTTAAGGGCGTAAGCACCAGTGACATACATATTGTCATATGCACTAAAGGGCATAAGCGACATTGAAATTATAATTTGATAAAGTAAATTGGGGCGTAAGCGCCAAATCTATTACTATTTCAGACTGAACTGAATTGAACTGAATTGTACAATGTCCATTAAATCATAAATAAATCAACTAATACCCACACAAAAAATGAACTCTAACCTCACACAGAAAAATTAGTTAAGAGTTTTTTTCGTTTCCCGAACAATTTGAAAAGTGGCGCTTAGGCCCTTTTGCCTATCTAGTATCGATATCAAATATTCAAATGAAGAATTCATTTTGAATAAAATGTCAAAATGCTGAAATTTGTATTCCAAATGGCACAGAAATTGTCCAAATTCCTTTATGAAATTCAAAATGAAATTTATGAAATTCAACTGGATGGCTCTTCGTTTTCGAGGGTAAACGTGATTTCGTGGTTTCGTCCAAAAACAATTATCGCATTGTATCTAGGAACGTATTTGGGCACAAACTACGTATATTTGACCCAGCCCCGTATTTACAAATTAGCCGCAACCCTTGTGCCCTGCCTTGCGCGAGGCGCCGTGGAAAGTCGAAAGGCGCCGTAAACCGAAATATTTGGGAACCACTGTCATAAACGAACGCACGGGGGAGGGGGGGGGGGGAAGGGGGGGGCAAGAGCGCTCTGGTTCCCCTTGTCAACTCCACTAAACATTAAAACTCCCGGTTCTTTTAGGGACCAACATTCGTTTCAAAATGGTAAAAATTACAAAAATCTCCCTGCGCGGTGAACTGGGGTAGCAATTAGTCCCACTATTCACTATTTCACCCATTGATGTTTTCCACCCCTCTGATGGGATTTACAACTGTTGTAACTACTACGTTCTGTACATCAGACGCAGAAGGCCCGATGTCAATTTCAATGATTCTTGAGGGGATCTCAAAAACCAATAATTCTGTCTTCTGCAATCATATTTGTAAAGGTGACATACGTCATTTTCATATAGAATACTTAAATAATAACAGTATTTGTTGACATCAGTAAATTTTCAATTGAAATGGCGCCTTAAGAATTTTTAAGATGTTAAGATGAAGATATCAATTTCAAACGTGTACAACGCCAAATCGAGATAAAGTAACTTCGGGCCTTCTACGTCTTAGCTACAGAGTTAATCAAACACTCACATTTCTTTTTGGAAATATCACAAAAGCACGGACACACTAACATGACCGAAAAGCAGCGGCCAGCGGGGACACGTTACCGCTGTATTTATTTATTTATTTATTGGTAGGCCTTACATTTCACTATTTTTCACTTGATACATACATGTACATTTTTTATGTACATTTTTTGTACCCTATTAGTACAGCATATTAGTACAGCTATTAGTACTGCAGACCCATCTCCACTCTTTGCTAAATCATCTATACCTACTCTGAATAATACACACCCACCCACAGTCAAAAAGTTGACGATAAACTGCTACGTTGGAGCTTGAATTACCGTCCATATTTGTGAAATGGAAGTAATTATTAGGTAGGTATGAGGGTGTTAGTTGGTTTTACAATCTAACTCTCCAACCTCTCCAATTCCACGTGCTCGAAAACTGCATTTACCTATTTGTTTTCGTTTCTAGATATCAAGTTCTGAAAAAGGACTTAGAATTTTGCAAGCAATTTATGTGACCGTGGGTTTACATCTCCTAGAACCTAACTATGTGTATGTACTACCTACCATAATATTATGGTAGGTAGTACATACACTTTGTACAGACACTACAGACACTTTGTTTTGGTGAAATTTTGAGACAATTTACATGAAGTTTTGAAGTAATGTACGAAATGTCATCCAAAAATATAAAAAAGTGTCTTGATCGAGTAATTAATAAAAAAACTGAAGAATATTAATGACTTCTCAAATTTATTCCTACTATACAATTTCAGGGAAGTCAGCAGAAGCAGAACTCGTAAGGCAACCATCAACTATTATATATACCATTGGGAAATGCACCCCAGTAGTTGGCAGTGTACCAGTTATTGGCACTTTGTCACTTAATTAATATTTGTACTATTAAACTAATATTAAATACATAGTATCTGTAGTCAGATAAAAGGACTAGCTTTAATTTTACGTATTAGTCACATTCATCATTCATATATATTGTAGAAGGCAGTAGAAATTTTATTTCAAGTCTGCTTGGGATTTTTGTAATTTAGTCTGAAGTGACAAGGAAATGACTCAATTGAAACTTATATTCTGTCTTATTATCTATACCAATTTCAAATCAAAGTTATTGTGCAGAAGGCATTATAGATTCATCATAGAGTATAATTTTTGTGTTATTTCCAATGGTTTTCGTATAACTTGGGGGTGTCAATTACTGGAACACCGACTGCCAATTACTGGAAAAAGTCCCAATTACTGGAACAATGGCATTTCTTTCAATAACTCTAATTTGTATTTCCCTATGGTAATCATTTCACATTATTGAATAATTATAAGTATTCCTAGATGTATTCTTATTACTTAGTTCAAGTTTGAAGTTAATCTAACAATAAATCACACTTTATGATATTATATGTTCTTGTTACATGCTGTAGCTGCCAATTACTGGTGCCTTTACCCTACCAATCCTTTTTTTTAATGAGGAATCTTCGGGGAATCTTCATAAATATGTGGTAGTAAACAACAAACTATTACAATAAATTATCTCTTCTTGGACGTTTCACAAACTGTATTTTATTAGAATTCCAATTAGGAGATTAAGGAGATTAGATTAGGAGATTAGATTTCTAATAAAATACAGTTTGTGAAACGTTCAAGAAGAGAGAATTTATTGTAACTAAATCCAAACTAATTAATCTAGAAACGAAACATTAAAACGAACTATTACTGTGAAGATTTGCAATAATTAATGTCAGAATATATTTCACTTATAAGTAGAGATAAATGACTTCTTCCGAGCATCACTTTTGGCATAATTTTATCACTAAAATTATGAATGTAATTCCAAATTCTAATAGTAACCGCCATGCATATTTTCTTTATTGCAAACTATGCCATTTTAGTCCAACTCCTAATCAAATTGTATCAATAATCAATCATGCACTATAACCATAGAGGTAAGAAGTCTTACCTCTATGCTATAACACATGATATGCAATATGTTTTCAATTGCAATAACGTTCAAGAATCGATTCAAGATAATAGACAAAGCTGTTAAATGGAATTTAAAAAAATCGGAAATTCCATGGGAAATTCCGTTGTCTCCAAATATATTTTTAGTAAATATTTCATTTTAAATAGTAAGTAAAAATATTTGATTAGATTTTTTAGTGATACGCGAAATATATATTTTAACGAGAATTTTGTTTTATTGTTTCACACACAATATAAAAGACAACTTAAAGGGGGGCAACGGTCAGAAACTAAAAGTTTACCATAATTACAAATCAAAATATAAATATCTGTAAGACATGAGAAGGTACCTAACAATTGCGTCAATGAGGGCAACAAATCGAAAAACGTGATTGTAATCAAAAGTAGCCAAAGAATTTTAGATCTATAAGGAATACGCTGAACGCAAAATTTCCATTGGGAACGTAGAAAAACCGAAATAGATTGATATAAAAGTAGCTCTGATATATTAATAATAACGAGAATAGGTGTTCCAAAATGTTTTGTACCTTGAACCGTTTAGCGTAAATGAATACAAAAACTACTACTGTTTGACAGTTTGATATTACCAGCGAATATTACTCACCAAGAAGGTACCACATTTTTAGTAGGCACAGAAGATACACACCTGCAAATCTCCCTCCCATCTCTCTGTAACTAGACTCAGATTGCTCAGACACCTTGGTGTTTGAAATAGTAATCAAGTAGCCATAAACTAAACAATTTCCAGACATGATCATAACAATTAGTAATTACAGTCTGCTCAAAGAATGTTGATAACATGATCAAAAATCCCATCTCACGAACATGCAATCCAGACAAAAATTATTATTGATTATTAGTTATTACAATACCGCTGGCACATCTGCACTTTTCTGGATATTCACATATCGAGATGAAATGATGAAATGCCATGGTATTATAATTAGTTTTATATGCATCAGACAATTCATATGTTTGAAATCTTTGACCTTTCCGGACCTTGTTGTTCTAGTTAATAATATTACATATGTGCCACGAAAGAGGAGGAATAGAATCTACAAAAAAAATGCAATTTTAATTTGCATGAATTGTTGTGCACACTCCTAGTTGTTGTTGACAACCTTAAACTACAAGGTGTAAAAATTGGCTGTTTTATCCACACTATGCAATTACAGGGCTCCCAGATGTCCTATATGTCCTATAAATCCTATATTTTGGGAGTTGGATATAAAGGTCCTATAATTCCTATATTTGCAGCAAGTGTCCTATAAAAATGCCAATTATGTATAATTTTGTTAATAATATTAATCATTTAAAATGAGAGATTTTACTTGCCGAATATAAGAATTAGTAAAATTTACAATTATACCTATATGAAATTGATAGTCAACCGATCTGCATTATGTTGTTAGTGAATATAAAATCAAGTTTATCACATTTTGGCTGTACAGCCACTTTCATTTCAGTTTAAGTTTTTTTTTTGTAATATGGTGATTTTCGAGATTTGTGTGAGCGAGTTAACAATAAATAAGAGATAATTACAAAATAGCGGCATAATATTTAATGGAATGACGCTCCATTCTTAGTTTGCTTTTGTAAAGAGCCAAATTCCTATGATTTTGTTTCAGTTTCAAGAAAAAATTGATAATTTACCCACGATATCCAAAATTTTCAAAACTTTTATTGAAGAGTTTTGCCCCTTTCAAAAATATGAATTTTCTTGCAAATGTCTTACCATTTTCCAATATGCACCTGAAAATCACTTTTTGAGGGGCCCGTTTCTCGGACCTCGTTTAAAATATGGAAAAACGCTGAAATAGCCACTCATGTGTTTCTTTCGGCATCCTAACATGTACACTTGGCCAAACAAAAATTGAGCGTTCAATAAATCTGATAGGCTGATAAATGTAAGATCGCACCATCAGAAATCAGTCTAAGCGATCGCATTGCCTCACTCTAGTAGGTGACCTCACATTTCAATGATAATAAACAAGCTTTGATTAGTTATGTAACATGACCAGCAGTCATTCAAATTTGGTCAACGTTCAATTTTTGTTTGACCGAGTGTACATACCAAATATGAACAAAATCGTGAGTCGTACCCTACATATTTCATTTTTTTTTTTGATGCTTTGGCGTGGAATTACCCATTAACGAAAATAATCTCCTCTAAAGTCCTTTCACATTATGTGTCCTTTACATTTTGAGAATTTGTCCTATTTTTTTATTGGACCTCAGTGGGAGCCCTGTGCAAATGTACCTTAGTGTCAGCAGTTTGCATACTATAAAATTGTCACGCAAAAAATTACATTTTTATTTTCATTATGTAAGTACTACAATATCGATAAATCGACCAAGTAAAAAATCAAGTTCGCTATATAACGCACAATTCTGCTAAAAGTTATTACCTACATTTATACAAAAATACAAAAAGCATACAAAGCAAAGAGAAGTTTCAAATATTTAAAAAAAATATGGTTTGTTATGAAACCAAATAAAGCCGTCAATTTAATGGTCCCATTTTTTAATAAATACTTTAGGAAGTATTATAGTGAATTTTTTCTTGTGTTACTTCTCCTTAAATTTACATGCACTATTTCAAAGGCTCCATTCCCTTTCATTCCCTTACTTTATCAGGAAATGGAACCTTTTTGTGTTAATTCTACTTCCCTCGTGGTCGAGATATAACCCAATGGGTCTATAGCCATTAACTTATTATCAAAGCTGATAGATCACTCACAAAAACGAATAATCCCTGGATCAAGTCCAGAATCGTCGGAACGGCACATCCAAAGTTGCTCTATAATCTATGTAAACAGAATAAATGAGAAAATACCTGTAGATGTAGTAAACTTGATAGCCACCAGCAGGATTACAGCAATGCTCCAGAATCTTGGCAGCATCTTCTCGCGTAACGCAACACAAAGACGGAGCACGGAACAGAACGAACAGATGAACAACAAGCACGAACAGACGTCTCCTCTGAAAGCTCCTGTAGAGGCGCTTCACGATTGCTGAGATTACTATGAGTTGTGCTCACCAGACAGCATCCATCCTGGACCGTGTGAAAGCAGTTAGCGTTGATCAAGCGATGGTGTCGCTTTCAAGACAGGAGATCAAAATACTCTTAGCTTAGCTAGATTAATAGTAAGCACTATTGCATCGCAGCTGGCGAATCAGCAATATGAATTTACCAGGATTCCCCGTAGAAAATTCTGGAGATAAGTTATATAAAATATAGATATTAGATTTTAATAACTTTAAATCAAGTACAATGTATAATAATAATAATAATAAGTAGTCAGGATTTTCAGTCAGTATGAACCCCCAAAAAGGCAAAATGAAATTTCAAAAAAGGCCCAACCAGTATCAAAACTTTCATAACAGGCAGTATCAAGGTTAAAACAGCAGTATCATCGGAAAAATACTCAACTAAGCTATGAAAAATATAAAAATAATGTGAAATTGGGATAAGATGTCATGTCATGTCATGTCCATGTGAGTTTCATTATAAAAATTAGTATTCTTTTATTCAAATATTCACTGCCATGACGACAAGTTCTTTGATATTATACAATGAAATAAACATCTGGAGATACGGAGTTCCTGTACCATTGTCAGTCAGGGATCCAACAATCTAATTGCCAATGTACTGAGTATGTACCTACCGATGAAAAGTGAGTTTGAAAAACAATTAAAATAGTAATTTAGGCTAAATGAGTCCAAAATGCTAAGAAAGGCATACTGAATGCTCAAAAAGGTAATTTATTTCTCAAAATGCCAAAAGGCACTATCAACCCGAAAATGCCCAAAAAGGCATTATCTAGTGGGTATTTTAGAATCAGCATGTCATGAAACGGATGTACACATCCCTTATTTTGGCGGTTCTCAATAGCATATTCAGAAATAGGCATTGCCTGAAAATCCTAACTCTAATAATAAGTGCTTTTTATGGTCAAACTTGGCGCTATGGTGAGAAAGAATCTAATTTTTCCATTTTAAACAAGAGAATGTGCAAACATTTTATATTTCAAGTTAATATTGGTGAGAGTAATATAATACTCAAAAATTGCTTTGTTTATTCCACAATAACAGCTTGTGGTTCGTATAATAACATGCATTCATATAATAACTAAAAATGATAAAAGGTATATTATGGCGATATACCGAAAATTGATTTCCAAATTTACCTCTGGGTAAATAACTCTTAGTGTAAATCTCGGTGAAAATCATAACCCAGACGTTGTATATTGTAAGTTGTATAATCTAACTTAAGCTAAGGTAGGTGCAAACAAGAGACAGAATGGCGGAAAAAGAATGAGTCGGGGCACCGACTCTTAGAATATCTATCTACAATGAATGGTTGCTCTTACAAATGAATCGGGAATGAGGCATTAGGTTTTATAGAATAGAATAGAATAGAATAGAATAGAATAGAATAGAATAGAATAGAATAGAAAAGAATTTTCTTTATTTTTTTGCATTATTATATCAGATACAGATAATCTAATTCTTCCATGACTTCTAAAAATAGGAATCTAGATTCTAAAACATATTTTCAAAAATCTCGAGAGCTGTATATTAGTCTTTGACCCGATTATATTTTGAAAAGAAATGTTTATTGCATGCTGCAAACTCTAGGGCAGCATAAACGATGCGAACGTGTCATTGCAAATGCACATGCAGGAGTCAACGCTATTTCATCTGCGAACAAACTTCCGAGAACTGAAGAACATAACGACGGACAGAAATCTACGTGAATCTATAGCTTTGGATCAAACAGTTGATCAATCATTTTCTGCCCAAAAGCTTGGCAATGTAAGAACGAATAAATAAACCGTTTGTGCATGGAAAGACTATACAAGTTTCAAGTCAAAATGTTGAAGTGTTGAGATATACCGAAATTTGACAAGCTCAACAATTTACTCAAAATGAGTATTAGGTACATGAGTAGTAGTTGTCTACTACTCATGATAACTAAAAATGATAAAAGGTATATATGGCGATATATCCCTCGCTCACACCCCTACCGACATTTAGAATCAGTCCAAATTCTTGGACACCGAATTGTGTCATAAAATAACATAATAAATGGAGAAACAATAAAATAATTTTTTCGCGTTTCCACTTTTTCCCCCGCTCGCCTATCTACCCCCTAACTTCTCATTAGGACCGGTGATACATCATTCATGTGGATACCCAAAGGCGATACCCACTTCATCGATTGACGAATTTTGAATTTTGAAAAAAAATCCAAAATTACCCCTAAAACCACCTCTGAAGCCCCCCCACCCCACCCACCAACCAAAATTAGACAATATTCAAACCAGAATATCTTACGATCTAGGTAACGATTTAAAATCAGATTTCGAATTCAAACTCGACAGTACAAATATCAATAAAGGTATAGTGTAATTTTTTGTGTGACAAAAGTAACAAAATTTGGAGATATTTTGGAAACGGAGTAGGTAACTCACGAGCGAATGTTTCAAAACAATTTACAGGAATTAGCTTCTATGATAAATGTCGATACATTTTATGTCATCAGATTATTTTCTGTGTGACCTTGACCTATGAAGTTGATGTGGGTCAAGTAGGCAAAAACTCGCCGTACAACACGAAGTTTTGAAAACAAAATTTTTGATTGATTAAGCAAAAATTTTGCGGTTGGTGGGGGTGGCTTCAGGGGTAGTTTTAGGGGTAATTATGGAGTTATTTTTAAATATTCTTAATTCGTCAATCGATGAAATAGAGCACGAAAATCACCAATTATTATAGTTTTGAGATGTTATTCATTTCAGAAAACTACTTTTCAAAAATGTGAAAAAGTCAACATTTTGAACTCGGGGGTATGGGGGGGGGGGACTCTCTGGAAAAAATACTGAAATGTGTATATTTATATCCCATCTACTAATATCAAGTCAAAGATATAAAATATTATATCGTTTTCTTACAATTATTTCAACAAAGGTTTAATAAATGCCACATATTAACACCTCAAATGATCATGCGCATAGCTCCGGGGGTTAAATTATTTCTCGATTGGATTTAGAGGCATTTCTGACGGTCCATTTTCTCATCAGAATTATTTACTTTGTTGAAAAACAAAACATGATCAATGCAAAACACAGATTTTTTTATTCTAAAATTTCAACAGAACGGGACAAGTATGTAGGGTATTGAATGAATATTTACACAATTTCTTTAACTTTATTTTAAACTCTCCTAAGGTGGGCACTGACAGATGTCTGTCTAGAATCGTCAAACGCCCTGGCAAAATGTTTTCTTTTCCTTGCCTCCCTGACAGAAATCCTGTCGGCTCTCATGCCCCCCCCCCCCCCCCCCCCCCCCACATCACACCACACACAGCAGAAGCCAAAGTGCAAACAAGTGAATTTTCACTTCAAATACGACCCTCTTTATCGAAAAATGTCTGAAATGTTCCGCAGAAAGGGGGAGATTCCACCCTTATCAGGCGATGGATTATTAACGAACTTAAAATCGCTTACAACCAATAGTAGAAATTGACCCTTTGGTGTGCTGACTGCTGGTGCATTCATCTTCTTCTCGTAGTGCAGATGTTTAGATCTATAGACTGCTTAAAAACTATTTGCAAACCCAATGTATGTAAAGTAGACCATCTTACCTGGCATTAATAGTTATTGGTACATTCCATAAGTTGCTCGTCATTTATTCCTTATTTATAAAAAAAAAACACTACATAAATAAACTGGAATAATGAGTAATCTTATAGTTGCAAACACTACGTTGAGAAGTGACTTTATAAACATTTTATATGCAGCTGTTCATAAAGTATGTCACACAAAATATGCCACTTTTTTTACACCCCCCCCCCCCCCCTCCCCCCTTGTCACTAGTATTTACACTTTAGACAACCCCCCTAAAAAGTATGTCACACCTGCAGATCCCCCTCCCCCCTACAAAAATCACAAAAGCATATTTTCACTAGTTATTGATTTATTTACTGCAAAAAAATATTTAAATAATGAGAAAACACAAAACTTTATATTGATTTTTTGCAAAATATTACATTCAAAGAATGAGAAAATTCTCATAGAGGGTTTTCTTGAGAAGAAAATACTGAAGAATGGTCAAATCCTAAAGAGAGGGAAAATTCAAATCTCAGCTGAGAATAATAAATGTGATATTTCTTTTTGGTGTAACGTACAAATTACACAGAATAGATACAACAAAGTGTGACATCACGCTTGTCCGCCCTCCCCCCTGTCACAGATTGTCACAGTATACAACAGACCCCCTCTCCTCCCCACCCTAAGGCGTGACATACTTTATGAACAGCCCCAAAGTAAGTCATAAACCTGTGATGTCACTGCATCTAAATTATTATGTTTCCGAACTTTGTTCTCTGTTAATGAATTAATTGTTAGATACCTATCTAATTTAAATTAAACTATGTTGAAAAATAATATATAAAATTATGTATAAGATGTACAATAGCTTGAGCTAAATAAAATAAATGATCCTATACTATAACCCCTATAGGATACATTCTTGCTAAATGAATTCCTATGTGATTCCTTAAAATGCTCTGAAACGATCTCTCATAACAGATCGTTTATCAAAATCTTACTTGTGCTTGCAGACTGCGTAGTTAGAAGTATTGAAGACATTGATCATTACTAGGTATGCGTATACGAGAAGACGCACAATGCTGGTTACACATTTGACGAGCACAGAATCTACCCTTGATCAAATGTCTCGCGCTACTTCATTAACCTTATCACATTTGTTTTGATATTTATTATTTATTGCAACAATAATGCAGTTGCTAATTGCATACTAATAGCTATGCTAATAGATCGCTGCAAATAGCCACATCTCTTTATCTAAAATATTCTTAAAAGATCACCAGGTCGACTTCTTCAGAATCAATTTTAACATCATTATGAAGAAAAATAACACCAGCAATTTATTCTCATGAAAGTTTTCATATCTTTCAAAAAGAGATATATCGGAAGCCTTCCTTCTCCATAATTATGATGAGCATAAGTTACTTTCAAGTTACAATGTTCGAATTTTGGTATATCATCACCACGTCATTATAACATTTTATAACACATTCATTTTAATTTTATTTATTTTATTGTTAAAAGTAGACAAAATACCTAGACCTAAACCTAGTCGACTGCCTGAAGCATTTATATTCACCGAAAGCAATGTCTAACAACGCTGAGGAAATTATTGAATAACCAATTTTTAAATGCATGAGTGGCAATAATAGGATATAAGGACTTGAAAAAGGCTGTAGTTTGATCCCCCTGAGTATGTTTAAAAAATTGGTTTATTGGTTGTAATGATTACATTGTGTGTAAATATAAATTACACCAGGGCTGCCGCCATATACAAATTAATATCCTTTTAAAAAGCATGAAAAATCCGTAAAAATCCGTATGCCCATTAAAAACCTTTAAAATGATGTAAAACTCCCATATTTCAAGCATCAAGTGGGCCACTTGACAGATAAGCTATTGAATTCCTCACGCAACATGGGACATGAGAGGAGGGGGTTGGGTTCTGGACTGACAGCTGTGGATGGAATTGTAATTTTGAATTCATAATTAATTTAATTATAAATATTTTTCTCCCGTTTCCAACACAATATTCATAATGAGCATTATGAAACTGCAAAACTATAAGCACACGCAAAACTGAGGGATGCAATCACTAATCAGGTCATTAACCCACGACCAGCTGCAAACAACTAACAAGTGGATGCCTCAGACCTGAGACAGATGCGCCCCTAGTCTCTCAAGGCATTGCTCAAGGTCGACTAGTTTCCCCCACCCCCCTTCCTCCCTCTCCAATCACTCGCAACCATTCACCCTAGTATAGCTAGCCTACTTACACAAAAGGATGTTTTGAAACAATCCCTGCACTGAAAATTGTTGGACAGGAAACGAAAATAACTTGTCAAACTATACATTTTCGTAATAAATTTGAAATATTATCTCCTTCAACAGAGAAAAAGTCGTTCAACCATGAATCACCAATATCCGTTAATGTGTCAACAAATCCGCGTGTCCGTTTTTGTACTCATTAATCCGTAAAAACGGATAATATCCGTAAAAACGGCAGCCCTGAATTACACTAAAGAAATGTATCTTTTCAAAAAGAAATAGTCTAAGTAAAAAATTGCTTAGAAAAGTATTTTCTAAGTAAACTCTTTTAAATTCACTTTCTATATTGAGTAAGTGTGTCCAGGAAACATTTACGAATAATAGAAAGAATAATATTTCTATTCTGGGTTGAATCGTATAAATTAAGCAGCAAGTGTAATTTAAAGTAAAATATCACTGTAAATGAAGTCAATAGGAAATATTATTCGTACCTAGGGTATGGTTGTTGTTTCTTAATTTTGTACTCTGAATATAAATTTTATTCCAAATTTAACGGTAATATTGTAATAGCATGTGCATACAGTTTCACAACGTTTCGAGGTTTGATAATTTTTTTATCATTAGATTGTGATAATGGAAAATATACTGATTGGTTACAAGCATTGATAAAAACTTATCTTGAATAAAATGCAACGATATTTGGAATAATAAGTTTGGAGTTAAAGTAGTATACCTAATAATAATACTTTGAATAATTACATAATTCGCACATAGAAGTAAATAGAAATAAAATACAGCGATGTCCACACATTTGGAATTCATTGGAAGAAGCGGAAATCTGCAATAAGAGAAAAGAAGAATTACATTTTATAAACAATTGCATTTTATGAATTACCTTGTATGACTATGTACTAGTCTATTAATTAGTTCATATAAAAACCAAAGGGGGAACGTTAACTTCTAATTCTGCTTGACCAGGAATTTTGTATCAATTATATACGATCTTGCAAGTTTCCATCCTGTTTCTGATTGTTTCACCTCTATCATAAAGTAATTAAAAAAAAAGGAATTAACTTAACACTGGCCCGCCATATTGATGCCGCGAACCGCTCTGATATTTATCCCCTATCGCAAAAGAGATATTTCAAGATCGAAAATGGGGAGCCAACTTAAATATAAATAGCCCTCAATATACATATTTTCACCTTTACACCGTTTCACCCCTTTGCAATGCTACCCTTATACAGTCTACACTCTACAGAGTTGTTTCAAAATCCAATAAAGGGGACAAGTTAACGCCCCTTCCCCTCCCGAGACGTGCCTTTTCAAAGTACATTTGTCCCATTGAAAAACTGTTTGTATTAGTTTTACGTAATTTTTACACATTTTCACAATTTGTATATAACATTCATTATAAACTCATACAACAATTTTTTTCAAATGCGAAAGGAAATATTGATCGTTGACTCCATGGCCCGGTGATGATACCACATTTTTTTAAAGTTTTTTTAGTATTATGCATACAATTGTAACACACCATATAGGTGTTCGTATTGGACGGAGCAAAAATTACCAATTCCTTAAAAAAATACGATAATTCCGATTTGTTTAATAAGAAAAGTTTCGTTCGGTATTTAAAAAATGATATTCTATGTAGAAATATCATTCTTTTTTTGTCTGGGGCTTAACGTCGCACTGTTCTGCAGCGAGGCTAATGGCGACGGATGAATGATTATGATGATGATGTGGAGATGATGGTGAAGAGTAGGTAAGGATGGAATGTGGGAAGGAGGCGGTCGTGGCCTATTAGTAGGGTACCTTCCCAGCATTTGCCTGTCGACTGAGGGAATACCACGAAAAACCCCCAGTCAGGAAGGAAGGCCGCGGGAATCGAACCCGGGCCTCCGGAATACAAGTTCAGAGCGTTACCACTCAGCCATAGGGTTTAAATGAAATATTCAAAGGTTTTAGTCAGATTTGGCATTTTCATTACGTTAATTCGGGTTCCGGTAATTGGTAAATGAAAGTTATACTATTTATATTTCATATATATGAAAACCTATTGTTCCCAAATATGGTATGGGTAGAGTAGGCCATAGCTCCAAAATAAAATATTTCAGAACAATTTGCGTGATCCAGAAAAACCGAAAATGGCATTTGGATGCTAGGTGTAAAAATATAAGCTCCAGCCTTTGTAGACTTATTATTACATGGTATGAATTGTGTGTCAGTGTACGCGCCGTACGACTTGGCTGGCGTGGAGCGACCGCTCCACTAGATTACTAACCTTTCTTCAATATGTTAACCAAGGTTCCAATGACGAAGCTCTCCTCGTTCAACACATTACAGATTAACTTCTCATGGTGTTGATTTGGTGTTATCATCCACTCTTGCTCCACACAGGCATCCTCGAGCAAGGTGTAATTAGTGGTCGTGCCATTGGAGATGGACAAAGGTTCAGTATCCATATGGATTGTCAGCAAGCCCGGTCGATTAATCGTGCAGACGGAACATATGAAGGTGTTGTTCTTGCCAAGGCGGAGCTTCTTGTGTCTTGGATACAATTTCATCGCCAGGGAATCTGCAAACATTCAGAGTGCAGGAATGGTTTGATGCAAAGTCAAATCTCCGCATTGTCTCCGCAAGAGAATAAGTACTTCAATATAACTGGAATTGTTGACTTCAACTGATAGAGCACGGTTCCAAAAGTGTGCAACGCAAACATAGTGAAAATGGACTTAGAGCATTCTACCTCTGAGGTACAGAACAGTTTTTATAGCCAATGACAAACGAATCTGCGTTAGGGATTTGTCACTCTGTCGTCGATGTATAATGCTAAGCGCGCTGCCGTGTGTTGTAATGGACAAGGTGAATCTTCTCTCGACCGGAGCTGACATCGCCATACATTCTGACCCAGTGCAACAATATTCTACTTATATAGTCGTATTTTAAATGTGTTGGTTTAAAAGTGCAGTCTACAATATGCTACAACCATATGCTACAACGTCGACGAAAGCTTTCAGCGCTGCCGTAAAGCAGTAGCCAGTCCCAGCTAGAATAGCTTTCTTTGTCACCCCCCCCCCCCCCCCCCCCACCCGCCAAAAATTACTATTATTCTTAAATGGTTGCTTTTTCAAACTACCTACCTGAACAGACACTGCACAGAGAATACTCAATCTTCGCCCCGACGCAAGTTTTGCCTCCATGCTGAGGCGGTGGTTGATCACATTTCCTCCGTCGAATTCTCTTGCCTTTCTCTGTGCAATTACTCCATTCTTCCCAGGCGCTCCATTGGCCGTCCAGTGGACATTTGACATCCTCGCACGTTTCCGTTTCCGTGCTCATTCCCTGGCAATACTCGCCGTCGGAACTTGGGGAAGGGTTGTTGCAATGACGAAGACGCCTGTGTGTACCCTCGCCGCAGGTCTCCGAACATGTCGACCATTGACCCCATTCACTCCAACTGCCGTTCACTTGCAGCTTCACATTACTCCTTAGCTGCATAACATAATACATTGTCATTGTCAGTCGTCAGGTGGTCGTCAGAGATGTTGAGAAATTGCATCAACCCTAGGAACTAGCAAGATATTACTTGTTTTTCCTAACTTATAAAGAAACAAGTTCTTTATAAATTATTTTCGAATTGATCGTAAGGTTCGTGTATTGATCGTGTGGAGTACATGCAATAGCAATAGACCTGGTTACAAGGTAACATACACCTATCTTTTTTATTTTACTGGTTCACCGGCAATGTTTCAATATTTAAATCATATGTTAAATAATATAGTTGTGTAAGGTAGATGTTAAAAAGAAAGACAGAAATGGTATAAAAATAATTAAATATTATGAAGAAAGATATTTATTCGGTACTTATTATTTATAAACTGAAAGCCTCTGTGCACCAATGAGATTTTGGTCACCTGTGACATCATGGAGGTACTCTAGCCTTAAAAGCAGTGATGATTTCAGGCATGTCTCGGGGAGGGCTGAGCCCCCCCCCCCCCCCCCCCCCCCCGCCCCCCGAGAAGGTACTTAGCCCCCCTCCCCGAGCCCAGAGACAAAACAATTTATAGAAACAAAATTTTTAAATTATGTTTTCATTAAAACGAAAAATATGGAGCTATTTGCTGTAATTTGAGAAGTTTAGCATCCCAGAATCGATTTTAAAATGTTTATATTCAAAAAAATACCCTGCAGGGCAACAATTGGAGGGTTTTTTGCTTCGGTTTGTGCATTTTAAAGCCCCAGAATCACTTTTAACTGGTTTAAATTCTAAAAACCGCCCTGCGTGGGTAAGGCTGGGGGGTTAGCCCACCGGACCCCCCTTCTGGGTGTCACAATCCCCCCCCCCCATGATGAAAGTAGTTCCTACGCGGACTACGTTTGGGTACACCCACCACCCTCTCCAGATTAAATTTTGCGCCCTAGTTTTTCATTAGCCCCCCCTGAATAAAATGTCTGAAATCATCACTGCTTAAAAGTCAATCCCCTCAACGATTTACTCACTTGAAATTGACATTCGCTTGGCTCGCAACGTCGATATTCTTTCTTCACACGTCGTTTTCCATTTGCATCATAGCAGCTCTTGGTACGGATCTTACGACAATTAGTCGATGTCGAATGAGTCGAGCATTTCCCCCAAGGTCCATCGCTGCACACTGCAACAGAACAGCGTCCGCAACTGTCAGTGTCACTCACTACCCTGTGAGATTTCATTCCGCAACTGTCAGTGTCACTCACTATCCTGTGAAATTTCATTTCAAATCCCAATCGATCTGTACATCTCGTACATTGATTCAGGACGCCGACTTTGAAAAATATAAGCAGTTCCCGAAAAATAAAGTGTTAGAACAAAATGAGAGGGTTTTAGGGTAGGACCCCTTCTGACAGGCGGTACCGGGGCTAATAGCCCTGTGACATTTTTGATATCCACAATTCTCTTAGTGAGTTTAGGTTTTTCTAGAGTTTTTTGACGAATTTGGTCGGTGGGATCTCCAAAAGAGAATTCAATATTTCAACAATATAATAATGCAGCTTTTTAAAAATTACCAAATTGAGAGCTTATTTAAATTGTAATAAATTATTTTAGTGTGAATATGTAAATTTTAAACTGTATTGAAGTGCATTGAGCTGGGAAATAAAGAATTTAATTTCATGATTTCATCGGTTGTATTAAAAAGTGTATTGCACTCCTCGAAATCAGTCGTGTGTATGAACCCCGAACCCCCTGTAAACATTTTTAATTGTAATTATTCTTATATATTTGTTGATTGTGATTTTATTTAAAGTATTAGAGATAACGAGATAATGTGATTTTTTGCGAAAAATCTTGATATATAAAAAATATTTAATATTTAATTTCTATACCAAGTAATTTACCTGCAAATTTGGGAACGCAGGGTTCAGTGCAATTGAGGTCCCCAAATCCAACTACACAGAAGTCTTTTGGATCCAAGCACCTTTCATCAGTGCAAAGGATCTCATTTCCCTTACAGTTCTCTGAAATGCAAATTGCACAATTAAAATTCGTTGAGCACTTTTATTTCACACTATTATCATTTTCGCCACGTTATAACCGTCATGAGCAAAATAATATAAACTATAACGTACTAAAGACAAAGACTGGTTAAATCGCTTTTTGTGTTGCACGAGAGCTTTCCGGCTTCACGGAACAAGTGCTAATCCCTCTTCTGAAGTTCTCTAGTGCTTTGTTAGGATTCAGGAGACCGGTGTTATTTAAAATATATTACACGATTATTTATGTAATTTAATACTGGAATCCACTTAGATACATCATGAGCACAACAAAATGTATAATGCTTGAAGCCCACACTCACAATATTTTTACAAAATATTTCATGTAGTCAAATATTGCAATATAATTCCCGAAACAATATAATGCAAAATAGGTCAAGTTCTGAAATGCAATCTTAAAACAATCGTAGCTAATAGAACATAGTTTTATTCGATTATTACTATTATCACAGCTATTATGCACGATCTGATGTATTTTAATATTGTAATTTTTTGACATATTACCAGATGACAGAAAACAGATGCAATGAAACTAAAGTTTAAAAAGTTAAAAGTTAAAACGAAAAGTTTAGTAAACTAAACAAACCAACATTAACTATTAATCTTACTTCGAAGTTCGGGCAAATATTCTTGCATTGAATTTTGGTGTTAGATTCGAATGGATACAACTAAAATATGTTTGACAGTGAAAATTGTTGGCCGTCCCCCAATCGACTATTATCTACGTTATTAGCTAATTATTGACAACAAATATCAATTACCTTGATAACAAATCAATTATCTATTATTTATATCTAACAAAAATTACTCGTCATTTGATAAATTATTAAAATAACATGTATTATGGAAATAGTCGTAATCAACCAATAGTTAACCAATATTTTTAAACGTGTTAATTTAAATACGAGTTTTGTAGGAATGTAGCAAGATTTTCAATTTTTGTGTAATTCAATCAATTGAATAAATTATACACTAAAACATTTTTACTTTATCTAAAATAATGCATTATTAAAAAATGGGATCCTCGAGTGGAGTTGATGCATTTTATGAGTTTTGACATAGGATGGCCCTTTGAATATCCCGTTACAGAAAAACTACAGAATAAAGTCATGCGTTCAATATTATGGGTACACAGAGGCACGTCAGTTCTAAAAATGTGTGCAGCCTTACATTGGACCACCGTTAAACAGCGTATCGTTCTGAACACTCTAACTTTTATATTTAGAATCGCTCACGGTTTAGGACCTTCTTACCTTACTGAAAAATTAATTAACACGTCCCATGCTCGTAACACTAGGCAAGTAAATGACCTACCAGTAATAAGAACATCATCTACTTTTGGGAACAACTCCATATTCTCAAAAGGTGCAAAGTTATATAATAAGTTACCCATATATGTTAGAGACTCAGAAAACGCGACAGCATTTAGACGGGAATGCCTGAAGATAATTCGTAACCCCTCCGTCTGGAGACTTGACCCTCTGGCAGGTATCAATGGTTTTTGGTACACTCCATAGGCATAATGTACACTCATAAGGATCTAGTTAATATAGTTAATAATAGTGGCTATTAATATTAGCCAAATAATTATAATTATAAATGACTACATCATTAATTTGTAATCTTTAGAACATGTAACCTGATTCTACATGGTTGTTTAAATGATTAACTATGTTTAATGAATCTATCAATGTTAATGAAACTGTTACTGTGCCTACTTTAAACTAAAATTTGAAAATCCTACTACTATTATTCCATATGCATAATTCTTTATTCAATATCATTCATTATTATTTAATTCATAATAGCAAATTAGTGATAATTAATTACTAATTTGACTACTACTTATGTATTGAAGCGAAATGATATATTATTATGTAATATGTAATGTAAAATGTTATATTGTAATTTTCTTGTACCATGTATAATAGCTTGATAGCTAAATAAAACACTACTACTACTACTACTTAATATTTTGGTAGAAATTTAAAAAACCGCTTGCTGTATGCACGTTATGTATTTCGAGCAGTCAATAATAGCGCTACTTATATGTTATAATTATGAGGAGAAAAGGGGTTTCAGAGGCGCAGCCCCCTAAAACAAAATCACTCAAGGTCATACATATTAGAGCAATTTTGCGACATATTAAAAAAAAATGTGGGAAAAACACAACGTTTCATGAAAAAATCATGTTTTTGGAAAATGCATAAAATAAAAATGGTTATAAAAATAACTGTAAGAAAACAATTTCTGGCCTTTTTTAGTGGTATTGTGTTTATGAACAACCAAATACTTGATTCCAGTGATTTTAGCAACCCCAGTTCACCCTGCAGGGCGACTTTCTTTTTGTTTTAACCCTTTAAAAACAAATTTTTGACAAAGGACCACTAGTCATAATTTTTAGAAGAGGCAGACTCGTTAGGGGAAGCCAGGGCCCCCTTGCCCCCCCCCCCCCCCCCTCCTCCCCCCGTGCGCACGCCTATGGTAATCTAAGCGTAAATCGTCAGGTAACTCAAGCAGTAATGCTGAGAGGTGAAAATGAAAGAAATAATTGATTGATCGTTGCTGTATGAGGCAAGTGTCCTAATGGCTTAGCTTTTTAAAATAGCCTACATGTTAAAACCAGTATATTTCGATGAGTGATATTTGAAAGCTCTTCTGTTATATTATCAGTAGTAGATCTCAGCGAGATGAATAAAAATAAAGTCTCAACTTAGTTTCACAAAATAGACAAATTCATAAATTATGAGAATGATCTGGGGGTCTACTCTCGAAGTAGTTATCACGTCATAACTCCAAGTTATGATTTCATTAGGAGGTTTGTCCTATCTCTCACAATGTTATTATTATGACTTTTTGTCATATCATAACTTATGACGTGCTAACTGTTTCGAGAATAGGGGTCCTGGGTGGCCTAGTTTCTAAAAAGTCCCACATGCAGTTTAATTCTTCAGATATTCTTCAGTTTACAACACTTGGTAACAGTCAGTCTCTACAATAATGTTTGTTCGTAGCACATTTATAACTCCTTATTCGATATGTTACAAGCTTACAACAATGAGAGACCCACATAATTCTGAATTAGTCGATTAGTTGGATTCACGGTCAAGTGGCACGATTTGAACAACGAGATTTCTTTTATAGGTATTTGGTGGAATTAAATATTTCAATGATCATACCTGTCGTAGCAGTAGATATCCCAGAAACTAATAAAATTGTGGTAAGAAACCACAAAATAGCCATGACAATGCTCTGCTTGTCAGTGTTGAAGTTGTACCGCTTGTGTTACAAAATGCGAATCGCTTGAATAGGTTGATTGCAAAATGCAATACACCTCCACAGTTTCCTCCACTTCGGTTACTGCTTACCATGACAGATTCTTACACTGAGACAAAGTGGTCTTGAGCAACAACGCAATGCAATGTATATCTGTGATAACCTTGAGGTCATGCGCGTCCACAGGGAGGGACAAGGGGGGCGCTTGCCCCCCTTGTCCCTGGATGTCAGGAAAACATAAAAATGTTCTGGTAGGTAAGTATTTTACGTAAAGTTTCATTTTGTAACAAAAAACTGAAGAAATTAATTTCAAAGTGTCCAAAAACCAAAAAATGCCCTGCGGGGCAGGTTTGAACATGTCTCCCATCACCCCCAAATTGCCACATTTAAAAAATATTGAATATTTCAACAAAATACGCCTCATCGTCTCAATGTCTCATCGTCTCTTTTAAAGTGTCCAAGAAACAAAAAACGCCCTGCGGGCCAGGGTGGGGGGCTCGCCCCCCCCCCCCCCCCCCTTAAGAGGGCTTGGTAGTGAGTTTGACCTTGAAGAGTTCAAACTCTAATTTACTAAATTTTCGGGTTCTAAATACCTGATGGACACAATAAAACTAATAACTTATTCCAAACTATGAAATTATTTTCACTGAACTGTTCTGAATTCACGTCCATAGCCCTATTTTGTTAACAATTACACTGGAAAAAGATATTGATAATAATCGATTAAAAAAATCTTCAAGGTCAAACTCACTACCCAGCCGTCTTAACTCTTCAATTATTGTTTTCCTTGCCTTGCCCCTACCTGGCAGAAATTCTGCGGACACCCATGCTTTTGATAACTGATAGGTATCAGCAGTGGTAGGTATTTGGGGTAAAAGTAAATGGATAAATTCCCAATAGGTTTCCTAAAAGGTGGTGAATTAGTGGTGAAAATTTAATGGAAACTCGCGACTTAGTGGTGTATTTATTAATAGACAATAAATAATCAAAACGGTATAACTTGGAAATAGTTTGATTGATCTAGACAGTGGCGCTGACTACGTGGGCGCTCTGGGGCTCAAGCACCCCTCTGAAGTTTTCGCATTCTCATTTTTCTCATTCTTTGAGAATGTTTATGCTAACATATTGCGTCTGGATGAATCATTATTTATATTAGAAAATTGTGTCGTAATATAATATGTTCTGTCAGAAGAATGATGCGTCGCAATTAAATTTGTTTATACTAAATAATTATGTCTTGATGTGTCATTATTAATATTGCATTAGAGTGACTTCAGGAATGTTGTTTATATTATAATGTTTATATTGGGAATATGCGCTACATCGCACTACCAATATGCCGTTATTATGAAAAAGCTAAGATCTTGGAAATATGTCCTCATGAATATACTAGGAAACGACCAGTGTAACGCGTTGATGAGCGAGCACCGGTACGAGCAACGTAGTCTAAATTGCCGTTCAAAATATTAACTTGATCTGACCATTTTAGTTTTTCAGCCAATTAATATAAATGTATTTTATTTATTTTAATTTTAACCAATAAACGGATTTCAAAGAAAAATTATGAGAAATGTACAACTATTTAGTGTAGCTAATTTTTTTGCAGATCATAGGAATATAGACACCATCTTTTAAATGCAATATTTGTGCCAAACTCGTGAAAAAGCTGAAATGTCTCTGTTTTTGCATATTTTCAACAAGTTCAGGCACAAATATTATATTTATAAGGCGTTTATATTCATAAGATCGACAACAAATTTAACTACACTAATTAGTGATTATATTTTTCATAATATTAATGGTTCAAAAGTTATAGCGATATTAAGGAAATATTTTCTCCTATGTTTACCTTTTACTACAGCTGACTCGTAAAATGTGTGCAAAATTTGGGAAGAAAGAAACATAAAAAATAACAGAGGTCCGTGCCAAAAGGGTGAAAAAGAGACGCTCGCTTTGCTCGCTCAATGATGCGATTCAGGGCCGATTTATAATACCTACCTTGATTAAATTGATTGACAAAATTGTCGCACCGAACCGGGACTTGCATCAGGGATCTCTCACTTGCCGGACGAGAGCTCTACCAACTGAGCTATCCGGCCATTATATACACAACGTCAAAACGTAAATTTTACTAAAAACACCTCAAACTGACTTTAACACACACATGCGTTTGTGTGTTTCTCGAAGACCCTAAAAACATGCTCAACATACTAGCATGGTTATCACTTTATATTATTGTTTACTGTCATATCTTGAAACTGGCATTTTGAGAAGATACTTCTAAAAAGAAAAGTAACACCGTCAAAAATTATGAAATAAACACAATATTTTTCTGACACCTATTTAAGAGGCTGGAGGGGAAGAGGTTTTCTAAATCGGTGTAATTCCAGCTTAAATCAAAGGAAAGATAGGTTTTGGTCCATAATTAAAAACACGTATACCATTTCATTTGAGTTTGCAGTTTATTTACTAATTTGTGATCATATATGTGAGTATCAGATTGAGTATAGAACTAAATGTTCTACTTGAAGTAACAATTCGCTTTATGTTTCTATGATATCGCCATGTGATCACCGGTGTTTCAGCTTCTATTCTACCCTACAATAATTGACAAACAAGTCAGGGGAAAAATTCTACATGCACACCAATTCCAGTCAATAACTTGGTTGTATACACATCAATGTTTCACTTACGTATTTGATTATTTATTTACGCATTTTACGTTATATATTCACGATGATAGTTTAGCTAATACTTATTCACGAGATTAAAATAATATAGTTAATTATAGGTAGTATATACTATTTTGTTCCTTTCTTATGATGAATGAAAATAGATCATTTCTGTCCATATGAAATAATATCGAACAAAACTATACGAAATAAGTGGCCTAAGCCACTTCAAAGATCTGTGAAAAAATCTTGTTTATTCACATATTTCATATGACACTGAAACATCTAATATATCAATTGACACACAAAATATTCCACTGCCTAATCTAGATCTAATGCATCCATTATTTTCTTTTCTTCCTTTTAAGCATGTTATAGTCAACTAAATTACTAATTATATACTCGATTGTATTGTCCAAGATTATTTATGGCAAGTTGATATTACTTGCTACAAATATATTTCTTCTCTTCATGATTCTCGACTATAACTATTGCCATAAAATATTATGTAATATATACACTTCCGTTGGGCCTTCAGAAGAACTCGTATTTTCCTTGAAAACTTCTTAAAGGTGACAAGACTATATACTTTACGATGACATTTTCATTGCACGAAACAGTTTTACGAACGTTAAATTAAATGTAGAATATCGAATCTCCTGTTCTGTTATTATCTGCGTCGGTTTAATCTTATTAAAACAACTTTTCGATAAGATTCATTTTTGGGACGTAGGTATTCAATAAACGGCGTTTAATTTTTGTGCCATCAAACAAAGCAGGAACTGAAGGAATGCCATAGTGTCCATCGTTTTAAAAACAGAAGAATATTAATTATCACCTAGAGGTTTGCCTAGAATTGTTTCAATACACTCCCCATAGTACACTTCAATTACTACATTATTGACTAATCAACATTAGATTAAAATTGGAATGCAGAAAATGGGGTTACTGCCCTGTGAATATGGTTTCTAATACCTTCTTATTTAGGTTTATAAATTGCTCTAATTAGAAGCAATTGTTCTACAAGGAAAATGGAAAGTGTGAAAATACTATCAATCATTTCCAGTCTATACGTAAGCGATTTACTATTATTTTGAAAATCAAGAAACAATAGTCATAATTAGAGTTCACGTAATTTAAGTACTACCGGTAACAATATTTTAAATCAGAACACAATGGTTGAATGCTAGCACGTCGTTCACTAAAGCAATGGAATGTGAACTGATTGTGCTTTATAGCGAGCAGCGCGATACATTTTATATATTTGGAATAATATGGTGGTCCACTGCAGAGTTTCCTAAGCGTGTTTTTTGCAGAAAATATCTGCATATATTTAATAACCCCCTCATTGACTGACGACACAAGAACGAACGATTTGTCAGAAATGCTATCGATTCTTATAATTGGCATAAAACTTTTCCCAGCGCAACGGGTTACAATAACATATCGAATTGTTCGTGTTTCCCCCCACTTCTCCTAAAAGAGTAAGAAATCTACATGATCAGATTTTTAAAATCGAAGTTTCAGCATAAAATTGGTTTCGAGGAGGGCGGCAGAGGATCTAAAAGTTTACTTCCAAAAATAAAAAGCGGTCTGACACAAGATTAAAATAATTGTACCACGCTGTACAAAAATCTCAACTTCCTTTGAAAGTTCAATGGAAATAATAATTTCCTGTGACAACTTAATATCGTGTCGAATGTACCTAAATATCTTGGATATCTTTTAAGTTGCTCTACTATGAGGATGTGTCTCAATTTCAAAGAGGTATAGAAGAATTGACGCTGAGATTTCATATCAAGTATCTGGCCTCTACAATACCTCCCATGATTATGCTAATAGGATTACAGCAATAAATGACATTTAAAATGAAAACGTTCTCTCATTTTTGGAATGGATGTTAGTTACCCGAAACATTTGGAACTTGTAGTGAGTTCAAATTAGAATTTCTTAGATGAGGCAAAAATTTACATTAAATAGGTATTAAAATGCTGACCTTAAAATGCCTAAAAGAGAACTATTTTAATCAATATTTACATTATTAACACCCATGACATATTTCCAATCAGTTTGCATCGACCTTTGACACTAAACCGATTCTAGTTGGTTCGCTCTACCAATACACGTATAGTGCATGGTTCCCTGGTACAAGCCTATTGACTTCCTATCACATTTTGTTTGGGATGCACATCAGATGTTACGATTACATTGAATACCGTTGTCGTCATTTAAACTACCTACACTTTCGCACAATATTTGGATAACAGATGGAAATAAAAATCAAAATTGAATAATACAATCCATGTTTTTAAAGAAGCTGCTTGCACAATATCAAATGTATCTGGTTAAGTTCAAGTAAGTTCAAGTGAGCTCGTTCATTCCTGATATCTCTCCATCAGAAGGATTATCTATCTACTTTGTCTACCAATACCATTCATGACCGACATAATTCATGTAACTTTCCGTTTTCCGCATCCCAACAGATTAAATGATCATTGACAGAACATTTGATTTGTTCCCATTGCGATTTACTATCGATTCCGATAACTATACAATGTAGAGCAGCAGCTTTAAAAAAAACACAACACTTTTAAGATACGCTGAAAATTGAGTCTTCAAGACTTAAAGATTAACATAAACTACTTAAAGACTGCTTAAAGTTTTAATTTACAAAAATAAATGCTAATTTACTGGAGGTTTTATACTACTTTTACGTACATAGGTTTTCTATGTCAAAGTCAGATATATGAAAATCGAATAAAATATATATCGATAAATGAATATCGAATAAAATATATATCGAATATAATATATCTAAATCGAAATTTGTAAAACATTTACAAAAACCGTCGAAATAATATAAGTGAAATTATTTAACTAGATCATCACTCATGAAACAGAATCTGCACTAATATTCAGGAGAAATTGAACGTGAAAAATACGGTGTTTTAAAGCTGTGGTTGGATTTTAATCCAAGTACGCATTTCTTACTCGATTGTTTTGTAAATAAAAGTTTGTACATAAATCAGAGAATAATATACTAATTTGGTAGAACGCGCTCCAGTTAACATTAATTTACCAATCTGTTGTAGTTCATGGTAAAGTGTGGAAAATAGCCAATACGAATCTTCGAATGTGGTTGTATTCCATTAATTCAGCTCTTTCTCGGTTATAAAATTATGTTCTATTTCATACCGATCAGAATGCGAAGTAATTCATGAGAGTAAGACTAAACCAGCTTTTCAAATCCCAACCCAAATCATTACATTTTGTATAATGCTCAGCTGATATTCCCAAATTACTTGCCGAGCCACGAACTTACTCCTTAAATTGGATTAAAGTTAAGAAAAATAATATAGTTATTGCAACTATCTATTGAAAGATACTAGACAATAGGCCACATAATTCACACATAGTAACAAAGCCACCATATGTTTAGCTCCCACTTTTCGACATTCCATCTGTTTTTCTAATGAATTCATCCGATTATGTTTATGATAGCGGATTAATTCATTAGACTTTAAGATCAAAATATATCTGAGATGTGTCCGAAATCGCGGTCCCAATATCCACCTGTGTAGAGCCAATCATCTTGCTTAGTGTGTGGGTTTGGACCAGGAGCAAACCATCTGCAACAATCACCACCAGCTACATGAGAACATTGCCGGACTATATTACAAGCATAATGTGTAACTCATCGCCAGAGAAGTATCATTATTTGTACAACATCCCATAATTACTGGAAAATGGGCCCTTTTTAGTCCAGTTCATAATTTGTTTGAAACACATTTTCAACAAACAGTGGCACGAAGTCTGTTATTGTTTTCAATGCTTAAAACTAGAATCAACGGTGCAGCTTAAAAACCTCAAAATATGTATAACAACAATGGATACAATATATGGCCCCAGCCCAGCCTCATTTAATCTTACTTAACTTACAGGTTGCCATTTCAATTTCATAGCTGTAGTTTAGAAACAAGGTCAGTGGTGACAAGACATCAACTTGAAATGTTCCAGAAATATTTGCGCCAAAGAATGCTTCATGGAAGTTACCTTGCTGTCCAGTCAGTGCCCTTCTTCCCCTTGCGTGCTTTCCTGGCATCTCGCTGCTTCTCCTCCAGGCGATTCTTCTCGGCTGCCGCGCCGCTGATGTCACCTTCCTCCAGCTTGCGGATGTCTGGCCGCAGTCTGCACCACACAACTCATCATGTACACATCGCAAACACAAGGCACAACTCATCATGTACACATCGCAAACACAAGGCACAACTCATCATGTACACATCGCAAACACAAGGCACAACTCATCAGTCATCATGTACACATCGCATACACAAGGCCCAACTCATCAGTCATCATGTACACATCGCATACACAAGGCCCAACTCATCATGTACACATCGCAAACACAAGGCACAACTCATCATGTACACATCGCAAACACAAGGCACAACTCATCATGTACACATCGCAAACACAAGGCACAACTCATCATGTACACATCGCAAACACAAGGCACAACTCATCATGTACACATCGCAAACACAAGGCACAACTCATCATGTACACATCGCAAACACAAGGCACAACTCATCATGTACACATCGCAAACACAATGCACAACTCATCATGTACACATCGCAAACACAAGGCACAACTCATCATGTACACATCGCAAACACAAGGCACAACTCATCATGTACACATCGCAAACACAAGGCACAACTCATCAGTCATCATGTACACATCGCATACACAAGGCCCAACTCATCAGTCATCATGTACACATCGCATACACAAGGCCCAACTCATCATGTACACATCGCAAACACAAGGCACAACTCATCATGTACACATCGCAAACACAAGGCACAACTCATCATGTACACATCGCAAACACAAGGCACAACTCATCATGTACACATCGCAAACACAAGGCACAACTCATCATGTACACATCGCAAACACAAGGCACAACTCATCATGTACACATCGCAAACACAATGCACAACTCATCATGTACACAGCGCAAACACAAGGCACAACTCATCATGTACACATCGCAAACACAAGGAACAACTCATCATGTACACATCGCAAACACAAGACACAACTCATCAGGCAACACACGGGCACGCGCAGATACGTACCGGCAATCTGTAGGGCAGAGCGTCTGCTGCATCCCATCCTCCATCTCATTTAGTGACATGGCAAACAATGTGAATTGATAATACTAGAAGAAAAAAAATTACACAGTTAATCTGTGCCATGATTTCTAACTTGTGGTCCCTTCGTTTTTCTATCTCAGAAGAAAATGGTTATTTGGTAAATCTTACCTCTGCAGTTCTCTCTGGTCTGGGATCTGCCTCCCAGAGAGTCGTCGAGTTTGGAATGTCTATGGAATAAGTAGAGTCACACTTGGAGAGATCACCATCATGATCCAGTGGCTCGTCACTAGATGCCTCATCGCAAGATTGTGACATCGACTTGAATGGACCCATCTTGAGGCTGTTCAACTTGGCAAGGACCTTCTTCGGAGTGTGTGCAGGCGAATCGGACGGCGTGGCACCTTTTGCCTTCTCATCTCCACGTCTACAATATTCAAACGTCATAACAGATCACAACCCAGTATGTGAAAGTAACCAACTGATGAATAATGAATATGCCGTGTGTGTTGATGAATGATACATGCACATTATATTAATATTCCAGTTTTGCTTGGCATACAGTAAATTCAATTGTGTTTACACCAATAGTTTGTTGCATTTAAGGATTGCATTTCCCAAGTGGCATAAACTGTTACTATAACTATTTCTTACCTGAATTTGTGGGCGTTTTCTTTGAGGTATTCTTCATAAGAAACCATGTCAGTGCAGCGGATCAGCTCGGTCCATTTGCCGTACAAGAAGTGAAGTTTCTTGTCACTAAAACAAACAAATTTACTAGAGAAGATCCGAGTAAGTAATCCGTTTTATAACTATCTAATGAGTAGCATAGATTTTCCTAATAAAGGGAGACTCTAAACCAAACCTTTTATCCGTAATGAATCCCTCAACTCGATGTAAAGCTTTTGAAAACCAAGTCGATGGTTTGAAGTTCAAAACAGCTCGCAGCCCTGTGAAATTAAAAAGTACGTCAATGAAAGAAAAGAACTGATGACACCGAAGTTAGAAAAGGAGAGTAAATGTGTAGGCTTTATACTACACGAATTTTATGGATGTCTGATCATCTGACTATGTAATGTTAAAAAAAATAGTGAACTCGGAAACATTTCGACACTGAGAAATTCATGCTTATACTCATATCTCTAAATAAAACTCTAAATAATTGCAAAAGCAATCAAATGAAATAACAATAATTATACTTTTATTTCCTGCGCTGTTCAATGATGAGTTCAATTCATTAAACCAAGGAAACTAACCATTTGAGTGATTCACCACCTCCATCGTGCCATACTGTTCCATCCACAGTTTACCAACTATGATATTATGTACACAACAATTTACATTGGTCCACGTATATGCTTCACCCAACCTGAAATCAAAACAGGAAACTAGACAGTCTACTTATATTTGAGCATACACGAAATCTGAGCAATTTGAATTTCACTGACTCTACAGTAGGTAGGATGATGCTAGTAAAAATTCAAGAATGAAACACACTCCTTGTGAGTGCTCAACCTGGATATATTATATGAGAACAATGTACTAGAAAATGCTTGAGAACCACGAGAAGGATGGTAATAGGTCATAATTAGCACAATCTTTTATGTGATCAGAAAGTAATAACTATTAATTGCAATTGTTATTTGTTAATCATCTTACGTCTTACTTGACATGTTCTAAAAACGATGATTTATTGATTCACTTACTTTGGGAATTCAACAGTAACAACTCCTTTCGGTTGAATTTCAACACTTTTTCCACAAAACTTGAGTTTTGGATGAATTGATCCATGGAAGACGAAGTCTTTGCTGTCAGCGTGGAATGCTGACACCGGAGGGTGATGGCTCACTTGCTCACAAATCACCCTGCAGAACAATCATACAATATCATCTCAGTTTCACTGGTGGAGAAATAAAGAACTATATCATGCTATCGATAGTTTGACCAACGTAATCACTAAATATCAAATAAAGATCGAAAAAGCAGTTAGACAGCATTTATTTTAAAATTTCACAAATGGTAGCAGATGTGGGATTTTAAATCTCAAATTGGCATTGTCCTGCATTGGTATTATGATTTTCTTTAAAATAGCACTAGTTTAATACAGACAAATTGTAAAAGATGTAGTACAACTTAAGTTTTACAATTATCTAATTTTACAAATGGTGGCAGATGTAGGATTTAAAAACTACGATTTTCGTCTTGCAGTGGTATTATTTCTTTAAAATAATACTAGTTTAATAACTACGAATTGAAAAAGATGTAATACTACTTGCATAGAGGTAAGAAGGGTTTGGTCTTACCTCTAGAGTCTTACTATTAACTCGTTTTACAAATGGTGGCATATGTAGGATTTAAAAACTAATATTGTCGTTGTTTTGCAGTGGTATTGTGATTTTCTTTAAAATAACATTAGTTTAATAACTACGAAATTGTAAAAGATACAACTAACATAATTTTATATTTATTAAATTCACAAATGGTGGCATATGTGGGTTTAAAAAAAATGAACATGGCATTTTGATTCCGTTGTGGCATTATTCTGTAACTTAGTATTTTAACACTATTTGTACCAACGTACATCGAGAGTACTTATAAAACGGTCAATTAATATAAATATTTAGCATTGTAAATTGGCACAACAAGGCGGTGCAATGACAACTGTATGCTATTACAATACTGTAATAGTGGAACAACATAATGCCGACATCAGGATTGTTTCTTGGGAACATTAAATTCTTCCCACAAATAACTAAGAAATGTAGCTACTGCATTCGTATAATGCTTGTATGTAGGGTGACATTCATAAGTTCGCATCCAGATTCCCATGTTGGTATATGGGAAACCAGTCCCCGAACTAATGAAAGTGAGTGATCAAAAATGCAAGTGTATACCACGTAAATTTTCCTAGAAAATGTAAGAAAAAGCAACCATGCATAATCTTGTCAATATTTCTTCTGGGAGTGTTTAATAATAATTTGTTCGAGTAAAATATTGAAATGTTGAGTATACCTAAACTCTGGTCTCTCCAGCTCATAAGTTTCTCCCAGCAGTGGGTTAAAGGGCTTGCCAAGGCGTTCCCAGTTGGATGCCAATGCACTTACAGCAAATCCAGCCACATACTGAAAGACAAAGACACATTCACTTACGCTCTGAACAATGCACAAGGTACTGATCCACATGCGTTCTCACAAGATTAATACTTTACACTTGCATTTGAGTCTAATTTTATTCCAACACAGAAGCTTTATGAATATTAACTGAATTTTAATTTATTGTAAATACTGATACTAATTTTGGCAAAGATGTACTCGTGATTATTGTTGTTTTAATTAATAAAAAGTATTAACGATTTATGTAATAATAAGCTTTTATTTTCGACCTTCTGCCGTTGACAATCCAACCCCCCTTAACAAATGGAAGTTACCAGGCACTTGCGTTCCAATTGATTCTTCTAGAAATGAGAGCCTTATTTCGGTTTCCAACGGACAATTAATCAATACATCATTAATTTTAACTTCGTTCTTGGAATGACAGGTCTTGTGTACGCACGTTTCTATTTATATACCAGCTAGAGCAAAGAGTGAGGTTATCAAAGACTTCAGTGCAAATATCATTCAGGTTTGCGTCATTGAATAATGGATCTTTAATCTACATTAATCATATAATAACCTCGCTGTTGAGCGCCATAAACCGTAATACCTTTATCCCAATTTGCTAATGTAGACCATATCCCAGAAGATAAATATATTTTTAATTTGTAGTTGACATTTAATATCGTCCCTATCTAAGGTCATCAGAGAAAACTAAATTTATATCATGTAGGTAGTATGCTCTCTACATGTACCTCGCATGTACATATTTAGTACGTTAACTAATACATCTACATTTACTAATGCAGACCATGTTGTACATACGTTACGTAGGTTCTAAAGACAAAGATATGGTATAAAGACTAATAATTAAATGAACAAATTTAAAAAAAAATCAATTGACTAAATATTGCAGCTCAGAAATATATAACGAATTATCGACACATCTACAATGAACATATACCTAAGTGAAATTTAATCTAAATTGAGGGGCTGGGAGCATGTACAAGACAAATTAAATTAACCGGTTACTGTCGGCTACATACGTATGTCTCATGGTATATTAAAGAGTAACTCTGTTATTAGAATGATTTTACATATTATTTCCCCTGCGTTTTAAATTAAATGTGATTTCAATGAAGACAAACTTTAACTGCAATTAACTCAGAACCAGTCTCTTGTAATTGACCGGTTCATGCATGCGGCCCTCAATTGAGGACAATGTTTAACTGAATGAATCGTTATTAAACCATAGCACAATATGTATGTTTTTGTCTAATATGAACAAGGTAATACCTGCATGCGGACAACGGGGTCGCTCTCGTTGGCGGCTCTTCGTAAAAGATGGCCATATTCCATGTACTCCACCATACGTTGTAGAAAGCTAAGAGGTTCGTTGAACACCACAGGCATAGTGATCTTGCTTAGCTCTTTGCCAATACAATTCTTCAGTACTGACCACAAGGAGAAGTCATTACGAGACAGCATGACAGTAGGAAGACTTTGTCTGGAACAATACAAAGCAGTGTTGTTTTCAATCATATAGTAAGACAATGGAGTACCTAGAAAACTCCAAATAAGAGCGAAAAGACCGATACATTTGTTTAAAAGGAGGGATCACCCTCTATACTGCAATTTTGTGGGTTGAAGGGAGACATGTGGAAGTGGAATCTTGCAGTAAAACAATTGTTTTTAATATTCCTAGATGTCGAGAAACTCAGCCCTATTCCTATCCCAGTCGAACAACGAATCTATACATCAGTTGACAGTTGCACATTCCTTTTTAATATTTAAATAAAAATACATTTTCTACTAATATGCCTCATAGCCAACTGGTTAGTCTCAGACAAGACACTTTAAAATAAAACATAAGTTTTTATTGGAATTCAATATATAAAAAATATATTTACAAATTACACCTTTCAATTGAAATAGATATGACATTACTAAATTGCAATGAACTGTTAAAGAATGAAGGTGTATGTATACATTTTGACTAATTTGATTTCCTGATTGACACATTTTTATTTAAATCTTTTTATTTAAATTATTTGTCCTATTATTAAATGACTTACGATATCACAGGTTATTACCAATTACTCAAATATTTTCGTTACTCCTGCAGATGCAATAACCACTCATTTATTTCATATGTTATCTTTTTATATCTGTTTACATTCTAAGTAGGTAGGTATCTATCATGTATTGTACCTATTGTACCTATTATACCTATCATATATTGGAGTTATCTTTTCCTACGGTTATTTTTAACCTCAGGAACGTTCCTTCGTTCTTATTTCAATTCCATTATATGAACATTAATTAATTTAGATAGGGTTAGACAATATGCAATTAAATAATATATCCTTGTATTAAAGTTTATTTTAAATACAGTTGGGGGAAGGAGGGTGAATTATTATTTATTGTACATATGTTTGTTTCTTCCACTGCTACCAATTCGACATCTTTGTCAAGTATTTGTGCAGGCCAAACTATTAGAAAACCGACTTTGCCAAAACATAGTACTATTTTGACCCGAAGGGTTCAAGACCTCTGAGGAAAATGTGTGTAGTATTGATTACACACTACAAGCTGAAAACCACCGGTGGCTATGCAACCCACCTTGTTACAGTATTAGCATAGCTTTATTTAGTTATAGTAGAAAGCTCGAATCCAGTAGTGTGAATAGAATGTTTCATATTACTGCGCTGCGCAAAACTACATGGCTCCTTGGCGAGATATTCTCAAAGATATTTGATTGAGAAAAATATTATAATTGGAGCTATGTGGTGTGGCTCAGTAACTTGTAAAAAAATACTGACTACTAATTACTAATTGTATTGTCTGACAAGTATACGCAGGGCGTCTAACATACTACCTATGTCCTATGGGCTCGGTTTCTTTCTACTATAAGCTACTAAATGTGATACTACTGATCAGAGTTGGGGAAATTTATATTTAAAACACTTTCAATAGTTCAGTTGTTAGAAAAATATATTAACTTTTCAGAAAGTAAAGGTTCGAGTTCGTTAAAAATGAGTTTAAAAGTTAATTTCAAAAGTTCTTTTACACAATTTAAATCACCCCTCTAACAAATGGTTGATTTGAAGATATGTTATCCGGGTTTATGAGACTAAGAAGGAAACAATTGTTTAATAAATTAGATCATGACAAAATAATATGGACGGTCAAATAGAACTTGACAATGCTCCGAACTCACTAAAAATATGACCTTTTGAACTGCTTTCACCTAATAAATCGAGAAGTGAATTATTTCAAAAGTTCTCGAAAAAGGAATGCATTTCTATACTCAGTTCTACGGAGTCTATAGTCCTAGTTAGCATGGCCCATGTTACAGGACTCAAGACTGCATGGAATGGAGTTCATAAACTAGATCTTTTCAAAATGTCCTTCCCCAACACCGATCTAATATAATATGAACGTGTAGCGCCCACGGTGATGGTGACCTTGTAGTGTGCAAACGTACTAGTGTGCAAACGTAGTGCAAACGTAGTCACTAGTGTGGAAACGTAAACGTACACAGATTTCATACCAGCAAGAACTTTGAACCAATAACATTTATATAAAAATGACAATTCTTAATTCGACAATTCTTATTGTCGCATATGTTTTTAAGCTAGTTTTCCATGTTGTACAGCTCCCGAGATTAAAGACAAGAAAGGATGCCTTCAGCTGAATCCAACGTTCGTTTAAAAAATGTGCATCGTTGTAACTTAAGGTTGTATAAAAATATATGCACATAATATTGACTGCACTACTTGCTACTTGCGCTGGGGTGTAATTTACTTGTAGTTGAATCATACGAATAGAAGCAACATAAATACATACAATTTCGAAAAATTGGAATCCTATAGCATAATAATGTGGCCAAGAGGTCGCAGATAGTATAATTTTCTTTTATTTGCATTATTTTATTATGCAATTTGACCAAATTGTTCTCAATAAATTTTACTTTGGCCGTCCTTAATATATACCTCGTTAGTATATTTAAAGACACGTATTTTAAAAATGAAACATCCAACATGAATGTGACCCAATTTGAAGTTGGTCCTATTGCATGTCCTTGAAAACGCGTGAATCAATGCTGAGCTTGGGCCGGGCGAGGCAGAGATTCGGCGGGAACAGAGGGGAAGCTGGGATCGCATGACGTCACGGGAATCGATCACAGCTCTGACCCACCTACGTCAAAACGTTCCATTTCCACGATCAACGTCGATACAACAAATCACATCGGGCACCTACGAGGTGGAATGACATATTCATCAAGATTGGATCATGCAAGGAGCAAACTACAAGAAGTTATACAATATTTAATTTGGGAATTTGAGACTGATTCGGGATTGACAAATTCAACACAACACACCTATATTGACGTTTTTCCTCGAGTTCTTGCAGAGCTGCCATTTTTCACTTTCAAACTGATGCAATTCAACGACAATCAACTCCTTTACAATTGTCAATTCTTTTCGCCACATTCAGAAATAAATATTCAAACAAATTCCTTCAAAAAATAGTCATACTATATTTTATGTTATAAAGTAACGTGTTGAAATATATTTTCCATTCCAAAGTATATGTTTCAAGTCCGACAAATGATGCAAAATCACAATTGCACACAATTTGAGACTGAAATCTGTGAAAATGAATGTGAAATGTTGTGATGCCGCCCCTGGATAGGTTGTGAACAAAACATGGGATGGGGGTATTGATTACGCTTTAGTAGGGCTCGCTAGTGCTCAGCAATGCTGTCCAGTAACAGGATTCCCACAGCGTGCCCCTGCCCACACGTTCCGTTCCCCCAATCCCTATTCCCTACAGCTGACAAATCACTTGTTGGAATCACGAAGTCGACTCGAGGCCACGAGAATGAGAATACTAACACAATATCTCCATATACTATAAGCTATATGCTGCACATACAATTTTCCTCCAGACTGGTGTAACGAACGCCTCTAAGTAGCGTATTCGTCAAATAAGCTCCGAATAAGTTAATGGACCAAATGAAAGAGTGGTCAAGTCCCGTTATTTGATGGACAATACCTATTTTGAGTACGTAAAATCAGCATAATAACAATTATATTTTTTCCTAAAAAAACGAGAGTTTCTAATGTTTTTTGCGAATTCAGTAATGTTTACAGTGATTACCAATATGTATATTTTACGTCATTCAAGCTGTCATTATTTTAATTTCACGAAGCCTCGATGTCAACTACCATAATTCTTTCTTATCCTACCTTAAAAAATAAACACAATTTTAAAATGTCACTTCAAAATAATATCACTTTAAATATGCACAATAGGAGATATTACTATTCATAAAAAAACCTAGAAGATTTGAATCACTAAATGAATTTAAGTAAACAAATAATAGAACAAGTGGCGTCAAATATGAGAAATTCGGTTAATAAATGTCGCCGTCATGAAATCCTCACGTTATCTCGTCACTCGCACTGAATCACCGACACGATTACCTGTGATTTACTAACGGATCAACAGTAATGAGAATGACTGACGAGAAGGATTCGTCGAAGAAACTGGTGTCACATTGAGAGAAGATTGAGGAATTGCGCACCCCTCTTGCGCAATTCGATCGCGCAACGCACTGGCGCACGTTTACTCCAGGATGTGAAACCACTTGACAGAGTGGATTCATTTGCCATCACACACCTCATTTATAGCAACTTACATATGAATAGCTCCGAGACATAATAATTATGTGATTTTTATGCCCCACGTCGACTACAAAACACATGGTGTTAAAAGGAGACGATTTTCCTGTAGTTCGGACGACTCAAGTAGGTACATATTGGATGAAGGAAAAGTAAAACCGTACAACGTAAGCCATCACTAAACCCACAACACAAGGACCTCCTTGAAGTCTACAATATCAACCTCTCTTCCTGCTTCAATGCCCACCATGTTCTACCTCAATAACGTGGACACCGACGCTCTACAATGTCAGCGCAACGCATTATCCATAAAGCCGCACAGGACATCAAAGTACAAAGCGTCATTCACGTAGAGAGCGGCCAAAACCTACAACACATTGCCGGAAGACGTCAAGACACTGGGCATTGGCACATTCAGAGTCCTGACAAAGAAGCGAATCCTGGAAGCAGTGCAAGAGTAACCAAGATGACTGACGAAAATGCACGACTTTGGTTTCCTGACATTGTATTGTGTGTGATGTAACATTCTTAATATGCTCATGTTCTTGTTCTTCATTCTATTCATGAATTGTATTATTATTATTATTATTATTATTATTATTATTATTATTATTATTATTATTATTATTGATATTTGTTATTATCATCTATTCATTACTCTATTCATTTATTCTATCATATACATTAGTAATATAATATTTTATTCTATTCATTGTAAAGGTTACATGGCAGATCAGCAGGGAGCCGCTGCGCTTCTCAGTCGATTCCCACATTGCTGAATGTCGCCTTTTTATACTTAAAGATGCAAATAAAGATAATTGAAATTGAAATTGAAAACCTCTCTTCCTGCTTCAATGCCCACCATGTTCTACCTCAATAACGTGGACACCGACCGTCTACAGTGTCAACCTCTCCTACTTCAACGCCCACCCTGTTCCACCCCATTAACGTGGACACAGACGCTCTACAACCTCTCTTCCTGCTTCAATGCCCACCATGTTCTACCTTCACAACGTGGACACCAACCGTCTAGAGTGTCAACCTCTCCTACTTCAACGCCCACCCTGTTCCACCCCATTAACGTGGACACAGACGCTCTACAATGTCAACCTCTCTTCCTGCTTCAATGCCCACCATGTTCTACCTCAACAACGTGGACACCGACCGTCTACAGTGTCAACCTCTCCTACTTCAACGTTCACCCTGTTCCACCCCATTAACGTGGACACAGAAGCTCTACAACCTCTCTTCCTGCTTCAATGCCCATCATGTTCTACCTTCACAACGTGGACACCAACCGTCTAGAGTGTCAACCTCTCCTACTTCAACGCCCACCCTGTTCCACCCCATTAACGTGGACACATACGCTCTACAATGTCAACCTCTCTTCCTGCTTCAATGCCCACCATGTTCTATCTCAACAACGTGGACACCGACCGTCTACAGTGTCAACCTCTCCTACTTCAACGCCCACCCTGTTCCACCCCATTAACGTGGACACAGACGCTCTACAATGTCAACCTCTCTTCCTGCTTCAATGCCCACCATGTTCTACCTCAACAACGTGGACACCGACCGTCTACAGTGTCAACCTCTCCTACTTCAACGTTCACCCTGTTCCACCCCATTAACGTGGACACAGACGCTCTACAATGTCAACCTCTCTTCCTGCTTCAATGCCCACCATGTTCTACCTCAACAACGTGGACACCGACCGTCTACAGTGTCAACCTCTCCTACTTCAACGCCCACCCTGTTCCACCCCATTAACGTGGACACAGACGCTCTACAATGTCAACCTCTCTTCCTGCTTCAATGCCCACCATGTTCTACCTCAACAACGTGGACACCGACCGTCTACAGTGTCAACCTCTCCTACTTCAACGCCCACCCTGTTCCACCCCATTAACGTGGACACAGACGCTCTACAATGTCAACCTCTCTTCCTGCTTCAATGCCCACCATGTTCTACCTCAACAACGTGGACACCGACCGTCTACAGTGTCAACCTCTCCTACTTCAACGCCCACCCTGTTCCACCCCATTAACGTGGACACAGACGCTCTACAATGTCAACCTCTCTTCCTGCTTCAATGCCCACCATGTTCTACCTCAACAACGTGGACACCGGCCGTCTACAGTGTCAACCTCTCCTACTTCAACGCCCACCCTGTTCCACCCCATTAACGTGAATACATACCGTCTACACTATACAATGTCAACCTCTTTTCCAGTCGCTCCCGGCCATTGTCAGAATTACCTTATATAATGGATAATGTAATAATTGGCCAAATATTGCGAAACCATGACATCTGTATCTTACACAATTCAGTGCATGCTTCAGTGATAGGATACTTATACAATGTATTATTATTTTTTTAAATGTAAGGATCAAAAGAAGTCATTGCTTTTCTTCCTTAGGGATACAATTTTGCAAATAATGTTGTGCGAGGATCAAAACTGGCAATGCCGTACAATGTAAAAATAATTTTTAAAAAGGAATGGTAATGTTTTAACATCCATTTCATTCATTTGTACCCACTTTTAGGCGCGGGGAACTTTATTTTGAGTGGAAGGTCAAGATTATCGCGGATCGATGGATGTGCGGAAAAGGTAATAAGCCGCTAAGGAGGTTTGGGCGGCTCGCCCCCCAATTTGCCCCGCAGGGCGTTTTTTGAATTGTTGATACAAAAGAATCGAATATGAAGCCATTTTGACACCCCTCTCAAATAAATGTGGAATATGTGATATGCAATATTCTGTGGAAACTTTAGACAAATGTACACTCCTGGACACGGAAAATGGTCCGCAGTCAATATTCACTCGACTCCTAGGCTAGTATTTATTATTTATTTAAAGTAATTTTTCGGCCCTAAACTCACACCTGCCATCCGGTCTTTGTGCCAAAAAATTACATTAAAATAAATGTTAATGTAGTGTCACTTGAACATTGACCGCGGATGAATTTCAGTGTCCAGGAGTGTACTATAATCTGCAACTATTTGCTTACTTATAGAATCTCCATTGGCCCCGTAGGGCATTTTTAAAAGTAATTTATACAAGAGAATCGAATTTGAAGCTATTTTGATACCTCTCTCAAAGAAATTTAGAATGTGAGATATACAATATTCTGTGGAAACTTTAGACAAATGTAATATAATCTGTAACTATTTGCTTTTTTTATAAAATCCCCATTGGCCCCGCGGGGCATTTTTTAAAATTTTGATTCAAAATAATCGAATTTGAAGCTATTTTGGCGTAATTTTAAAATAAATTTAAAATGTGTGATATGAAATATTCTTGGGAAAACTTACGATAAAATGCAATATAATCTGTAACTTTTATATTTGATAAAATCCGTAATGGCCTCACAGGGATTTTTTTTTTTTGTATTTTTTGTATATTTTGTATTTTTAGTGCAAGAGAAACGATTATGAATCGATGTTGGAATTCCTTAGAAAAAGGTTACAAAAGGCAAATGATAAGCAATAAGAAAAATCTGTACCTATATGTTTTGGTATCAATTATTAAACTATACTCATGATAGGATGATCAAATTGTACAAATAAGTCATTGTCTCATTGGATAATACCTCTGTTCAATTAGTTTTGCAAGACTTGAGAAAATATTGAGAATTCAACTTCATAATGGAGCAAGTCTGTGCAACTTTGCATCTCTCTTGCAACATTTTTGTATTATCTGGGGGTGATATCTGTCAAGATGAAAAGTGATGCTCATTGATCCCCCTTCCCTCCCCCCTCCTACGCGCCTGCCTACTTTACTCTGGATTCAAGTGTTAAGCTGCATGCATTAAGAAAAGGTAACAAAATAAAATCTTTAACTAAATACGGAAATTCAATACATGAAGATGTGCAAAAACTTGCATTCATTTTATTAAGAATTCTAATAAAAGTGTATCAAAATCATTTTGAGAAATCATTACAAACATGAAACAAATGACAACACAACGCAACACAATGTCAAACTGGATGATGCACTCTTGGTCAGGATTATGATACATGCAGCGAAGGTTCTCCGATGTGACTGATAATAACACATTAATTCAGTCAATTGCCGGAATTGTCCACGGGAGATCTATAATGTGGACAAATAATAATAATCTCAGCTAGGTACCAGATACAAAATATTTCATTTTGCATATAATTTTTTAGTATCTACTATCTTCTACGTGAAAATGTAGGAATAATTACAGGATAAGGCCTCTTCATAAAAAAATTTAATTATTTATAAAAATAATTTAAATGTTTCAGAATGCATGAAATTATTTAATAAAAAAAATATGATATAATGACAGAACGGATAGAATGATAATAATATAACTTAACTGAAATAATATAAATTAAAATTTGTACCATTTTATCAGTTCAAATTACCTACCAAATAACGCACCTCCAGTATTAAACTGGCATAAGTGATTTTTGATAGTATTGAGTAAAATTTTTTGATAGAAAAGAGTGAGGCCATGGTGATGAGTAGAAGTACCGATATAAGGAAGAAGCTGGGTGTCGAGAGCCTCAACTATAAGATGGGAAGAGATAGACTGCACTGGTAGGTATGGTCACCTCAGAAGAATGGATCCCAAGAGAATACCAAAGGGGGATTGAAAGAGCGAGAGAGCGGGAAAGCAGAAAGGGCACACCGAGAGCGAAGTGGGGGGTGAAGTGGGATGTAGAGGAAAGAGGTGAGGAGTGGAGAACAGTGACCGCAGGAAGATTGTGGGAAGGCAGAGAGAGGTGGAGAGACATGGTGGAGAGGCAGCAGCCGGAAGACGTAGAGGAAGAAGAAGAAGAGTGTGATGTATCAGGACCGGCCACCCGACATCACTGAAGTGAAGGCCCAAGATGATGGTGGAATTCCACCCCCCGACCCGACATTGTGTTGGAAATGGGGGCAGATATTTATTATTATTTATTATAATTCACATTCAATATGTACACTTTGAAGAAAGAAAGAAAGAATGATGTTGCTAAGAGAATGAGTGTAGGAAGATATAAAATAACTAGGAAAACGCTCAGTGTAACGGGTTGATGAGCGAGCACGGGTACGTGCAAATTCTCCAACCGGAAAAGTGTACACAACGCACAGAAAACATATACATCCATATTGAATTGAAATATGATCACTCAATCCACATAAAAGTTTATGCTTTTCATCGAAACATGAAAATAGTATCTAAGCACCCTGGTATGTACACTTGGCCAAACAAAACTTGAACGTTCAATAAATCTGATTGGCTGATAAATGTAAGATCGCACCCTCAGAAGTCAGTCCAAGCGATCTCATTGTCACACTCTAGTCGGTGACCTCACATTTCAATGATAATAACAAGCTTTGATTGGTTATGGGACATGACCAGCAGTCATTCAAATTTGGTCAACGTTCAAGTTTTGTTTGGCCGAGTATACATACCTATACAGCAAATCAGATTCAATTCAATTGGCACTGGAAAACATTCATTTCGATACTTCATTACTTACAGATATTAAAAATTTCAATAAGTTTATACGTTCTTAACTGATTGGGATGAAATTTTGTAAAATAAGACACAATGTTGGTCTTAATGATCATGCAAAATATGAGTTTGATCAGAATTATCCAAGACCGTTTTCATTTTTCAGCCTATCAGAAAATATTTATTTAAATTTTAACCAATGAATGGATTTAAAAAAATTAGGGTATGCAAACAGATAAGGTTGGTTTTACATGTGTGCAAAATTTCAGCTCGATCAAAGAAAAACTCTGACCTGTATAGCCAAAAATATGAGTTTGATCAGATTTATCGAAGACCATTTTCATTTTTCAACCTATCAGGAGATGTTTATTTAAATTTTAACCAATGAATGGATTTCAAAAAAATTTGGGTCTGCAAACAGAAAAGGTTGTCTCTACATGTGTGCAAAATTTCAGCTCGATCGAAGAAAAACTCTGACTTTTATATCCTCAGGTAACGGAAAAAAAACAAAAAAAACAGAGGTCCGTGCCAAAAGAGCCAAAAGGAGACGCTCGCTCAATAAGTTGAGTCAGGGGCTGAGATGTTGTTTAAATTGGTGGAGTTGACAGAATTTGTACTGCTATTTATAATTTGTGTGCCTTTAATATTGAGGACTAGAGCTCCAAGACACATTCTTCTCAATTTATAGGAAAATGTTGTTCTGTATTTATTTATGTAATGCTTACCGCGACTTGTATCTTGGTTTGACTTTATACTCCTTGGCACAACGATATGAACTGCCACCTGCTGACACTAAAGTTCCACATGAAGATGCCGACGACAAACAACTGACTAAGGTGTCGCTTTCAGAAGTCGGTGACATGGCTGTAACAAGAGTGTCACTGTCGGAATCTGTAAAAAGAATAGAGAACAAAAATCAGAGGTCTGCCTTTTTAATGACGAATGATTGAATTGTGATTGAATGTGATTGAATGACGCTGAATGTTATTTCGATGTATTATCAAATTCTTAATTCAATTTAAATTTAGAACTTTACATCTAACAAAATATTTTTAGAAGCAAATTTAGCTACACATGTAAAAGTTTGGTTAACAATATAACATATTTAAATTAATTAATCAATCTATTATGATCTACTAATTTCAAGCAGATGTTTTGAATTTTAAACGTTACAAGATACTAGAGATAGAATGTTGTATTAGAAAAACATACCGTCATCATCAAATGCATCATAGAACTCATCATCATCAGTGTCGTAATATCGTGGACTGTGTGAAGACAACCGAGAGTGGCGCGATTCTGAGGTGGACAGATGCGATGCCATTGATTGTTCTAACTCATGATGCTCTTTTGCCAAAACGTTAAGAGCTTCTTCCAGCACTCTTCTCTTTTCACGCTCCTGATTTACCTGGATCCTGCGAACCTGGAAGATGGAATTGTTTACACTCAAAAGTAGTAGTAGTAGTAGTTGTTTTTATTTCCAGATTTGTTACATAGTACAGATGTAATTTATAACAAATATATACCCTATGATACAAGTACCAGTGTGCAGGTGTATGGAAAATTAACATGTCCTTAAGATTAATATGTTCAGACAATGTAACATTAAGTATGAATATGTCTATATTAAATTACTTAAAAATAACTTAGGTTTACAGTTGTATGATCCAATGATTATGTTGAGGGAGTCGTAATAGAGTTCAGAGTGCACCCACTCAAGGAGCCTAATTGTTATATCAAAATCTGAAATACTGATTTCCTTTAGTAGGTAGCTATTCATTGTCAATCATAGTAATCCAGCATATTCTTTTTCCAGAAACCATTGCTCATCATCGTGAGAGGTCCTGTAAATATTGAAGATATTTACACATTTTTGTATTGAATTCAAGAAATGTATTATGTCTTCTCTAGTTTGTGACTTACTTCTTCTTGTTGTTGGAAAAGTGACAAACAATGACTCAGAGAAGCCATCATGTGACCAGCAGTGTCCGACATTATTTGGAACCTCTGCAAAATAAAAATCGTAAGATAAAGAGAACAGCCATTCAACTTGAAATATTTAATTTCAGGAATTGATTGTACTATGAGATTATAATTGATTTCTTCAATACTTACTCTAATGACTGGGCCAGTGATTGAGTCATCAGCTAATCGGTCCATCAAGGCAACTCTATCGTTCACTTGTCTCTCTAGGACTTGTTGATATGCTGCTGCAGTTTGTAATGCATCCTGAAACATGACCAATGATAGAAAGACGGGTTAAATCACTGAATTTATCTAAAACGATGATTTTTTATTTCAATTTTCCAACTTCCTTTTATTCAAATTTTTGTTACCTGCATGGACCCCAGAGGCTTCAAGTTATCATCTTCTTCATCACTGTCATATGAGCAGCTTCCTTGGCTTAAGTAATGATTACTAAAAGCAATATGCTCTAAAAATGCATTGATCCATTTCTATAAAAAAAAAAAAATTAAGTGTTGTATAATTGTAAAAGCACAACTAATAGCATGACAATGGATATTTAAACTCACCTCTCTGCTGATTTGCTCAGATGCATCACCAGAATTAAGAACACTCAGTCTATGTACAGCACCATCGTTAAAGTGAACAAGAAGTGTGGACAGATCAGATTCCAACGGTAGGATTCGTGCTGCATCTAAATACTTAAAATCTTTCCTCTTAAAGCCAGTAGAAGCATCACCACGACTGTTAAAATAGTTGAGAACACCGCGTTCCAACACCACCTGCACATAATAAAGTGTATGTCAAACAGAGAGATAAAATTTGTTTTCTAAATTGAAGTAGTACCTGCAGGTCAGCAGTTCACTACCAAGACAAAAGTAGGGTATCCATTAAAGACATTCACGTTACAAATATTCTTCCTAAAATACTATTTCCACCAAGCAATCACATTCATCAAAATAGAATTTCCAAATGATTTCAAAAATATAATTTGTTTCTTCATTGTCATACCCATAGTGGTTTCCATCCCAAGAATCTTGACCGTTTAAGCAAATGACCTTCAAATCTTGTAGCTGACTTTTGAAGCAATCGAACTGGCTGGACACAAAGGACTTGTTGCATTTGAGTATCACGGGCCAAATCTAGTGCCAGCTGACCTGAAATCAAAATTACATCCTAAGAACATAGTAGCGGAACAAGTTGGCTCGGGGGTAACGCTCTGGATTGCACTCCAAAGGCACGAGTTCTACTTCCTGACTGAGGCACAGTACAGTCAAGAGGTAAATGTTGGGAAGGTTCACGACAAATAGGCCAATACACCCTCCTTCCTACATTCCCCTTTCTTCATAATCACATCCCAATCATCTGTTCTGACCGATTCATCTTGTTTTGAATGCTCTCTACTGATTAAAGTTGTGATTCTTTTGACATTTTTATACATGTTACCTACTTTTCAGAGAATATGAAACGATCATAATTCTTACATATTTAGGCATCGTCATGGTTTACTAAACCTAAACAATTATAAGTCATACATTTGGCTAACGAACACAACATTATTAGCACCAATAATTTTTAAAATTAACTATAAGGATTGATTGATAATTTACCCATGTTTAATTTTGTGCTGTGTACTAGTTAGTATCTAGTTCCAATTTTGTAGCTTTTCTGTGTTTTTCTAGAATATACTTTTATTTATATCTGATATAACATTCAACCATATATTCTAGTAGACTCTGCAAGCGAGTCTGCCAATGAAGCCAAGATAGACCCTGCTTGCATATGTCACGTGACTCCCTCGCTAGGCTTGGCAATGCTTTCTTGCCTCACCTGATGTCATTTACCAATCCCACCACCTACCCCTTCGCCTATAACTTCCTACAAATAACTTCAGTTTCACTCCGCACTTTTCTGCGGGATAGCGCTTTAACTGACTAGACATAATAGGTTGTAGTCTTCAGTATGATACTTTGTTTAAGATTTATTCTGTTTTTTAAAATAACATTGTTTTCTTTGTGTTAGGTATCTCAAAGGTGGAATTGTATATCAATTCAAGTACCATTGATAGTTATAAAATAAATGAATTAAAAACATCGCCTATCACCACCAGCCCAGTTGCTGAACTGTGCAGAAGGGTTAAACATTATTCCAAAGAATGCAACATAATGTTTTAAAATTATTTGATTTTACAAATGAGAGAAATCCTTTAGAAAAGTTGTAATAAATTCATTGTCAGTTGGTACTCATAATATTATGATTATCATATCAAAAAAGAAATTGATTCGCTTTCAAAATTTGAGAAGATAATTTACATTTTCCTAAAAATTTAAACAATCTACAAAAGCAAATATTTCGTGTCCATTTGTATTTAATTAAAAGTACAAAATAAACGAAAATCTATTAGTAGGTAAATGAAATGTTTGGCAGAATATCCCTAATATCTAATTAGCATTTATTAACATTTTTTTTCATAACAGTGGATGATTAGCAATGATAAATAAATGGTGATTTATTTTATATTGAATTGAATTGTGTGTTTAGTGTTACATAGCCAGGTACTTTTTACAATCTCTGCGAAGAAGACTAACATTAATTGGCTAAAAACAATACTCACCTCTGGAGTTTTTAATTGTAGTATCTATGCCATTCTGCAAGAGTAATACAGCAGCCTCTTTGTGACCACGGTATGAAGCACAATGAAGACAAGAGTTGCCGTGAGAGTCAACGCAATTGATACTTGGTGGGTGAACCGCCTTCAGCTGTACACAATTACAACACTTTGTCATGCCAAATACTAATCAGATATTGAACATAATATAATACTAGATTGAGTGGGAGAGAAGAACAACAAACACAATCTTACATAAACTAAGAATAGAACAAATAAGCTTATTTACATTTGTTCTTTAAAATAACACTGCTTGAAATTTTATTGAATTTTGTTCTAGGTAGAATGATGCTATGACTAAAAATATTAATAGAAAACTTGTAGTCCAGGAGTACAACATTTATATATTTAAGACTCAATTTATTTAATGAACTCTTGGATAATATATTCAATTGTGGTTCAATGATGAGCTAAGTTGCTGTCCCTAGTCTGTTAGTCCTCATCCAAAAGTTCATATTAGGTACAATAAAAATCCTCAAAAAACATGAAGAATGCTTTGGGATTCAATTTTCTCTTCTGAAGGTATTTTAACGAAAGCATCCCAAGTTGTTGCTTTATAATAGATCTAGGTAGCTTTGTCGACATTTCTATTAAAACTAAATGTGAATTATAGGTTTCACACAAAAAAAATCAGTTAAATACTAAAAAGATTATGGATGTAGTGACGAAAAAGATGTTTATGATTCTTATTTATGCCACATAAACTTAGTACCAAGGTATTTTTTTTTATATTCAAATGACAATTTTGTTTGGAGATTTTTAAAATGACTTCCACATACCATTATGTTTATAGTTTCCATATCTCCTTCTCTTGAAGCAGAAAGAAGTTTTTCCTCCTTCCGTCTCACTTCAGTTTGTTCCGCAGCCATCAATAACTTCACTACATCTGCATTATCGGCAGCTTCCCTTGGTAGCTGACCAATACCATTTATCAAATTCACATCTGCCCCATGTTCCAGTAGCAGTAGCACCAAATCCTGAAATCAATCAATAATCTGCTATCAACAAAGTTTTAGTTCTAAAGATAATTAATGAGAAAGTATCTATACTTTCTTTCCAATTGTAACTCCTGTAGTCATGGCACAAACTGTCGTAGATTGCTTTTAAGATCATGAGATGGAAGATAAACAGAGAATTTATTATTGTCAGTGGTTGTTTACAACATTGCATTAACTTTTATAAATCATGGCTCATTGGCAAAACTACGATTTCAGGGCCCCTGCGAGATCTTTGGAAAGCCCCCCCCCCCCCCCTCTCCATACACAAAGTAATATTAAATTATTGTGTCAACTATTCTCTAGATATTTTAAAATGTCTCAGATTGGTGGGCTTTTTCAGAAAATGTGTAGGTACCTATATTCCTAAGAGCACACACCTAAATAAGATAAATAGGATATTATTTTGTTATCTTATCTTATTGTCACAACACACCTATTTACTAATTATATGAATTACTTGTGAACTGCCTTCATATTCTTCATTGCATGCATGATTTGCAAGAATTTTAATTCAAAAAGATTTAATTTAATTTATTTTATTAAAATATTTTTTTTATTAAATTTATTTGCACCTCATAATATTATAGCACTAGAATAGATAAATATGTAATTTTGGTAGTATGGAAGATCAGGCTGCACTGCCTGAATATGTATTGCCTTTTTTGTATTACCTAATACAAAATAAAGATAAATTAAATTGAATTTTTATGGAGATAACATAATTTTCAATACTCTGCGGCCACCTGTTACCTTTCCACCCTGAATAAAATATTTCTGTAGTACCTAGGCTAGGTCCCTACTATTTTACTAGGTGTGTTACTTTAGATATATGTATTTAAGATGTTACCTCTCTGCCGATAAATGCAGCTTTATGAAGTGACGTATCACCGGCATCGTTGACTGAATTAATGTCAACTCCGTGATGCAATAATTGTTCTACAACTGATTTATGACCAAAGTAGGTTGACAGATGCAGTGGAGTCCATCCCATATTGCTCTTACTTCTGCCTGAAAAACAAGAACAAGGATACTAATAACTAATGTTATCATCCCAGAAATAAAATGATCCTACATCATGAATGATCAAGTGATGACGACCACTGCAGATTTATGCTTGAGGGTCAATGACAATGTACTTGTACTTGTATAATGGAAAAAATAAACTTTGAATGATAGGGTGTGATCCAACCACATGTATAAGTGCTGATATAAGTTCCTGATATAAGTTTGTTAGGAAAAGCTCTTTACGAAGTGTGAAGGAATAACGAGATAGTTATGATGAAGCTAAAGCGCAAGGAGTGTACAATTGGGATTCTAGGTTTTAAAGTGGGATGAGAAAGGCTACCGTGGCTTTGGTTGAAGCCAAGAGAGTGCCAATACAGGTATTTTAGGTGGATACAAAAGGAAGAAGGAAAGTACGAAGACTGAGAGAGAGAGGTGCATTGAGAGTGATCAAGGACATGTTGCAGAGACGTCAGATCCGTCAGGTCCTGAGATGATTGTCAAAGAGTGTTAGGGGTTCCACAAGTCATAGTGTTTGTGGGATACACCTACCCGCTTTCACAATATGATGGGACAAGGGCCAAATTATTATTATAATTATTATTTTCCTTATTAGGTTTCACATATTAACAATTTTATGTTCATATACTAGGTAGGTAGGTACCTATCAGAAGTAATCAATACCTACCTCAAATTTTAGTTTTGTTACATTTACTATTACTAGGTACCTACTTCGAAAAATGTGTCCTTCTCTTTTGACAATGTGCCCCAGGCCAATAGTTTACATTTTCTTATCATCAGCCAGATGACACAATGTTGCAAGGTCATCAGATGATTCAATGTTTAACTAACAGCACTCCATTGTGCAGGGAGTCATGCATGACTCATTTGTCACTCATTAGTCAAGTGAACTTGACTTTAATCAACAGGGACTGATTTAAGGAAATGAGAATCTAAAGTGACCAGCAGTCGATCTGTGGATTGGAAAAGGGTCATTTTATTTTCCCGTCCCCTACTTTACCTGCGTGCGCACCATGCCCCATATGCCGAACCTTCTCTTGGGTTGAGCTCACTAAGGGGCTCGTAAAATACCTGTTTTTCAAAATAATCCTAATCCACAGATTGGTTGCGGGTCACTTTAGAGCAGGGGAAACTATGGCCCGCATGGCCTTTTTGATTTGATTGATTGATATATTTTATTTAGCAATTTGCTATTTAAGTACACTTCAGTCAGATTACAATGGATACGTTACACAGTAGACATTTTAAAATCAACATTCTTAATAAATAATAATCCTAGTGAAATTTTTCTTTTACAAACTTAATACATTCAATTCTAAATAATACTTGACTGCTCTCATTTTTAACACTTTTCGGAAGTTCATTGTACAACCTAAAACCAGAATAAAACAAGGTCTTTTGGTTACTTGTTTTGTTTCTTCTTGCAACAAATAAATTTACGGAACTGTTTCTTGTACTGTACTGATGATTATTACCAACAAACTCAATCATATTATTTAAATATGAGGGCATAAGCCCATTAATCATTTTATAAATAAACACTAATACACTTACAGCTACTCTCTGCCTTACAGTCAACAACTGTAAAGTGTCCAACATATCCGTTATCTTACTATATCTATTCCATCTTAATATTATCCTCATACTTTTATTTTGTAGTACCTGAAGCTTAGTTAAATCTCCGTCATTTCTTCCCCATAACATCGTACAGCAATAATCAATATGTGGAGACACAATTGTCTTGTATACTAATAATCTAGTCCATGGTGATACTTCATACTTTGATGCGTCATACTTTGATGCAGCCCGCCAGCTTAGTCCATCTATCTGTATACTACTAATACTTACAGTTTTAATAAAAATATCAGAGCTGTTCCTTCAGCATGACAGAGTAAATATATTTAATACTTGTGGATTTCCTAGATGATGCTGGACGTAAGGTGTCTCAAAATTGTGCACTAAAACATTTATTTTGGTTGAAAACTTTCTCATTGGCCTTGTCCCCGAACCACTCACTTCGTCGATACTTTTTAATAAATATCTATAGCTCCCCAAATTTCCCCAAATGATGCTTAGATTAACAAACTTGCATAACAAGCTTTTTTTTGGCATAAAATAGCAAGCAATTTGAAAAAGTACCTTCCTCATCAATTTGAGAATTAAAAAGGCAGATCAAGTGGGAAAAAAGAGTTACGGTGCCCCGAATTAAATCAAGATCAAACGTTTCGGAGCAATGCCTTAGGTCCGCATCTTCTGCAATGCAGCACTTCAGCCAAAAAGATCACGCCGGGCCGATCTAGAGGTAGGTACCTACAAACACAATTGACATCACAAAAGAACCCAGAAATCAAATTCTTGTGTGTCATTTGCTAACGTCATGATAAGAATCAGTTAAGTGGGTTCTTTTGTTCTGCTCTTTGTGGTTGTATCTCATTCGTGTTTGGACCTGAAGACCGATTATAATTCAGGTCCTATTAGTATATTGATAACTAAATGCGGTTCTTCTAACGGCACAATTTGGCAATGAATGCCTTTGTTTACTTACCTTTACAACTGATGTCAAGAGCAATCCGTCCCTCTTGTCGGGTAGTGAGAAGTTCATGGACCATGGCAACATCACCATGTCGGGAACTATACAATAAAATCTCCTGCAACTCCATTTCAGTGCAGTTTTGGCTCATAGCAATTGTTTTCAGTCCATATAGGTAGGTATATTATAGTAAAATCATGTGTCCTCTTTTCATAGCGTAGTAGGTAGGATACTATTCCTACCTATTTCGTTTTAATATGATAAAGAGGACATAACATCTAGTACCTAACCACTGCAATTTTCTTAACCTATAAAAGGGATAAGACGATATAACACATAACGATTGCTCACGAATCTGCAGTGTCTTCTTTGCTAATTCTGAACAATAACAATAAAAATTACAGTAATAAACACTAATTAACATTCAAATCACCAGTTCTGAAGTGTCTCTTTGACTGACAGTGACAGAAAAACTAATAGTCACATGTTATGCTAGTGCTTATATCGATGACCTTCACTTTGCAACGCCATTGGTCGCCTGAATCACAGCCTTCTTGCAACTCTCACGCGCGAAAGTTTGAAAGTAGAAAGTCTGATACCTTGCACTGTGCCTGGTGCACAACACACACTTTTCTAGTACAGTCACGGAAATATATTTGGTAAACGCTCATTTCACCTCCCACCACATTCAAACAACTTTGCCAGTGTTACGGGTCGAGTGGGAAGAGCCTAAACTAACGTTAATGCATGGAAAGGGAGAACGAGCGTTTACTGAATATATTTCCGTGACTGTACATTAGTACCTACAGTACGTTCGACATGGAATTTGCAGCAACGAGAAATCTAGTTTTTGTTTGAAATTCCTATTTTCCACGCTAATTTTGGCTATTCTTCTGGCACTACCTCCATTCCACCCCATAACAATAGAGGAGCAGAGAAAATCCACGTTTCTGAGGTTATACAGCATTTTATTGACGATGGTATTTTGGCATTTGCCCACAGGTGCTGAAAGGTCCGGTTCGAATGGAGTGTAGGTACATCCACTTCATATCAGTGTTGTGTTGCACCATCCTCAAGTGGGAATGGGCAATGACGCAGTCTAGTCAACTCTTTAAGTTTTTTTTTTTTTGTATTTTATAGAATTTATTTATACTAAGCCAGTATGATTACCTGCCAGATGCAGCAAGGTTAGTTGGGCAGAATACCATACGGGTGGATTCGTAACCGAGGTCGCCGTGGTCAAGACTTCACTTGCTGGTCGAGCCATCCATGTGTGGGAAGGGTGCCTTGTATCTGTGTGCAATGATGATCTTGTCACAGATGTTATCGACATTAAACGCCTGCTTACTGCCGTCAAACTGGACAGCAATCAAGGCACTAGTAAATTACAGCCGAGGATGACTCTATAAAATTTTGAATGAATTGGCACTTCAATGTGTGGACCAGTTGGTTCACCTGGGCCATATGAACCCAGGTATGAGGCGCTAGATGAGCGATGTATACAAGCATGCATGAATAAATACATGCTCTATATTCAAGAATTGATTTGTTACTTACAGCATATTTAGATTTATACAAATACTAAATTGTATACTTTGTGGAAAAAATGAATTACTATATATCCCTGAACGTTTCCAATTAATAAAAAATGCTTCAGTTTCGATTTTAACATTGGAAAACACAAAAAATTGGCGGAGTTGGAGTCGCACGACTCACGCGTCAGCTCAACTTCAATAAATCGCGCGACTCAGTACGTCCATGGTATGTCTAAGCATAGACATTTATACTCACTGCGTTCGAGATATGCATCTACGGGTTAGAGAGGCGTACCCAAGGTGGTTCCTAGGCCGTGACGTCATGCTAAGCAATAGCAGCCATGTTGCGGTATTGTTTGCGGGACTGGCAATCTGCCATGATTTCTACCACGTTTTGACGCACTGACAGAATGTAAACAAATAGTAAGTACCGCAACATGGCTGCCGCATAAAGGTCGAGCATAGGTTCCCACGTCGCCATGCTAGATGCATATCTCGAACGCAGTGAGTATAAATGTCTATGGTCTAAGTAACTACATAGGCCAGCAAGTCAGTTTTGCTGTTTACTTTTTATCAATCTTATGCAAGTTGTAATGTGGACTTTATTATGAGATTTTTAATAATAGTGGTAATGGCAATATCAGTGTCAAATCGCAACTTATTAGCATATGGTATGGAAACATGAATCTCATCCTGTTTGTGCTATTTGAACACTATTCATGAGAACTTTGCTTCAACCTCGTAAGAAGAAACCTCAGTGGCAGTGTCCCGACATAATGCAGAATATAAGTATAAACTCTTTGGAGGCATTAATGGCCACTGGGGAAGGAAATTAAGATGGAGAAGAGCGAGGTAAGCAGTAGTTCCAATATTGTGCATTAACTATATATTTATGATGTATACCTTTTACAATATTATAGATATTATCTAATAATAAAAAAAATAGCAACACTAAAATGTGCAAACGATACAACAAATAAATAAAAAGTTATACAAGGCAGTTGCTTCAGACATTTTTATTTTTTTACTTAATGTTCAACACAAATTACCAAAGGCCGCCGAAAACTTATTGTACCGTTGAGCTGAGTTCGGTTTAAGAAAGTGCTGGTCATTTAATTGAGCGTTCAAACTTTGTGTGCAAAAACAGCTCATCTAGAGTTTGAATGAACACCAAGTCTTCAACAGCCCATTGGAAATCAGTGTTTGCTAATAGTATCTGAAAGGCTATATAAATATAATATAGTTAAGCATAATAGTGAAGCATTCAAAGAGAGATGTGTGGTTCTGTAGACTTTGTCAAACCAAACACAAATCAATGGTTCATTTGTTTTATTCAAGTTGATAGATACAATGGAAGTCCTAAGAATCTGGCCCTTCATTGATTACTGGGAACTATATCATCTCAATCATGGATCATAGTATCATTTTTATCGAGCAATTCTCTAGTTTTATTCACATTTTCACTAGAGTTTAACAATTATATACGTATTCACTTGTCAAAATACTAAACTAATTGAAATTATCATGAAGGATTAAGATCTATTGAGACACTATCGTTCATAAAATATGTCATAATAATAGGGCACTTCTTCAGATATAAGAGAATTGCGCATGTTATTATTATTTTATTATTAATATTTCTTAAAAAAGGCAGTTCTTCGGTTTAATTTTAGTCCAGTAGGTATTAACAGCTATGCATGTATTCATAAAATGACAGCCTTACTAACAATGGAGGTAAAACCTTAAAAGCATACAAACAAATGTATAAATTAAAAGAGCAGTCCTGGGATTAAATTTAACCCGTTGTTTATCACCAATAAGTGACATTTATGCAATTTGACTACCAAAGTACTGAAAATTGCAACATGTATGTAGAAACACTTTCCACATACAATAATAGGTACGCTTTGTTTAAAGTCATCCACCACAATACAAGAAAAATATTCTAAAAAACAACAATACCTATATTAGGTATTCAAAACTTCTACGAAAACCAGGCGTACCTATATATATATATAATATATATATAATTCACGAAGCTTTTAATGTCTATATTATTAATTGTTAATTATATTATTTTAATTTCCTATTTAGTTTTACTATTATTTATAGTCATACTTATAATGCCTACACTCTTCTGAGTAGAATTCCAATATAATCACCATAGTACTTATTGATTCTATAGGATAATTGAAGTGAAGACAGGCTTATAATACCTTGCAATAATGGCCTGGCCAACAAAAATCACAATAATTTTTCTCATATCTAGACTTGTGGATATGTTGACACTGGTCTAGCTTTATAATTACATAATTGGTTTAATTTCTCTTTTTGGTTTATTACAGGCAGAACTTTGAAATAAGATTTGAAGCAACTAATATTTGAAGGCTTTCTATGAAGTATGAAAAAAAGAACAAGCTTCAAGAAGGAATTTCAAAAGATCACACAACAATACATTATTAATAATAATTTACAGAAAGGTATAAGAAAGTAAGAAAAACAATATTCCCAAAAATAAGCTTTCCTTTACAAAATAAATACAAGTGACTGATAATTAGGACCCAACTAAATGTAAGGAACTAATCATACAATAAATATTTAAAGACAGAAAAGTAATGTGACACAGGTCCTTTCAATAGCCGTTGATGAGCAACCCGGATGAAATCACCAAGCACACTTCTATTATTGCAAGACTAACAGATCATTGTGACAATATCTGACAGCAGCCACTGGCTGGGTGACAGCAACAATGACAATTACTTAGCCAGTCTAGGTAAAAAATTATCAAAAATCAAAATTTTGTAGCAAAAATGTCTTTCTATATTCTAGAATATTTTAGTCAGGCTGTTCAGTGAAAAAGTGTCACCTATTAAGTCAAGTTTCTCATCTGTTTATGTAGAACTTTATCCTACTGTTCAGTTGAGACAATGGCATGGCAAGGCGGTAGTATTTAAAATACGTTTCATACGATGGCATTCAGTGCTGCCCATGTTAGCCACAAAATTTCACCGGAGTCGAAAAGAAAATGAGTGCGGAAGACCTAAGAATATTATGTACCTGACTAACCACATTAATACGATGACACAAAATGACAAACATTTAGAGAGAAAAATGATTAGTATGTAATCCCCCAATTATTATTTATTTGGGACGCTGCCAAGTTTGAATATTATTGGTCGCTAGGAATTGTCTTTTATCTAATGTCAATTTTTTTGTTCAAAGCCATTCAAAATGTGAATATATATAATAAACCATTTCCTCAGATCATTATTATTTGTTCTCAATTTCTGGTCCATTTTTGTTATCCACGCAGCATCAAAATATTTACTTACATTATATGACACCACTACTTTTGATCTCTTATAGGTACTCTTATGTTGCATACCAATCCAATATGAAAAGTTTGTCATTATTACTGGTTCAGATAGAATTCATAGTATCGATTCCTTGCTAGAAAATAAGTAATAATTTGTTCCGATATAAACTCGATTGCTCATCCCGCCATCAACTGCAAAGTATCCGTATAAAAGATCACGGTCGGGAACCACGCGCAGCTTCTTCCAATGCCCGCACTTTCATTTCTCGTTCACGCTGTTGCCTGCCAGGGAGAATAAAATTGTAAGCAGGAGAAAAGAATAGATAATTAGGACAGTACTGCTCTCTCTTACTCAATACAAAAATATGCAGAAACCCAAGAACAGGATTTGCAGTATTAGGTATGTTTGGTAAATGGGTAGGGATGTGCGAATATTAGATATGGAGCATAGTTGAAGTCGAATAGTAGTATACAACAATACTAAGTATTTAAGAAATTCCAATAGAGTCAGGGTGCAAATGAATGGGGGGGATGGGGGGGATTTCCCCCCTCTGGTTTTCTCATCCCCGGCTCTGTTTCCCAATAAACATCCCAGGGGGGGATAGATTTTTCCCCCCCTCTGTAAAATGTTGACTTTTAATCTACGAAAATACAGATTATACCTGCTTTTTCTGAAATAAATCTAAAATTATAAAAATAAATTGTCACACAGAACAACCTGTCAAATTGCCTTTATTAGCAAATCAGCTGTATTTGATGATTTATTTTACTTGCTCTTTTATAATGCAATTTGTCATGTTGAAAAAGGGCTTCAAACAGTGTACAAATCGCTTAGAAATTCACCAAATCCGATCTTGAAATTCAAAATTTCCCGGGGCTATACGCCCCGGACCCGCATGGTGCTCCCCCTAGACCCCCCATTGTATTCGTGGGCAATCGTATTTTTCGCCTTTGCTTGTACTTCCCAACAATCTCGGTATGTTTATATTTCCTATCCCCCCCTCTGAAAAGTGATCAATTCGCACCCTGAATAGAGTTGGTCGTGAAGAATGCTCTGATTGGTGGAATCACCGATCATTGGACTTGAAGCAATCTTGACAGCCTCTTGACAATGCAGGGTGAGTGCCAGGCAAGCTCACTGCTATTCTGCTATGAGTTATTTTAGTTGTGTGCTAATTTAATTTAATTCATTTCATTTAGCAAATTTATGTTTATTACACCTAACTCTTCATACACTTTCCATTTATTTGTGCCAGATTTATTCATTTCATTTCACTATTTTTCATCATAATAATGACTGTCAATATTGATATTGACGAATATGTGCAAGTGCATGCAGCTACAAGCAGGGCCATCGACGTCGCATAAAAAATCAAAGATTTGTTAATTTTTCCACAACAAAACTAAAAACCCCCTTCATGTTGGTAATCACTGCTTGATCAACAAATGAATATAGCATTGCAAAATTCAGTGTAAACAGCTACTTCCCAGTGATTATATAATAAATAAATATAACATACCACTGAAGTTATAAATAATATGAAAATGAAAATAGTACAATGCCTTATTTTATTATTTGCACTATTAGGGTCCATCTGACATCCTAATCCCATACTAGAGTAACTATATATTTGACATTCGACTTGGAATATTTTTACGAGGCAACTATTCGACTTCAACTAAAATACCGTATTAACTCGTGTATAAGACGCACTCGTGTATAAGACGCACTCGTGTATAAGACGCACCCTTGTTTTGAGAAGTCTCTTTTAAGAAAACACTTAGCATGCGTGTATAAGACGCAGTAAATGATGAAAAAACAGTGTGTTTGTAAACATGATATCCATCTAAATGTTGGTTTTCCAGCTAACTGAGCTATTTGAATGAAATTCACTGCCAACTTGTTGTAAACAAACAGCAATTTCCTGCTTCTGAGAAAGGGGGGGGGGGGAGACTCTTCTTCCCAGCAGCTGTTGTTTGCTCTAACAAGCACGCACCTGCCTTTCCTCTGCATTCCAAAACAAACCCAACCCCCCTCCTCCCCTTCCATTTTGATCGCCATTCAACAACGTGTTTTGTCTATTTTATGCCTGTCAGAGCAATGTTTTTCAGATGGCAACATATATTTTGTCTCCTGATCTAAATGTAAGGGAAAACATTTTATTGCACAAATGTAATATGTTAATAATGTTGTGTCTACACAGTGTGAGTAGGCCAGACAGAGTGAGAGGGAAAGGCAGAGATAGACAACATGTGGCAGTCTACCACAGCTCTGTTTACAAACATCCACCTTGGATTTACTGGGAAAAAAGCTTGGTATGCGTGTATAAGACGCAGGGCTGTTTTCAGAATCAAAATATTGACATATAATTGCGTCTTATACACGAGTTAATACGGTATCACTTTTCGCACACCACTAAAAATAGGTAATGTGCTCAGTGCTCACCGTATGTACTCCTCATGTTGTGCCACTAAAGATGGGTGAGGATGAGGGAAGCGCTCCCGTTCCATCATCATTTGGCGTGTGAGCTGCTCATGTGCCGCTAGCTGATGAGAAAGCTGCTCGGAGTACGCTGGACCTCGGAGCATGTCTGCGGGGTGGTGCAGACCCATGCCCTCCCGACCTGGGGGTAGAAGGCTTGGCCGTGGGTAGCCTCCACCGCCAGATGCTGCACCAAGCATTTGATTTATATTACTTTGAGTGGACATCAAAGTCCATATGGACCATATGGTAATATTTTATGAACTTTTGGGTAGCACCTCGTATATATACAAGTTCCACTGAAGTTGTTTTTAGTCTTGCACAAGCTCTTGAGAGTAATAAATACAGCCCAGGAAGGTACAACATGGTGCAAACATTTAAAATATTGGGCAAAGTTCAGATCATTTGAAAATAATCACATAACTTTAAAATCTTTGAATAGGTTACAATGTTTGGCAGGGCAGGATTAAGAATACTTTACGCATGTTGAAATCGTTTCCAAATTATGGTTCTCTCCATTCTCTGGTGTCGGTTTGTTGTTCTAACCTGGGAGAGGGAAGACTGCTGCACTGTTTGCTGCCTCCTGCTGCTGCTGTTGCTGTTGTGCCTGCTGCTGGGCCTGCTGCCCAGGATGCAGGTGTAGGTGCGTGTGGCTGTGCGCATGAGTGTGCGCATGGGTGTGCGCGTGGTACTCGGGTGATATGCCTGCCATCTGAAGGCGCACCATGGGATCGGTAGCGAGGGCCAGCCGCTCGGCCGCCTCAAGTGCTGCCACAGACGTGGGGTGGGGGTGACCGTGAGGGCCACCCGGGGGTGGTGGCCCATGGGGCCCTGTGGGGATGCCTAGGGAGGTGAAATACGCTGCATTAGGCGTTATAGAGACAATCTTATTGGCGAATACTGACGATATCTCTTGGTCCTGTGGAACATACCTAGAGAATGGAATTTTCTACACAAAAAAAAAACATGAAAGATAATAACATTGGACAGTTAAAGCTACTGAGAAAAATAGCTTATCAACCAACACTTCATATGAATGCCTTACCGAGTCTTTCTAGTCGTTCTCTCTCTAATTGGCTGAGAGCTGCTTGCCCTGGTCCTCCTTGCGATTGGTAGAGACCATAGTGGTTCAGCGCAGCTGCAGCGGCACTCTGAGGGTGGCCAGGGCCAAGGCCTGCAAATCTGTAGAGAATGAACAACATTACTAAATAAGTCAAAATAAATGTCAAACCAAAAAATGTATGAAATGAAACTGTAATATTTTATCTCACTAATTGGCATTTTTGCTAAAACTTGAGAAACTACTCCCAAATAAAAGCAACACATTTAAATGAATAAGATATGATACACCAATCCATTTTAAATTTTTAGATTACATAATATGAGTAGGTAGTTTGTATGTAGGTACTGAACTTCAAAAGAACAATGAACTTGAATAAATAAAACACATTATTTGTATTTATTTCATTTATATTTAAATAACTTTAACTTATGTTTAACCTAGTTAAGATTTTAAATCTAAAAGAGCCATTTACTGTAAAATGTACTTTGTTTTAACAGGGACTGCATTGAAATAAATTTCTATACGTATCAAATAATTACCAATACTAAAGTCTATAAAGGCTCTACAGAGTAAAGAAATTATATAAATAAACTGAATTTAGGTTCCAAATATTCAATTCAATAATCGAAATATATTTGGCAATTATTGGCTATTCGTAATCAGCTAATCACTAATAATCAACATCAAAAATCACTAACCACACACCCCTAGTCATTTTGCTTCAATTTGGCGCCAACATAGTTACATTAGTTAAACAAAGAGGTGTAGCTCAATGAATTGAATGAAACATTGAACAGTGTAAACTAGGCTTTATGCCTAGTGAAATATTTTAGTAAAATATTCTGACTTTGCAACCAGTTCTGAGCAACTCATCTTTGTCCATATGATACTGCCTCATACCTTCTATGAATCTCAAGCCAGTGTGGATCCAAGGGGTTGGCCATCCGGGGTCCGCCAGCATTCTTCATCAACTCATCCTTGAGTCGATCATTGAGTTCGCGTTCCCGCAGTTCTCTCATCTCTCGCTCCCTCTTTTCACGCTCAAGATGCTCAAGCTCGAGACGTTCTCGTGCACCGGGCCCGTACATGTTGTTCAGTTGGTAGTGAAGCATTGGATCCATGCATTGCGGTGGCAAACCTGCACCAGATTTACTTTTATTAAGCTGCCTCATAAGTGTAAACAAAAGCAATAATGAGACACTCTTTCCAATTTCGTATCAAGGAGAACACCCAGAAACCAAAGTAATGTGCAATGTTTTGATACAATATTGATACATAATAATTAATAAGTTAATATCAGTCCTGTAGTAATTAGTAGTCCTAACTTCAGGGATGCGAGTCGGAAAGTTTCAGAAACTTTACCTATCCGATTAAAAAAAAAAAAAAATCTTGAAATGTTATGTTATGTGTTCACAAACTTAAAAATATTCCACACAGAATAAGCATGTGAGGTGATAAAAATTCTGACCTGCAACAGATACGTATTTATGTCCATTTACTGACACACATTTAATGTGGAAACGTCTGATGTAGAGAAAATTTCACAAATTAACATTTTCTGGTTTTACCCTTTTTTACACTGAAAGCAAAGTGTATGCTGAAAAAGTTACATTTATACTTAGTTTTTACTCTTCTTCTTGCATACAAACTGTCTAATGTTCCCATGTGTATAAAGGCCTGTTACTGCTCATAGAAATTACAGAAAGTTTTCGGATAATTATCGTTTTTTTTTTACAGAAACTCATTCCTAAAAATAACAATGTACACACTGTCAGATGTTAGATTTTGCCAAAATAAATGAATTCTTTGAAAGAGTGACTTATGCTGAATATTGATACATGAAGGGCTTATTGAGTGCTTATATTATTAAGAATTATTGGCTACAAAGAAGTAAGGCTAGCTATCAAAACCATGTCCTTAGGGGTGTGCGAATATTCGAATTAGGCGAAGTATTCGGCCGAAGTCGAAGTATTCGATCTCGAAGTCGAATATTGATTTATTACATGTCGAACACTTCGAAATGTTGAAGTATTCGTTCAAATTCGAATAGTGCGCGCGCGTCGGTAAAGAAGTTTCCATTTGACCAATCAGCGTACATCTCGCCCACGGACAAGGTCGCACGGCGCGCACCTTTGGCGCGCACAATACACACACCCCCCTCCAAGTTCCAACGCCAGCACTCGTTTTGTGTCAACAGCAGACAGCTGATTTCAATTTGTTGCATTCGCCGTGCCAAGCAAATTCATGTGTTTTGTGTTGTGTTTTTAATTTTGTGAAATATTTCCGACACGAAGTCAAACTATGGAATCTGCTAACGAAAATTTAGAGCAAGGAAAAGCGGCTTTGGAACTCTTTTTCCCTGGCAAGGGCGAAGTGCAACACGCGTCAAAGCATTTTGAAGACGCCTTATCTTCAACTTAGGTACAAGCTTATTGAGCAGGAAATAATTTCCTTTTGTTAATAGCTGAGAATGATTACATACAATATTTCGATATTGTTTCAATTTTAGGTGCCTATAGGTATTTAATTTTTACTGTTCAATACCACATTGAAAAAAGTATGTTTTTATTTATAGGCACAATACCATGCTACCTACCTTTGTCTGATACTGTTACATTAATTAAAAAATATAAATCTAAATTTCTTGAATTCTTTTTTAAATTTGTTGGTAGGAAAAATAGCATTATTTACAAAAATATTCGACTTCGAGAAACTATTCGAGAAACTTCGATATTCGAATTCGACTTCAACTTCGAGAAATTCATGGGCAACTATTCGACTTCGACTTCGACATCAAAATTCACTATTCGCACACCCCTACATGTCCTGCATTCAAATAAATTCAACCTTGACTTACCGATAGCCGACGCACGCTGTAGGTGACCCGGTGAAAACCCGGCATGAGGTCTTGCGTACTCCGAGAGTTGCCTCAAAGCTGGAGTGTCAGGGTACCCCTGGCGTGGCGTGAACCGATCATATGGAGAGCTGATAGTCTCAATTGGACCACGCGATGGTGGCTTTGAACCTTCGGGCTTATCAGGAGTCGTTATCTTGCGCTGAAAAATCATACCATATATTATTAGTTTCTGTACCTAATTTAAAATGAAACTGACTGAAGTACTATGAAGGAAAAATATACAAGACTGCAGCATACTCAGTAAACCCTCATCTCTTCTGATATCACTTATAATAGTCAACTGAATTGGAGATATATACAAAATACAGGAATATCCTTCACTTACTGCTTGGGCCTGTGCAGCAGCCTTCTCTCGCTCCTCTCGTTCCCGCTCAGCCTGCTTTCGGAGTCTCTCCTCTCGTTTGCGTGCCAGCTTCGAGTCTGGTACGGGCTTGAATGTCAGATCTGTGCGAGTGCAAGAGTTGAAATCACCACGGTTCCAGTGGCGGAGGAAGCTGAAAAAACAGGTAGTTTTATATTATTGATACAATTCACCTGCTCAAACAAACAACACAATAAGAAAATTACAACAATATCTTGGATTAAAGGAATGGACCGAGTTATATTGCCTATGACATAGAACAGTAGTCATCTACAACCTAAATCAGAATACAAAATAAAAAAATAAAAAAATCTCAGCACTTCAAATTAAATAAACAATGTAGCGCTTACTGGCCAGGTAGGCCACCCGCACGACGCTTGCATGACATCACTGAGTGGGGTAGGTAGCGCAAGAGCGGCCGACCGTCCGCTTCCTGCCATCTATCCTGATTCTCACCTATACACTCATCTATGAGTCGCAGTTCGACCATTAAACTAATACAGGGGTTTATAGTAAATTTCCCAAATTACAAAATATGGAAGAAAATCCATGCTTCAAACAATCAGTTTTTAACTTTTTAAGTCAAGAAAGAGGTCAATTGAAATCAGTTTGAGTGCAGCCCACGTAGTGTCTACTTCAATGTTTAATTTTTAGTTGACATTTATTGAGTTTATTTAGTGGATATGGCAGGATCTATACCATATAATTTTGAGCCACGATATACAATAGAAGAAAAAGAACAACTACTTGTGCAACAGTCTGCTCGGGAAATAAGGCCATACATTTTGTATTCAAAAGTGTCACGAGGAAACCTATGAAATGATAAGATTGACACGGGGAACTAGGATTGACACTTAGGTTTTTTGGAACACTTGAAATCGCAGCACTCCTTCACCATTGTTAAAAAAACTGACATAACATATTGTTAATCTAAATATAAAATATTATAATAAAACGCTCTCACTCTCTCTAATATAATTGTTTCTCTTATGCACTACATACATACATATCTATGAAATAAAACGAGAATAGTGATGATAAGACAAATATCATACGCGACTACAACGCTAAAAATGTCACATTTTGTTTTTCCGAGTGCAAAGGCGACTGAGAATTCAGTGAGTTGAGATAAGATGACAGCTGCATCCCTTGCGCTGGTCAGCTGGTATACCTGCCCCACGCTGTGACGTAGGTAGCCTCGGTCTGACTCGGCGCGACAACAATAGAGATCTTTGAATATTTCCTGAATTTGGCGGATGTGATCGTGCGTTATGGCGCTTTACAATTCAAAAACAGACAAGGATGAAAAAAAAACATCTCAGTAACTCAAACCTGGACTTTATCTCTGAATAACAGGGCAAGGAAAAAATAGGAGTTGGATACTACAGTCCCAATTAGAGAATTGTTCACGAGGTTTTGAAAATCATACAAATGCCGTCATATGAATACTATTATGAATACCTCTCTCCAACACATCCTCTTTGATCAGTCCAATCAACCTCTCTCTCGGTCGCTTTAGTCTCTGTGCTTTCCGTTATTTTATCAGGTAGGAATTGAAATAAACAAATATTTTTAATAAATATAACGAAAATACGTACATATAGTATTTCAATCACTTACATGGCTGACTGACTTCTATGGCACTCTGTATCTTCTATCTTTGGTTCAGGACTTGGGCCTCGAGGTATGTTTTGAGGACTTGGAATCTCATCTTCTTCTGGCTGAATAGATGCTTCAACCTAGATGAAAATATCCTTGTCAAACAAGCTGAATCAAAATACTGCTGTCATCAATCAAATATATTTTGACACTTTATCGTCCTAAAGAAAAAATGAAATGGTAATACTGTCCTAGAACATGAATATGAAGATTGCTCTTACCTCCTCCGGTTTAATGGAATCGTCATGACTCTGTGGGGTTAGGTGCCTAGATGATGAGTGATGGTGATTGGGTGGCGGAGGCAACGAAGGATGTCCCAGCATTCCTTGGGACAAGCCACCTCCTTGGCTATGCTGTTGCTGCAGATTAGCAGCGGCCTGTGCATGCGCTCTAAAAAAACAGATACATGAATTACACAGAATGTTATACAGTAAACAAATCAAAATGGGTGCATTGGAAGTTTGACGCTGAAGATCAAATCGTGGATCTGATTCACAATGCATCAGTCAATTAATAGTATTAGTATTACTATTTTCAAAGATATTGTTTCGAATTATAATATGAAAATCCAGAGGTTTGGCGCAATATATCAAGATGATTACGAGTTGAACAACAAAATTATTTGATTCAATAATTTTATATCAACAGAATGAAATTCAGTGTGAATTGCATGGACTGAGGAATAATCTCATTCACTTCTTGCGGTGATTATTATAATTTGGTGGAGTTTTTAGTGTTCATACCAATAAATAAATTTAAAAAAAACACTTGAAACAAAACTACCATACAGCCATGCTGATAATATGGTGCCGTCAGAGTTGAACTGGATAACAATGCGATGCGGAGCTACGTATATGTGCAGCAGGCTTATGATGTTGTATATTGTTCGTGGCAATAAGATATCAATTATCAATCACATATCACTACCAGTGAACACACTTACCTCAATGCCTCTAGACTGGATCCGGGCATGGCTGAGGGAGGGAGCCCTAGTCCCATTGGATGTCCCATAGGCCCTGGTTGCACCATCAGACCAGGATGAGAAGCATGATGTCCTAAGCTGCCTTTTGGAAGGTGTTGGTGGCCAATCAGAAAACCCTGGCTCATTCTACACAACCAAAAACACAGGGACGTTAGAAAAATATTCCGAAAATAAGTTTCGGACTCCATTGGGTTTTAGAAACATCAGTGTAATTTTGTAACCTTGATTGTGAGATGATGATGTACTACATAATCTAAACAACTAAAGTTACACTGGGATATAAAATAAAAATTAATATTAATATCTTAAAGACTAAAGTATTCCAAGCAGGTACCGTGGATCGAATTTAAAATATGTACCCCGTTGTCGACTCAAGGGACTGGCTTGATGCGAGGGATGCATGACAGGTTGTGGGATGGAGCTGGGACGAGATGTGGGAGTGAGTCTCAGTGACGGTAACTCACAGAACTCGACGAGTACAACTCGCCATAGTATATGTTGTTCTGTACTTGTGATGACTGTTGAGGATATCTCGCCAGTTCCAGTTTTCCTAACTTGTATTATGACATATTATCAAGATTTATAAATGTTATCGCAATTTATGATTCCAAGGGAGCTCTAGGAGCACCTTGAAAATTAATTCAAAATATTCAGACAAGTTTATATCTTTAACATGCATTGACATTTTATATTGATCCAAAATGGTTGTTGATTTTAACTGATATTGTCTGATCAGTACAATAGTACATTATAGGTAGGTACTTATTTCAAAGCATGTGTACATTGAAGATAACATTTAAAGATATATCTTTGTGGAAAGTAGGGTTGGGACCTGACATCGATTTTTCGATTTGACATCGATGTCGAATGATATTTTGAGTTTCGATTCGACATCGATTTGAATTGTTTAATCAAATAATCGTTTGACATCGTTTTAAAAAAAATCCAAGAATTAGCGCGCAGTATTGTAGAGCTGGCAACAGTGCCGCGTGCCCCTCAAGATCAGCTGAGAGGCCTGCTCCGCCCTTTCTGCATACTGCATACCGCGTGTGCAGTTGAGGGTGGGTTGGTCAGTTGTCTCTTGCCATTCAGCGTGTGTTGTTTTTATTCTCTAGTGAAAGAATGTTGCTACGCAAAAAAAACAATAATCCCACCGAAAAAGTGTGCAAAGTGTTTGGATTTAAAGTGAACATTACGGGCAACATTGCTAAAGGTTGTTGAATGCAGACAATGTTATGCTTCCCGGGATATATTTCGGCAACAAGTCTAATAAAACTACGAATTTGTAACTGGAGTTGTGATTAATATTTTCCTTAATTGATCCCTTTTACATAAATAAATGCTTGTAGGTTATTTTAAATGAAGAAAGTAATTTATTTCAATCATTTCCTCGTCATTTGTTGCCGCGAGGGGGGTGTGAGAGTGAAATCTCTCGCGCTAGGAACATGGCCTTGGGCAGGCGCAACTGCAGTGTTGCCAAATTTCGCCGCAATTTTTTCGATGTGGCCTATTTTTACGATGTCAAAATTATTTCGATTTGATGTCGAAATTTTCACTTTGACATCGATTTAGCAATTCAAATCGAATCCCAACCCTAGTGGAAAGTGTAGTGAGTGCACCGCTTACTTCTCTGAGTGGTGCAAGTGTGAATGATGATGCTGATGCAGATGTTGGTTGTTCTGATGAGCACCCTGGGGCGGCAATGAGATGGATGTTGAAGCAGATGTTGTCGAACTGAGAGTGGCGGACACGTGGACGGGGCTCGATGCACGTTGGTTCTTGTTAATCTTGTGTTGCACGGAACTAGTTTGCGAGTGACTGATAGTCATGGAGTGGTTCAGTGGGTTTGAGGCATGGCTTGATGTCTTCTCAGAGATCTGGTGATGAACCTGGAAGAAAACAATGTTGAGATTGAGAATGCCGAGAAAATGAGATAAAAAAATCCAATGCATAAGACTTTTAAGAAAATGTATTAAATGCTGCAAAAGAAATTATAGATTCAATCTGTGCTACGCATTGGTAAGAAAAGTGTGCTCATCTACATTTCTGCTAAAGTTCGTTCACGTTAAGAATATTTCTGACGTTTTAGTCGATCACGTCGTTCATTGGTCGTTCACATGAACACTGCCCTGTCAATGGCCAGATTTTCTTCTTTGTATTATTGAAATTGTATAAATTATGTGAAATACACACTTTTTAAATGTAGAAAATATTATAGAACTTCAATAAAATTGATTTATCTTTATCTACAGCCGTCTTATACATATTTTTGATTATTGATATTTACATGTGTAGGTATACAATTGTTCGCTAGACTACAGTAGTACACGGCCGCCATTACGGCTTGATATTCTAAACGTGAACGAACTTTAGTTTAACAAGGATTCAACACAAGAAAATATAAATGATAGCTGCGATCAAGTGCAGTTTGAAGTTACAGATTGTTTTGTGGACCAACAAGTATTCTGTCCAAGTTCATAATAATAATAAATAATAATAAATATCGTGACCCTGCTTCCAACTATTGTCGGGTCAGGGGGTGGGATGATCCCACCAATGTTCTAGGGCACTTGTGATCTCAGAGCCTAGGTTAATTTCTAGGTACACTCCCCCAAATAATAAACGGTACTTGGTACAAAACGTATTGGCTGCTGGGCCGGTTCCTTGACAATCAATCCTTGTTATTATCAATGAAATCAGAGCTCACCTAAAAGAGTTAGATAATGCGTTAGCACTGACTTCATGGGATGATGCCATCAAACCTTAATCAGTCAATTCATTTTCTTTCGAGTACCGTTTATTATTTGGGGGAGTGTACCTATACAAAATTAAGTTCCAATTCACACTAAAAAATAAACTTAAAGCCAAAGGTCACTTCCCTTTCAATTTAGTAAATATTTGTATTAATGTTGTGATTTAGATGTAAACTCGAGGAATTAATGTTAACGCTCACATTGGCAGTCAGTCTCTTAGAGCAGTGCCTTCTTTATGCAGTCTCTTCATTATGAAGAAGGCAGTGCAGTAGAGATGTTGCATGCGAAGTAACACATGTAATTTCTGTTTAAATCTAATGTTATTAACTTTTTATAAAACAAAACAGAGAATACGTTAAGTTTTGAAACTATGCTGTATCACTACTCTACTTCGCAGTAGGTGTGTTCAGAACCTGGGCATGGCTCCATGTCACAAGCCATGCTATCGGCCAAGAGTGTGGCCAGGCGGCATTATGCCAGCTCAGTTCATAAATTAGAATAAAGCTTAAATTAAATCATTAAATCCAAATAAGACTTATTGTTAAGCAGAGTGTAAGTTTGTACCTGGTGACTGGAGTGATGAAGCGTGGATATTTCTTGCGTATGTCGTTCGGCATTGGCGTTGGCAATTTCCTCAGCAGCAATCTCTCTCCGAGTGGTGACAGAATGTGAGCTGTGGTGGTGTGAAGTATGCAATGACGATGTCGTAGTGCTCTCCATGGATCGCTCTTCCTTCCTCATCTCACGCTCTCGGTGTTCTCGCTCCGACACGCGATGGTTCAGTGGCGCCTCTATAGCTCGGTGACTCAGGGGCTGGTTGGGAGGAATTGGGTGAGGTTGAGGCATTGGAGGATACGTGAATGGATAATACGGGTGGGCAGCATATGGATAGTGTGGGTACGGATTGTGATGCATTGAGGCCGAGTGGATTGCTGCAAATAGCGAGTGATGGATGAGAGGATGATGAGAATGATGAGGATGCATGCCAGGTGGACCGATGAAGGGTGAAGGATGTGGATGAGGGGTCGGATGAGGATGACTGGGAGATTGTCGACTCAAGGGACTGGCTTGTTGCGAGGGATGCATGACAGGTTGTGGGATGGAGCTGGGAAGAGACGTGGGAGTGAGTCTCGGTGACGGAGAGATCATGCTAGCTGCGCTGTGACTTACTGAACTCGGTAAGTTGTGCACCAGCTTGCTCTGGTGAGGCGGAGTCTGCGAGATACGAGGTAGTGGAGGAGTGAAGCTCTGCTCGGGAACTTTATTTGCTGGAGACTTGGCCGTCGGAGGAACGTCTCGGGTAAAGTTATCTGGTTCGCGCTTGATGCTGTCGATGCTTGGGCCCAGGAAACTCATCCCTGAGGAGCCCTGGTTTGAGCCAGGACGTTGTAGCTCAGAGCTCATGGGAGGGTGAGTCTGATTGGGCAACAAAGTTTGAGACACAGATGAACTGTTGCTTGTAAAACCTGGCACTTTCACTTCTTTCAATGACTGCAACGGATCCGTATTGAACTGCTCAGTTGGCGTAATGATCTCTTGCTTGATCTTGAGATTCTGCGGCTCAATGGTTGAAGCAGATTGAATGATGGCCGGCACATTCTTGTCAGTTGGTGGCATTCCAAGCTGCGGCATGAAGCTAGGTGCCTGCAAGTAGCTAAACTGATTGTGGAGCATCCCGCTTTGAGGATTAGGGACCTGCAAGATGCGGCTCTGATTCGGTCCAGGAGGAAGAATCATGCTTTCATTCGCACGCAAGTGAGATTTCTGCTCTCGTTCATCACCCTCATAGTTCTGTTTGTCCATTGAAGCCTCACTGCGATGAGAATGCCCGTGCTGGGGTAGAGTCTGCTGGTTCATCATGAGATGGCGGCTGGGATCCATAAGGGGAGGAGTGCGGTTCATCAGAGGCGAACTCCCTCTCATGCCAACACTTAGATTCATTGTCGAGTTTAGATGAGAGTTCAGATGAGAATTCATGCTTGAATTGATGTTAACTGTGATGTTTGGGGGCATGATACCCATGTCTTCAGAGATCACAGGCCCAAGGTTTTGGGCCATGCTTACATTTGGATGAGTAGCTGGATTCAAACTCTCTCCCACATCCTGATGGGAATTCTGATTAAACTCTAAGTTTTCCTGGTCTCTAGGTTCAAGTTTGATACTGGTAGGACAAATACTAAAATTACTATTAACATTTAGATTATTGTTGGAGTTTAAGAAAGTAGGCATTTGGTTTGCATAATTATTGGCAGTGTCTGGCATCTTATCAAGTAATGAAGGCGGGTGGGATTCTTGCTTTACGAGCAAGTGCTGAGATGGCTGCACGAGATTAGTTTCCTCCAAACCATCATTTGAACTTTCCACTTCTCCTTTGATGAACAACATTTCCGAAGTCATCAGTTCTTCCGAATTCCTTGATTTCTCCAACTTTGGAACTGAAGGAGATTTCTCCTGGCTCTCAGTAACTGGCTTCTCGTCTCCAGGATTACTATTGGAGTCGGAGGCAGGAACCTTCTCTGCAGTCTCCTCATTTGCAATTAATACCTGAGTTACACTGAATGGTGCCATTTTCACCATGTCCTTGTCCAAGTTCTTCAAGTCAACACTGAAACTAGACACTCCATCTTCTTTGACTAATTTCTTCTCATCCAATATTAAGATCGGAATCTTTATAGGAACGCTACCTAGATTATGAGCCATCGGGCCTAGCGTGTGATTCTGATTTAACTGATTAGCACCGAGAACTTTGGGAACATCTATACTAGAGCCATTTCCGACAGCTTGCATTATGTTTGGTAGAAGTGGCGGTTGGGCGGTGATAGTTCCTAAAGAAATATCTGTCTTATCGTGGCCGACAGCTAGCGGAGGACCTTCATTGAGGGCAGTGTCCGAACTGCTTACATTCGAGTCATTCGGTTGGGTCTGAAGGCTGACTGGGAGGTTTGAGTTGATGGTCCCAGTGTTGGAAATATCTGTCACATCGGTGGTTTCGGGTTCATTGTTTTCACCTTCATCATTAGCAGACCCACTGTCGGTGGTAAGACTTTCAGCAGGACTCTGTAGAAGAAAATTGTGTCTATTAAACATTTTTATTTGGGTTGAAATCATGACTAAAGTTGCATTGCTGACTATCAAAATAATTTTGATGCATAAAAATATGAATTTGAACAAAAAGTGAGAATCAACTGAATTATCAATAAATCGTAATCAAACGATTTTGTAATAGTTTGAAAGAGGAGACATCTCCCACAGAATGAACGACAACAATAGGGATTTGTTACTAATTTTAGTTTTAGTTTTGTTGAATTTATTCAACAATTAGTGAATTTGCCTTATCGTTGTTCATATCCCATCAACTTAAAAGTCTTATCAATTATTAGTCAGACAAATATCAATAATCAGTGGAAACTTTAGTTTTAACTGCGATGCAAATTGTATGAACTCTTGTTGACTAACATACATATATCAACATAAACCTCTAAGATAAATAATATAGCTGGCAACACAGCTGGAATGATCGTTGACTCACATCTGCTCTCTCTCTCTTGCGTTTGAATGGAGACAGTCCATCTTCCTCTTTCTCCATACTTGGGTCATTGGATCGTTTACGCCCCTTATTTGGAGTTTCGGTTTTTCTTTTCTTCTTATCACTTGGCGAATTTGCTGGACTCTTACAACCTTTCTTGTCAATATCGAGTTCTGGTGTGTCAGTTCCAGATCCTTGAAAACATGAACTTGAGTTATTAAATCTAGGCAAGCACAATAATAGTTGTCGGAAATCCATCAGTAGTATGTAGTTCCAGATATTTACATTACAGCAATACGTACACAAAATTATTTATATTTCTTGGTATGCAAGATATTTATAGCAAAAAACACTTAAAGCAGGTACAAATAGAGCATGCATATTCATTCATTCCGACGAGGCTGAATGGAAACAACAGAACCCCCGTGAAACGGTTTTCAGAAGAAGCTATACAATCGCCATCTACAAAATGAGAGAAAGGAAAGTAGGTACTGCTATGTGATTGTGGGCTTCCAAAGAGACAAATATCTACAGAACATTTAACAGCTTACCTATGATTAGACAAATTGATACCACAATTCAAAAAGAAAACTGGATCTTAGGAAAGTCTACATACTCGTACATACAGAGATAGGCAATGTTTTAGCGCAAGACAGATTTAAAGATCGTGGAGCAAAGAATGATCATTGCTCGGCTTCTGAAACTCACATTGTAACTTGTTCACTTTGAAGTTGAAAGCAGTATTCTACAGTAGGTATTGTTAATTAAGGATTATTTCAAATGATACACACATCTATTAACTTCCCTGAACAAATCTACAGAAATAGTGTTCTAGCAAATCATTCGTTCCAAGAAAAGGCTAGTCAAGGTTTACTGTGGGCTAGCGCTAGGTTACAGTGAATTATGTTAAATACAAAACAACACAGCACTAATAATCAAAGTTCATTGCTCTAATCAAGAAGTCTAAAGAATATCTAACACCATTTCTTACGAAAAGAAAATGCAGTCCAATGAATGAGCGATTAATGTTACTTAGCAGGCTGCCCGTACTAGCTAATAAACCGAAAAGAATAAACTCTTTGCATCACCGAAACTTTTCAAGAAGTCTAAATATGATTCTCGGTATCGAAGTGGCCAGTTGCTAAGTAAGTACAAAGAAAGTTAATATGGTGAAGAGTAAATAATAATTGACTGATTGTATCACTGTAATAACCTCGTTTAGCTTGAGTCCTTGCGTTTTGTTCTTTAGCCCTCGTTCTTGTTCGCATCCTACTTGGACTGTCGTCGGGGTTTTCACCTTTCTCGTTGTTAGCGCCGCCACTGCCGACGGGACGGAACAAATACGGGGCACTTTCGCGCTCCACCTTAACGTTAGGATTCACTGGCGGCAATTCACCATATTTCTTGAAGTAGAGTCGACAGTCGGAGCACAAGAGCGTTCGGTCTTTGCCGCCCGGCTGCCAATCGCGTGATGTTGTCGTGAAGCAATGCTGGCAGCGGTATTGTGCATCACGTGAATCAGAGTCGTCCTCAGAGTTGACGTCATCATCGGAACCTGCCGAACTGCCGCCATCGCCTAAAAGAAAGAAAATCAGAAATCTTTTATACTCTTATACATTGCAACATACTTTGTTACGTTTCTTTAAGCCATACCCAATTATAATAATGATCAAGGAATGACTCCAGTCAGGATGTAATTAAATCATACCCACATACACATTACGTCATGGATGTGCTAGTCATTTGATTTAAATAATTTGAAAATAATGGTTAATAAACATAATATTAATTGAAGCGAGTCAGACAGAGAATTTAAAGGAGTAGGTAGCAACTGGCAAATTGTAGAGAAAAGGGTAGTGTGTACTCTCCCATTAACATGAGCATATTCAAAACTTAGTTTCACTTTTGCACAGTTTTTAGTTCTTACCAACCACAGATTTATTTATGTTAGGTATCCAACTAAATTTTGGCCAGAGAGGTGGTATTTTTCTTAATTTTTTAGAGACAAATTTATTTCACTACAGAATAAGATTAGCATTTAGGCTCACGTTACCACAAAAGAAGACACAGCATGAAAAAGCAATGGTACTGATTAACCAAGTACGCACTTCGACACTTTGAACTGTATTTCCAGTGCCACTTTCGCAAATTTGGGGCCCTTTACTTGCACAAGGGCGCACAGTGTAGTCTTTTGGTGGATTTGTGTACTTGATTGATCAAGAAAGTGGATCAATAGATGAGTTGGATCAGTCGATAAAATAGCTTTAGAAGGCCGTGAAACAGGATTCATAAAGATGGAGGTAAATTCTCGCCTATTGTTGCGTGAGTGCAATTGCGCTCCGCATCATGAAATTCTATTGCAGATAATTGTTCCATTATTTTTTGTTATTTCTATTAAATTGTAATTAAAAAGATTTTGAGAAAAAAGATTATGCTCTGTAACGAATATTTTGTGCAAAAATATTTGAAAACCCTTATTTTTTTTTGAAAATAAGTTTTATTAGATAAATTAGATAGGTAGGTACCTGTACATTTTTAAACAATTGAGTTTCAAAAAATCATGGACTCATGATTGATTCTTTAGTGTTCTGAAACTTTAAAAACCAATTCCAATGTTGTTGCACAATTATTATTACACCTTCAAATAAATTTTCCCATCTAGCCGTCTCCACTTATGCAAAAAAAGGCATTAGCATATTATGCTTATGCACTATACACTTTTTGGCACTTGTAAGGTTAACAAACGAAATAGCCTGAAGGTAAATGAGGAACTCGCACAATTATAATGTTTGAGAAAACATAATGCAGCCTTGCCTAGCTCACCTTGTTCTTTGGGATTTGGCGATGGCCTTGAAGAGCCAACTGCAGCTGGTGATCCAACGTCTTGCTCCTTGGGCTGACCCCGAGTGTTGCGTGTGTTACGTATCCGTCGGAGCGATCCCTGTCTTCGATTCCGTCTATGCGGTCTGTCTTTGTTTGCACCAGGTGTCTTTTTCCACAGATAATAGAACTCAACTACCTCAGATGTGTCTTTGTGAGCTAACTGGTCCCGTCGAATTCGACAGAAGTTCTTGCCATGCTGGCGCAGACCTTTGATGAAGCGTTTCTGGCAAATGGAAGAGGAATAGTTCTAAATGTTAGTAGGAACTACTAAAAAAACACAGCAATGATGATGGTTTAAAAAATGATCACAATCAAATATCCTCAGAAGAATATGTGTATATCTGACTGATGTATCGAATAATATATCTAGTCACATTCACAACAAAGAGGTTATCAGAGCTTCCAGTCTGCAGTACTCACCGTTTCTTCCTCTGACCAACGTTTGTAAACACCTTTTGGCACAGGAAATTTTACCAATGCTTGTAACGCTTTCCCAGGGTCATAGCTAGAATCATGGAGCTGAAAACAAAGAAAATCAGTCAAAGTTCATACTTATCATTTACTTATCATTTAACATCCCAAATATACCTATGTAGGTATATTTTGAAATTACCAGCATGCATTACCTTTTCCAACATTACAACTATATTTAGGTAGGTTCTACCTAAAAGAATCATATAGGTACCTAATATCCTGTAACTTGCAACCCCTGTCTTATAATAAGGTTTCAATTTATTGTCTTTCGAGAATGAACATTACTTTCACCCATTATGTACACTTGGCCAAACAAAACTTGAACGTTCAATAAATCTGATAGGCTGATAAATGTAAGATCGCACCATCAGAAGTCAATCTAAGCGATCTCAATGTCTCACTCTAGTAGGTGACCTCACATTTCAATGATAATAACAAGCTTTGATTGGTTATGGGACATGAGCATGACCAGCAGGCATTCAAATTTGGTCAACGTTCAAGTTTTGTTTGGCCGAGTGTACCTACAGGAAAATCATTTTGAATTTGCATTTAACTTTTAAAAGAGCCTGGTTAGGTTCTATACCTATGCAGTATTGTTTTCAATTTTTTTTCCTAATAGAATATCCATATATCTACCGGAAAATAAGTTTTTTGTTCAAAGTTGGGAATATACAAATTAGATTTTCATTATTAGCAAAAATGTTACATGATTATGTACACTTGTTGGCTGACATAAGATAACAAAGGGAGAAAACGCAATTTATCTTTGAAACTAGACACGTGAAGTGTTCAATTTTTTGAGAGATTGCATGATTAGACAATAAGTAGACAAAAAATTATGAAAATCTGAGACCATGCTCCGATTGGTTGAGTCACTTTAAGCAGTAGGTTCACTTGCAAGAGAAAGGAAAACCCTCCATTCACCCCCCACCACACTCCAACAACTTTTCCAGTGATATGGTTCGAGGGGAGGAGACTGAACTAATGTAAATGCATGGAAAGGGGGAAGGAGGGTTTACCTAATACAGTACACCCAGCGAGCGTAGAGAAAGTTCACCAAACGCTGTGCAAAATTCAACAATAGGCTTAGCTTGTAATCCGGAGTGTTTTGACGCGTGCCCGGTTGTAAATATCTCTCAACCACTGCAGGTAATTGGGAAAGGGTTGTTTTGTTGTGGTGCCAAATATCTTTCAATGCAGTTGGCTTTTAAAATTCCAGGAAAGTTGTTTAAAATGGCAACAGTGTAGGTGGAAGGGGTGGCAGATCATAAAAAGAGTTGTATCTTGTCAGAGCTGAACTGTCGAACAAGGGTCGAACAATACTGCTCATCTTATGAAAGGAGTTTCTCCACGCTCGCTGGCCGTACTATACATGGAGTTGGGTGTACTTCCTACCTACCTACACTAATTTAAATATAACTGCAACCTTGGACCTTAATATGTAATGCAATGAATCGAGTGATATCATATAAATGTTTAACATTAACCAACCTTGAATCCTTTGAGCAGAAACAAAGTAATAAGTACCCATATAAAATCAAATACCTACTAATCAATTTTCCTGCAACTGATACTTTGGGCTGTATTAGGACTAACAAGGGAGACGAAAGTCTAAACTGAATTCTAACATTTTACTGCACGGTTAGTTTTACTCACCACATCTAAGCCATTAAGTGTCGTATCATCCCTACTAGCAGCTACACAGCCGTCATCAGGTGAACCACCATCACACATTCCAGCAAATGCGGCCATTGACCTAGCTGCTCGCAAATACATCAACAGATCACCATCGAGTATCATGTTCGGCAACCAACGTAGATCTTCTCGATCCCTTTCCATCTCCGGATCGGGTGGTGCTGACGCTAAGGCCTCCACAGACATGCCAGGTCGATATTCGGGAAGCCGGGCCTATTTCAGACACATTAGTTATTGTGAGACCTCAATAAATACCAAATATTATATTGTAATCTACAAATTAATAATTTATAATATTATACCTGGTGTGAAGGCCCTATTCGAATCTCTCCTTGCGACTGTGTAGAAGCCATTATAAAGCTTCATTTACCTGCAACAAAATTTGAATAGAGAACCTACATAAGTTTACCTAATGTATCACCTAGGTAGTACCATAAAGTTTGTTCAACTTTCTTTCAAACTTGTAGGTGCACAGGGTACCTACATTAAAATAAGCGGTGTGTTCTGTCTTTTACCCAACTCTTTGTTTGAACTGTCATTATTCAAGGATCCTAGTAGAAGGTAGGTACTAGTACATCAAATATGAAAAGAGTAGGTAGTACCTAGAGTACATACTCAAAATCTGGTCAGAAATCAGTCAAAAGGCTCAATTAAATAGTCTAATACAACATACCTTTTAGTAGGTACCAACCTAGGTAGGACTGAGTTTATGATTATGACAAATATTCCAGATAGAGTAAATAATTATCATTCAGTAATTTATTCATTGAACGCAACATAGTAGTAGATATATTAGTAGTAGGTAGGTAGTAAGTAATTGAACTAGGAAACATGTCACTTCGAAAGCCTTCATTTTGTAAACAACACACTGACGTTTAGTCAGTAGTACCTACTAGCCTATACTATAGGTACCTCCAACTTGAATAAATTTTAGGCATACGAATGTCAACCTAGGATTGTTATTCTTTTAATAGGCACTACGTCTCATTTAATAGGACTTAGTGCTTCACTATTGTTAGATCAAGCTACTATTTCGCATGTATTGTGTTCCTAGCACTATGCAATTTGTTCGTGAAGGTTAATGATCTGAGTGCAAGACAGCGATTTCAGTGGTGCATCTGAAAACAAGTAGTACCTAGCTTAGCTAGCTACGAAAATGCTTGATCACAACAGACCCGACGTGGCTTCTATTTACATCGATAAATGACGATTCAATTGTGCGTGATGTTGAACAGTTTCTTTTAATTAGTTCACACATAATTAACTTCACTTGGACATGTTAAACAAGCAAGGATATTAACATCTCCCCTTTCCCCCACACCCACTTAAAGACCCACAATCCTTCTTTTTTCTACATTTTAATGACATACCTATTTAGGGCACTAATGTATTAGCGTTTCTCACATCCCACATAAAGCATTTTCAAATCACAAGCCACAGCATCGACAATTTATGAAATACGAAATAATAAATATGTTGATACATTGTAACACAAAATTTAGGATCTTCGGTACATACAAAGCACATAAACCCGCAAGTTTCACTTACACACAATCGATCCTGCCTAGGTAAACTCTATTATCTCAAAACCGCGTTCATATAATCACCATTTTGATGTGGCTTGCGGTTTTCGCAAAGTGTGTTCCCGAACACCAATAGAGCGATGAACAGCAAGCGCTCACTGACTGAAAGTAGCAGATGAGCGACATTCAAATGAGGCGCCATTTTCAAACACAATAATATGGACGTACTCTCATGTAAAAAAACGTAAAAACCCACACAAAAAACAAGCTATTTGAATCAATATCACGAGATAAAACTAATGACGAAACAAATACATTTCATTGAATAATCTCATATATTTAGATAAAAATATTTTATTTATTTCAAATCAAGTCTAGTCAGATTCAAAGATTGAAAACTCGAGCAGCGTTTGGAAATTGCAAATGAAGAATTATCAAGAAATGTATTAAAATGTCGACAAAAATTACTAATAGGACATTTTATCAAAAAATAAACTTTTTACATTTTTGTGAATAATATTCTTTGATCATAATATTAATATCCTAGAGTTAAAAAATGACATTGTACTACATGTTTTTTTTTTATTTAAAAAAGGAACCTTAAAAAGAACCTTTAAGAATCTGATGATTATAAAGGTTCGGGTTCCAGTTCTTGGGGAAAAAAGTATAACGGTTCCGGTTCCAAAATTATAAAGGTTCATACCGTTCCGGTTCGGGTCCCTGGGCTGCAGCGACTATTTAACCTTTAACCTAGGATGATAACTCCACTTTAACAGTGCTTCGATAGCATGGCCATATTACACATGCTCTCTCAGAGCAGAAAAAAATTGGTGGATACAATAGTATTGGCATATAGGTAAGTTCCTCCAGAGACCAAAAAAATTTACCTATATTTGATTTCTCAAATCAGTCTCTAATTGAGCGAGCGTCACCACGGTACTCTTATGGCACTTTCTCTGTGTTTTTTTTGTCTGCACTGCCGAGGTCAAACCGCACAACCAATCGATCTGAAATTTTGCACACAAACTCATGAAATCTATGCGGTCTCTGGGATCGCTTTTGAACGGAATCCTGTGATTGGTTCAAATATTAGAAAAATTATTTTTTGATTGGTTGGTCCAATCAATTTGAAATTTAGCAAAGTCATTGCAACCAAATTGTACCCAATCATAAAAAGTTTCAGCCAAATCCTCCAATTGGTTCAAATTTGAAACCATTTTTCGTGTGATTTTTGAAATTTAAACTAGAACCGATTGACCGATCAACTTAAAACTTCCCATGGTCATTGGTACCATCAATGTCTGTAACCACCGAAAGTGTCCATGTGCTGTTGTACCTTGTATTGTATAAACCATGTTCTTATTTCTAAGTTACATATTAAATAAATTTGATTTGATTTTTAAGGTATTTTTGCCAATTTTCAGTCTTCTAATCTGTTGGAATTTTCAAAAGTTTTTGTCATTTTTAGGGACATTTTATTCCATAATCTTGAAATATTTGTAAAATGTATACTACATTTTCATCCCTGCCTTCTTTAAGTTTCTGCTCCAAGGACTGTATAGCAGCCAAGCAGTCCACAATTTACAATAAAACTAGCTATCAAATCGGATGCAGTACGAAGGCCAAATCCTCCAATTAGTAGTTGAAATAATATATGATTGGTCGACAATCAAAATGTTCCGATTAAGTTCAAATTTTGCATGGTGATCAAGACCAACATAATCTATTTTACACATTGTAAGCCCTATCAGCCAAGTATTAGTTGTCATTTTACGAGTTTAGTATATGGGCAGTCAAAAGCTGGAAAAAGTATGTAGGAAAGTCCCGACACAATGGATCTGATATTCATCTATGGATATATATTCTGATATGGAGATTGGAAAGTTGCAGAGAAAATCGTCTTGTGCCAAGTCGTGTATCGTGACCGAGGATGTCGCATGTTCTGTGCTCGCTCATCAACGCGTTACACCGAGCGTTTTCCTAGTATAATTTCAAATTTGTTTCGTGTCATAACAGATAAGATCTACTTATCAGGAACTAAAGGATGTGCTGACTGTTCCATCATTAATTGTACATTTATTAATTGTACATATAGATGCTCATAATTGTTAAGAAACTATATTTATAGAAAACTTTCAGTGGAGTCAGCATGAAAGTTACAATCAATTATTATTTCTCTGCAATTGTTTCTTGCCGTAGGTAGTGAATATTTGGATAAACAATTCAGAATTCAGAATTGACCTTAAAGGTAAAACAAACTGCAATTCTATTGGATGAAGTGTGATATGGTGTGCTGAAGGTGGAATAACATTTAAAACGACATATCTAGCATACATTTTTGTCTATTTTAGAAATTCATTAGATTTACCTACACTCTTTCTTACACAACCCAGTGTGAAATTTCAATCCCAGAGGATTCCGACAAAAGACAATGAAATCATACATATATATATATACATATATATTAAAAAACTATATTATATTATATAATGTAGTAATAGTGTCACAATAATACTCGTAATTCACTGCTCAATTCACTAACAAACATCACATTTACCATTCAGTATTATGTATAGCATTCTATAATTGATGTACTTCTGTACTTGCAATAATCTCATTCAAGGTAGATTCAACACAGAAATCTCTGAAAGATTACAATATTTAAATGAAAATTGGTATTTTAGTTAACAATACGTACTATAAAAATCTCAGTCAAGTTTCTGCACCCTCCGTTCAATACTTTAGTTAAAAGAGTTTTTAGTTAGATACATTACCACCTACTGAATAAAGACATTTCAAATCATGATCTCATGTGAATAAAACAATAATATGAAGAAACGGCCATCATAAACTGGTAGCTGCATACAAGATTCAACGCAAGTCCATACTCAGCTCTCTCTGGCAAAATGGAAAGGAGAGGGAGCACTTTTTTGGTATGTGTGTGTGTGTGTCCCCAATTTTGCTTTTTTTTGTGTGTTCAATCCTCAATATTTGAAAGGTATTGGATGTCAAGTGCCCAAACTTGGTAGCCATGACTGATTTAAGACAGTTAAATTTTTGGGATTTTAGTAAAACTTTTGTCTGAAGATTTTGCTGTGCTGATTTGACATGGAATGAGCCAATAGCTTAAGAAAATTGCATACGTTCATTTGAAAGGAAAAACCATTCACGGTATGTAGGTAAGGTACTTAGTATTATAGTAGGTACCTATATATATACTATATACATATTATAAAAAATCATCACACAATGATTCAAAAGTAAAATCAGATAAAGGTAACTAACTTATTATATACTATTGAAAACAGCTGCAACAAATGCTTTCAGTTGTATTCAATGCACAGTCACATTTAGAAGTCATTTACCCAATCCCTGCATTTAAACCGGTAACCTCTGAATGTGACCATACACCCCATCTAAGATAAAGGTACAAATCATTGTATTTATAAATATACACATATACAAATCAATAATCATTATTAATACACCACTGAGCTATAGGAGCTTATAGGAGTTCGGTTGGCCTACAGCCACGGGTGCCACGCTGGATCCATTCGACATAAGTTGTCGTGATTGCTGGCTGCTGTAACCAATGTGCTCACCTGCAGAAATATTTACATTTAATAGTAAATACTTAAAGAAACATCACATAAACAATAGTAACAAACAGTGCAAGCAGATGCGTAGGAAGGGGGGAGGGAGGATAGGGGAGATCCCCCCCACTCGAGCAGTCAGATTCACTATATAAAATTAAGTTTAGTGTTCCAGAATAACTTATAAATTGTCAATTGAAATCGTGTTAGTTTTTGGTACGGTTGAATTGAATAGCCGTCATTATTGCGGTTTTGCTCCATTGTATGTGCTGTTGGCCCTGAAAAGGACCGTTGGCGACATTTCGAAGACTTTGAAAAGGACCGTTGGTGACGCCTGAAAAAGAAGACAGAAAAGTCTTCGAAACGTCGCCAACGGTCCTTTTTAGGGCCAACAACACATACAAAAGAACAAAACTGCAATGATGATACTTGAAGTGGTTAATTTGTAGGTATTAGAAAAGGTGGGTAAGCCCAAGATCTCTAGAGAAACCCATATATTCTATCTATCTTGGGGTAAGCCCACCACACAATTGTCATGACTCATGGGAAACGCATTACCGTACGGAATCAATGGGGGTCTGGAGGGAGGGCCCCCCAGAACAACGCGGGTCCGGGGCGCGCAGCTCCGGAAATTCTTCGAATTTCTGGAATGAATTTGGTGCGTTTCTGCGCTTTTTGTAAAATATTTGAACCAATTTTTATCTCCACGAAAAATAAGTTTGTAGAGGGCGACCAAATGTGTTGTATTTAACAGTGTTATTAATAATAGAGAATATTTATATAAAAAGGTGGGTAAGCCGGGTTTACTCCCAAATTAAGCACTGGATACTAGGATTCACTTATAAATTGTTTAAATTCTAAAAAAACGCCCTGCAGCGCAACAATAGGGGTTGTTTGTTGTAATTTAAAAAGTTCAGCATTCCAGAATCACTTTTAAATTGTTTAATTTCGAAGAAAAAAAAGAGCGCAGGGCAATACGTGGAGGGTTGCTGTTTGTATCAGTTTGTGCATTTTAGAGCCCCAGAATTACTTTTAAATTGTTTAAATTCTAAAAACAAGCCTTGCGAGCTAAACTGGGGGACCAATCCCCCTGGATCCCCCCCCCCCCCCCCCCATGATGAAAGTACTAGTTCTTACACGCCCGAGTGCAAGCATGATTTCCGATGTATCCTTACCTTACTTTCGGTGCCATCAAAGTTTGACATGGATGAAAGCCTTGCCATGATAGCCGAAACTCCATTTGTTGTCATATTTATTAACAGTTCTTGTTCAATGTCCAGAGGTGTAACAACTGACAAAGATTCAGGAGAATCTTCTTGTTTCTGCAAAGAGAGCAAACACTCATATATTTAAATTTAAATAAATAAATTAAGTTATCCTAGATAGGAAATGAGATTTTACCTTTTTGTGTCCAGCGATCATTTCATCTCGGAGAATAGCTCTTAATATGGTATCAAACTGGAAGTTTGGTCTTACGAGACATCTTGCTGTGGCGATCATTGCAGCAGTCAATGGTCCACTTAAGCCAATGGTGCTCAGAAACTCGCAAATATTTGGTGTCAATCGGAAGGGAACAGGCCGATTGGCTGCAAGCGTGCCTGCAATTTAATACCTATTATATAAGCTCCTGTTTGTAAATATTGGTAGATGGAAAAAATTGCATTTGTCGCCCAATCAGTCTTCGGGGATTCATGGTAAGACCAGAGATTAGAGGACTAGATATGTATCAGAAATGACTAGGTATTATATTGGTGTTGGATATTGATGGATGGGAGTCGGAAAATGTACTGGGCATAATTTTCAGAAAATTCACTGAATTTCCTTATAGTAGAGTTTTTTTTTACTCTTTTAAATAATTAATACAATTATTAGGAAACTTAATTAGGTACAGAAGAAGGTCGGCTATATGAATTTTAACCGAGACAAAAAAATACTACCTTTTAAATGAAAATTGGCATTGTGTACAGAAATTTGTTTACACGTAACATTTATATAATTGAACCAGCAATAGCTTGCACGGGAACCTGCTGGAGCAATATTGCACACTGTGCACCTAGTCATGTGCAGGTAGAGTGGAGAATCTTCTAGGAATGTGTACATGAGATTAGGAAGCCAATTCCAACATCCAATTGGAAAACTGTCCTATTTATGATTTTCCGGAAATGTAACATGTCCAGTATACCTACTGCCGTATCAACCATAAAGCACCCAACGGACATGAAATGCTTCCAGTGAATGCCTCAACCTGTTACAAACTCTGCTTTGACACTGGCTAAATCCACAAGTTTTAACTTCAATTTGTGGACTCAACGTATTATTTACAAGCACAATAGATAAAAAAATATTTACCGATTTCAACTATACATACTATTAATCAACAACTCACACATTTCCAAAATGTTGGTTGGGTGCTTTATGGTTGGTACGGCATTATTGGGCACCCATTGTACAGAAATAGGGAATTGTCTACAATCTTTTTGATTCTTCAGAAAGTTTCTTAGTCTTATCATTACTTCATCATACCTGTGGCTTCATCGAGATCAAACTTGAAGTAAGATATATGAACGAGACCAGAGTCTTGATGAATGTACATCATATCAGGATTGAGTCGTGTCAAATGAAGTACATACTCTGCCAAGCATGACAGTGCTAGCTGCAACGTGAACTGTGGAGATAACATACAAATAAGTTTTCATACTGGGGAACAATGTAGCAATTTATCAAAAGATTATAAATTTACCATCTTCCTAAATGTCCAGTAGTCAGTAGCAGCGGCAAACGTCTTCTTTGCCCAATCACGAAGTAGATTTCTGGAGACCATCGTATTTTGAACATCTCGAAGAATGTCTTGAAGCACCTGATGGGTGGCTTGTTGACCTCTCGACTGAAAGAGGTTTTAAACATGTTTATTATTCAGTATTTACTATTTATTTATAATAAAATTTCAATAATCAATTATCTTCTGAATACTAACTCCTTATTATATTCAACATCTTAAGTTTTATTACTTTCAAGGTTGGCATTCTTATTTCACACACATATACTTGCAAATCAAATAATCATATTGCCCCCCCCCCCCCCCCCCCCCCCCAAATCAAAGTGGTAAAAATGCAATTTTGAAGTTTACATGGTAGCGAAGTAGTAGCAATATTTAGTTATTAAGCAAATGCGAGTTCAGATGGAAATGGTCTTTTGATAGTTGTTTTCTCTTGTCAAAATAATACTGACATTAAGTATTTTGTTTTGCCCCTGAGCATATGATTGTACAAATGGAAAATGAGTAAGCCAGTAAAACACATTTTGTCAAAGGAGCGACCGACTCAGAACCTTCTATTGTGTTCTGATCAGAGAAAATTCATATAGTTGACAAACTAAGTTGAAATTGTTTTGTGTGTAAATAGTCAAATATGTTACAAAATGACTGTAAATAGACGACTCTGGTACATTAAAATTATTTGTTCAGTAAAGAGCTAAAATATAAATAATTGAAGTACCAGTAACATGTTCACTTACTTGAACAGTCGCCAGGCGCTCGTAATATTTTGTCAAAGGAGTGTCTGGATCCTGACCAGTTCGACTACAATCCAGCTTGTAGATGTCCAATAATGACATGGAAGCGGGCTTATCTTCTACCAGCCGCATCTGCGGACTGACTGCGACCACTTTGGGCACAGTGTAGTGCAGAAATCGTCGCGAAGTCTCCTTCTGCCTGCCGAGGTAGAGGTTTAGCATCCGAATCAGCTGCAGGACACGTTCCTCGCGCCTTGCATCACCGAGACCAGCAGAATCGTTCACAACCAAGTAGTGGTACACCTTGCCGTTGTGACCACGAATAAACAGACGTCGTGCAGCTGTGTTGTGTTTGTTCACGATGTCAACTCGCGGCATGAATCGAGCGATGCGCACAAAATAGTGGGAATGCTGACAAGAAAGGACAAATTAATATTATATGTTCTGATAAAAATATATACAAGAAACTCTTTGACAAACTTATTGTAAAACAACTCGACAGCTAGTTCAGTGAAGGATTATTATTACTTCTACGATGGAACAATAATTGAAACAACAATTTTCATTGTAAAAAAGCAAGAGGAAAATCAAAATTATATGGGTATCACCACGAGTGTTGACTAGCCCCAAGATGATGTGTTATTATTTATTAACATTTCATCCAGCTACATGGATTTATTACTTTAGTATAGCTCACCTATACTATACTGCCGTGTGTTTGTAAAAACGTATCAACCAGTATTTAGCATGTAAAATACCGGTCGATATGTTGTTCTTCCCTAACACGGCAGTAGAGGTCCTCGACGTTTATTTCTGTCTTTAGTTACTAATGGAAGTATGGTATCTCTTTTAAAATATGAAAATTGAAGTTGACCTGAATCTATAATTAATACTACTGTGTAAGTACTTAATTATATAAGGATGCAGCATTGTTAAACACCCACCCTACCCATTCTGCGGCATGTCCTCATCATCCTGAGTCCTGATATTAAAGACACGACAGAGAGTGGGTAGAGATGATTGTACAAAGGTGATCCCCAAGGCGTATCAGATCATAAAGTAAAAAAAAAGCGAAAACAATTTACCTTTGGAAGGAGGAATTCCCCCGGTAGCTCAACTTCAGCAGTTTGCAAGCTGAAATTGCTAAGGAACCTGCACTTCTCTTCGATCAGGAACGACCTGGTGAGGAATTAGATACAAATTGAATTCTCACTTTAATTTAGTAATTTCTGATCAAATAAGAGACAGATAATCTATTAACAATTAACATACTTTGGCAAAGTTTTAACTTTGTCTTCAAGGATTGTGATCCACTTTCTCAATTTTGATATGAGATTCTGCAGTCGCATGGAAGCTGGTGTGCTGAAGTCGAAGTCTGTTGTGAACTGAATCTTCATGCGCTGAAACACTGGATCTTGAACGGTGGCTTTCGCTCGTGATGCTAGACTTTCTGAAGCTGCCGAGCTGTATGTTGCCGACACCGATGTGGAAATGTTTTCTAAAAATGGAAGGTTAGAGATGAGCTAATATGTATATGAATTTATCACTGATGAATTATTTATATAGTCAAGAAGATAATGTTAACTATCAGTAGGTAGGATATAATTATTTAATTTGGTCAGGAATGTACACTCCCCCAAATAATAAACGGTACTCTAAAGAAAATGAATTGACTGATTAAGGTTTGATGGCATCATCCCATGAAGTCAGTGCTAACGCATTCTCTAACTCTTCTAGGTGAGCTCTGATTTCATTGATAATAACAAGGATTGATTGTCAAGGAACCGGCCCGGCAGCCAATACGTTTTGTACCAAGTACCGTTTATTATTTGGGGGAGTGTACCTAATAAAAATATCAATTTAAGCACGAAAAGGTACATCTACAACTACAAAGTTCACAAACTACAAGTTACATAGGTAGTAGGTACATAAATCACAAGACTTACAAAATGTAATAAGTGGACCAAAGTCCACATTTACAGTGAAACCCGATCTAATGTTTCCTTATTATACAAATTTGCCCATATTTAATTCTATCTTATATTCTATCTTACTCTGCCAAACTCCATCAAAGAGAAATAGCAATGAACTTTCCTGCATTCCTTCTAAGAGGATCATATTCTAATCTATAATTTAAACCAAGTCCTAGAACAAACTTAATTTGGCATAATATTTGTGATTTTGAGTTAGATACATACCTACCTCTGCCTACAAAGGTCGTCATAAGAGTGAATGTAAAGAGTATCATTCCTTCTTCAGTTTAATGAGAAAATTGACATTCAGGCAAGGATAGGACTTATGAAGTCAAGTCCATCAAGTAAAAGTAAACTTTTTAATAGTTACTTTTCTGAGTCCATGTTAGTAAAAAAAAAGATAGTTCACTGCACTTTACATACCTAATTAATTACATAACTACGTTAATAAGAACAGCATTCCATTACACTAAAAGGAATACAAATTCCCAGAATTGTCACACAATCATCTGTGAGCTTTCCGTCACCCTGCACCAATTACAGAATACAAACAAATCAATACCAGGAAAGGATATACCATTTTCAACAATTATTAGTGTCAATTATAATATAACCCATTTACCAGGAACAAAGTGTTAGTGAAGCATAATCAATCAGCTCCCCTCACAGACTAATTGGAAACAACCAGGCCTAACCTATTCCAATACCGAAAGTTGACACCAGCTTCTTAATGAAGTTCAATGTGTGCGGTGTGATGGTAGCGTCGGCGACTGCCCCACGGTTCTCGAACGCGATTGCCAAACACTTGCCGAGACCGAGACGCAGCTGGCGAGACACCTCTTCATACCAGTTCTCACGGAACCACACCATCTGGAATGCGTGTGTGATAAAACATCATACAATTAGTCAAATGTTCGGTTAAACAAGGATGAATGTCATAGATTTTGTATGAAATGGCCTGATGGGGACTGCTGCTATACTGAAATTGATGGTATGTATATATTTATCCCTAGAAATATCTAGTGGTATTTAATAATCAACTCCAACTCTAGTGTTCCCACCTAAATAAAATTCCAGGTTCATATTGCTTGCAACAGGGATTTTCCCCCTGAAATACATGTGTTTGGCAGTAGTATTTGGGATTGTTATTGGCTGTGTGATATGTGTGATTGTGATTTGGACCGTGTTTAGCAATAAGGAACCAAGCGACATTTTGAGGTTTTCGAGTTAGCTGTGGAAATATATTCAACTTGGTTCAGAGAACATAAAACAAATAAGATCCAAGCGACAGCAGGCCTGTAATGCCCATTAAACGCAATAAATAGAAAATGAAAAAGGAACCAAGCGCCAAAATCAGAAATCTAGATACGCAAAAAGGATCCAAGCGCCACTTTAACATGTAAAAGTATAACAAGGATCATTATAAGCTTTGCAATAAGGATCCAAGCGCCATAGGTAATTAAAGTTAACCCATGTATAATATACTTACATATACTTCAGATATTTTTGCTCCATTTGATTGCTTTTGATGATATACAATTAAAATATTCCTTGTATACCACACAAAATTCACAAAACACTATAAAAACAACATATTTGTCACTTGGTTCCTTTTTGCAAAAAGGAACCAAGAGCCCTTTTTGTCGTGTTTTTCTTTAATATTATTAAAATACACACTTGAATATGTAATATAGTCCCTGGAAATGTATGTAATATCAATATGTTATCTAATCATATATAACAAGTCTCACGTCAAGAAAGTATCCCAGATTTTAATATAAGGCTGTACGCAAATGTCCAATTATCTCAGTTCAATGAATTGGCGCTTGGGTCCTTCTTGCTAAACACGGTCCATTTGTGAATATGGAAAATTAAATCCGCCTCCAGTATTCATTGAAAATGTTAAACCAATTGGTTAGAAGTGGAAAGTAGTACATGTACTGAAGTCTAGTTTTACCTGATCAACGATTCCTTCCAGCGAGGAGAGAACGGTGGGATGAATGTCGCGCTGCATATGCATGATGCGCGAACATCGCCACATAGGTGGCGTGGCACGGATTGGTTCAATGCCGACCGCAGCCGCTGTTCCACTCTCTGAATCACATGTACAATCAAATTACAGATCAGAATACTATATGGCATTGCAATATGGGATAATATGTATCTAAAGACGGACATTTCTGCGAGTTAATATTTTGAAATCCTACACATACCTGGTGCAGAGCTGAGTGATTTTTCTTGAGCCAAAGCTGCCTGCTCGGCACTTTTATACCGCTCTCGTTGTTCTATCTTGAGCGTAAGGTACAATGTACGTATAGGGAAGTAGACAGCTTGCGGGAATATGCGGCCAACCTGAATACAATATCCAAAACATGTATGCTCTCTCGTGTTCAATGGACTATTGTTAAGTAGAAACTAAATAGCATATCTTAAAGTATCATTAACTCACCTGGCTTATTAAGTTGAGTATTAGTTTTCCTTCAATCTTTACCAGCGATGTCAAAAGCTGAGGAATCCATGGCAGCCACTGGACAGGAGGAACACCAACAGAATACTTGTCTATTGCTTCAGTAAGAGAACACTTTTCATCTTCATACGTCAGCAGATACACCACCTAGAAATGAATTGGAAATGTGTTTTTAATATACCTACTTCTGAGGTACATTAAGACTATTAAGGCGAAAATATGGGAATTAAGAACTTCAGCAAGAAAATCAGCAAGATTCATAGCTTTGTAAGTGAATGGCCAGGACTCTATTGTTATACAACTGTAACACAAAACAAAAACAATACTGCGTCGTGTGTAATGGGCATTACGAGATGACTTTGGATTTAATCTGCCATGGTTGCCTATTTCAAGCTAACTTGGAGAGAGTCTATCACCCAAGAAATAATTTTGTGTTCATTGATATTATCATTAAATGTATATTTTTAATATCTGATGTCTTTACTACATTCTAAGAGAATTTCCTACCATGATTGCTAAATGATAAGGTAATTATCAGCAAGAAGGCACCTAGTTGTACATCGGTGAGTAAACAAACCTTGGCCATGTATTTCCTCGACTTGGCCTCATTCTGGTGTCGACATGCGTGCAAGAAGCAGCATATTGCCCACGAGCCATGCGTCATGGTCTTCGGATCTTTGATGAACTGCGACTCAAGAAAATCACCCCACAATGCCCAACCCTTGATGAGCATGTCGTGGAGTTGGCATGAAGCTGAGAACGCTTTGTAAGCATCATCGGCTCGGCCAGCTTGGGCTAGTAGAATACCCTTCAGAGCGTAGAACTCGGCAGTCATCTCCTTCGTGAAGTATTTGAGATTGGTTGACTCGATGACTTCCAGACCCTGTAAACAGTAATTTAGTTAGATAGTTAGATAAAATTGAATTAGGCTAGGTGGTCACACAGTAGTTAAAACTCTAGTGCTTAGAGTTTACATGAAATGGGCATTTTATGCACTACTAAATTTATTAATATATGTATTAACTACATGAATGGTCTACCTATGGTCTACAATTCAAATTAGGAAATTTCAATTTCTAAGCAATGAAATATTGTTTTGAGTGAAAGGTGTTTAATAGGGAAATTCAGTTAAGTCCATATAATACCTAATACAATAGACCAAAACAGAAATGACTAATGCCATCTATATCCGGTTTGGAACTACTACGAACCATTCCGTGTGTTCCGGTGGTGACAAGAAATATCAATTTAGTTTCAATTCACACTTTTAAATAAACGGAATTCAAAGTTCACCTATCTGTAATTAAATAGTAGTATTCTTGATATCAATATATGATATAAAATGTAGACAAAAACGGACAGACAAAAACACATTTAAAAAAAACAAAAGAGCAACAATCGAAAATTAGATAACAGCCTTCTTAATGCAGTATAATTTTCGTTTTAAGAGGGCAGTGTTTTCGAGATGTCACACGGGTCAAGGTGTAAAATTGTCAACTTCACGCATGCACAGGAATTTCTGTTTTGGTCTATTCAAATTGGACAAATTCAATCATAAGCCAATCAGATTTCAGAGTATTACTCAAAACAGTATTTTATTGCTTAGAAATTGAAATTTCCAAATTTGAATTGTATTGTGTAATAGGTAGAGCCAGTTTTAAATGGTGATGCGCGAATTCGCGAATTGTTCTGATTGCACTATTTTCTTCTACTAAAATCCATTTCATTGTGTATAGATCCCAAATCTACCATTTTTACATCGCGAAAAAAAACGAAATCCAACCCTGATCGCGATATTCAACATTTTCCGCGAAATGACCACGAAATAAAGGTTTTCTATTAAAATTACTGCTTTTATCCCCCTAACAGGTCACACAACAACAAACGAAACCAGTTTCTTTCTATGTGCTACTCACTCAACCCCCTCCCCCTCGCCAGACACTTTGCTACCCACCCTCAAAGTGAACCAGACCAGTACCAGTTGATGATGCCTCCAGGCTGCTTTGTTTAGCGCCCCCATCTGTCCAAGGTCGACCGGTTTTCCCAACCCCCCTTCCACCCTCAACCAGTCGCAACTATTCATCAATAGTCTACTTACACAGAAGGATATTTTCGAACAATTACTGCACTGAAAATTGTTGGATTGGGAAAGAAAATATCTTGTCAAAATATACATTTTGCGTCATGAAATTTTAAATATTATGTACCATCTATACAGAGAAAATGTGGGTTGGGGAAAAGACAGTACAGAGCATTAAAGACGCCATTCTAGACAAGCCTATTTCAGTGATAATAGTGCATACCCATCCATTCCAATCCCTCCTCCAAAGTTGCATAGGTACATGTTTTTCATCAAATTATGGTTTCTGGGGGCTATTACAATGTGTTTTATAACCAATTTAATATCACCACAAAATCGCGAAATCCCTCTTCCAGAAAAAACACAAAAAACGAAATTGATGATTTTAAAAACGAATTTTAAGAAATAAAATCACCATTTAAAACTGGCTCTAGTAATAGGTATGAACTTTAGAAGAGGATTTGGAAGTATGATTGTTAATGTAATACTGTGATAGTGTTCTTACTGTAGTTGAAGGCACTTCTTGACCTTCCTGCAAGCCTGCATTTGTGTTTGACATCTGCATGTAACACTTGACTTGCTGGCGGATCTTCTGGAAGCAATCCACTATCGGGACGGATGGAATTGTGTAGATTCGAGACAGAGAATCCAAGCACACATTGGTCAGGTTGTGCTTGCGAGCGATCTTGCCAAAGTGGATTATGGCCTGAAGTGCAGAAACACGATATGCAATTGTCAAACAAAAATCATAATTATTACAAAAATAATTTATAAGAATACAGTAAACAAACAAAATAGTAATTAAAGTAACTATTGTAGCTTTTGCAGAAATTAGGGACCAGAGGCAATCTATTGATATAATATAGAAAGATAAATTAATTTGTTATTATTGAATGATACATTGTTTGACCATGTACAGAACTAGAATTAGTAAAAAGTGATTATTGCGTGTTGCTTTGAATGAAATAATGAAGAATATGAAGCAAATCAAACCGGCAAATGCAAATTTCAAACGCAGTAATTTACACGTTGATTTACCTGTGCCGAGGCATGGACGCCAAGCATGCTGTGACTAGTGGTCTGATCTTGCTGCGAGTCATAATGGCTGGCGATGAATGTGTAGTGGTGCTGCCGCCAAGTGAAGATGTCACACCAATGACTGAGATCGTCGGCGATCACCGGAAGACGGTTGCGCCACGTCTTCACGATTGCCTTCATGTCATGGAGAGAGCTTGTGCGTCCATGTAGCAAGCCTTGGTGGATTTGTGCAGCCTCTTGAAGTTCCATGATCTAAAATCATAAATAAAATGGATTATTAGAATTCTTCTTGAGATTTTCAGCCCCCATGTAATTAGATTATCAATGAGAATTCTAATGCCCTTCTTTTACTTTCTTGCCATACTTTTGATGACTTGGTAGGAGGACACATTACATATTATGTACACTCAACATTTCATAAAACGGTATTTGAGCAAAACGATTGGCTGCTGGTCAGGTTACTCGACAATCCTTGTTATTATCAATGAAATCAGAGCTCACCTACTAGAGATAGGTGATGCGTTAGGATAGACTTCATTAGATTATGTCATCAAATCTTTTTCAGCCACTCCGTTCCTTTCGAATACGATTTTAACTTTTGTTGGGTGTACAGCTTTGGAATAATATCTCGATAATCCCTACGCTTATACCCTCCCGCCATACAACGGAGATCGTACAGTGGTATACCAGCGCTCCGTTGTATGGCGGGATGGTATAAGCGTAGGGATGATCGACACATTTTTCCTCGACCCTACCTACCTATCCTGATTTCCAAATATTAAAATTATTATTAAAATTGAAAAATTGAAAAGGAAGATATTATTTGAATGTGTGCTTGCTTTCAAATACAGAATTATTGACATTTCTGTTAAGTCGTCACTACATAAAACATTGTGTTTTCTACTGCATTTTTTTATTAACAGTACCTAATACCAATATTGATGCCTATGTTCTTCGTAAGATTCTTGCGTTCTCAATAAATATACTTGAATTATAGGTTATATAAATATACTCTCAATATTATACTTGTCATTGTAATGTCTAATAATATATTTAATAATTTGTATTATGCACTCTTTAAGCAAACAAAAATAACTCTTTGGAAGTAGAGGTCAGAAATACGAATATGTAAAGGTAAGTTGTTAGATCAGGAAGCAACTATATTTTGATTTTTGAATTAATTCAACATTCCTAGTGTATTCCCTATTATTTGAGCTCACCAGTTGTGATGCTTGCAGTATTGGCAGATGCATCTGAGAGACGATGTGCGGCAGTCGCTGCCACTCTCGCATGCACATTCCGCTAGCCATCTCCACATACTTCTCCACCACACTCAAGTGCTGATCCTCGGGGTAACAGATAGCCAGGAAGCCACGGTAGAGATTCACCTAACAAGAATCATTCACATCATCAAAAGTGGAAACCACATACACACAAACCAGTTATTAATTAGAACATTATTTAGACTTAGATTTCCATTGTAGCTTGGGATGAACACGATCTTTTAGAAATCATTGTTAATTCTGACCCAATTGGCTACTATATTTATTTTAGTACATTCCTTTTAAAAACATATATTTTACTCAACCGAGTATTGAACCATAGACATTTATACTCACTGCGTTCGAGATATGCATCTAGCATGGCGACGTGGGAACCTATGCTTGACCTCTATGCGGCATCCATGTTGCGGTACATACTATTTGTTTACATTCTGTCAGTGCGTCAAAACGTGGTAGAAATCATGGCAGATTGCCAATCCTTCAAACAATACCGCAACATGGCTGCTATTGCTTAGCATGACGTCACGGCCTAGGAACCACCTTGGGTACGCCTCTCCAACCCGTAGATGCATATCTCGAACGCAGTGAGTATAAATGTCTATGATTGAACAAAGGTTAGAGAAGGTTCTCTTGTCACTTTAAAACAGCCACAATATTATCAAATTTAATACTATGTAGAAATTGAAACCTTTTCTTTTTCAAAAACATGAGCAGAATATGACAAAGTAAATTAAGTAGGTAGTCAATTTGATATGGTGTACCTACAATCTAGTTGATTGAATTGATTCAAAGTTAACAAATTACAAAATTTCAGACAATGAAAACAAAATGTTATGTGTGTGTGTGTGTGTGTGTGTTTATGTCTTATGAGACAAAAAAGTTTGAAATTGCCAAGAAATTAAATTTGAACAAGTTGCCTTGCCAACATAATGAAATACATCATCATAATAGTTGCACACCACAAAGATACCTTCTTAGTTTAATTAAATATGAAAATATCTTACCTTCCACAAATACTCCTTTGGACAGTTTTGTTCCACCTGTGCTAAGGCATCCTTCATGAGAGGCCAGTTAGGAATACGCCAAGCACTGTCGAGAACTAGATAAGGATTGTTAACAGCTCTGCTCTTTCCATACTCAACTAGTGATTCCCATTGGTTGAGCTCTTTGCTACATCTGAAATATCATTAAAAAATATTGTAGGTACTCTCCTACTCAGAGAGTAAAATATACTCTTACCACTTGCATGTCAGATTCAAGAAGTCAAATCGTCTGCCAATATAAGAATTATTGTGACTCGTTTAAACTGACTGCACATATTGAATCATATGGTTTTGAACAGAAAGTTACTTTACACTACAGCCAGTGTGAGAACAGCAAAAACCTACATAAACATAATAAATACATTACTTTGTGGAAATGTAGTGTATCAGGCAGAGTAAATACTTTTAATATAGGTTCCACCATTTCAAATACCTCATTCATCTTTAGGGGATAATAAAAGAAAATTGGAAAGAGAGAACACTTGGGACTTGTACTCGAGACTAAAATCTGACTCACTTTGCCCAATGGTCCTCCCATAATTTGAACTCCTCGAAGTTGAATGATGGTGATGCTTTGCTTCTGTATTCCTCACTTGCTTTAGCCTGGAGCGACTCATAAACACCCTGAGCTTGTTCAAAGAATCCTTGTTGCTCGAAAGCAATGGCCACATTTGTCTCTCGGTAGCGAGCATGCTTCTGCATCAGCCCACTCCACATGTCTTCCTCACTGAGGGAGGAGTACATTGCAGAGAGTGTATCCATAATTTCCTGGGGAATGAAGTTAACAATATCATATAAGACAGGATTATTATAAACTTAAATAAATAAATAAAAACCTATCATTAAAAAAAATAAAAATAAAAAATTAATAATATTTATTATATTAATACTACAGCAGCTTACACAAAAATTAGAGATATAATATAATTAAAGAGTAAATAATTCCTGGTCTGGTGCCTAACTCAAGTAAATGATTTTAGGACCATAAAATATATTTTGTTAAATTATAATGTAGGTACATGTAATGTCAGGACACAATTCAATTTCAATGTAACTTCAATAAATTTCAATATACTATGTCATAGATTATAGTAGGTAATACATACCTACAGTGACCGAGTATCTAGAATTACATACTCAAGGATAGGAAAGGATGGCAAAAACAAGATGAATCTTGAAGATGCAACTGAAAGCTTACATGAAACTCCACAGTTACTAGTAGGATGTTGCTGTAGGAATAGAAATGGGTAATTATTAATGTTAGATTTGTATATTAACAGCAACAGAGATTCATTACTGAGGATCTGATTTGATGATTTGATACACAAGAAAAGAATGGAACCCAGCACCAGCCAGTAGTGTACTACTGTTGAAAGATACCAAGAAAGCATAATGCCCTTCCGGGGGCAGTGTACATTTTACAACATGGAAACCCCAATCCGAGCCACGAGTTGGTTCTTACATTGACCCCCAGACCACCGCAGTCCACTCGAGCGCTATGGCAGGAGCTAGCAAGACCCATATGACAATAATTCAAGTAGGCTCAATGTGGCTGATAAAACAAAAATGGTACATCTCTAGCCTTTACGAAAATTTATAGTAAATCATATTCTATGCACCTAACGGTACCTAAATATAAATTGTATTTTTTATTCAAGATCAGAAGACAGAATCTCAGATGTTTCGGGTATATGGAAAGGATCACTCTGAAATCAAGGTGAAGGAGTTTAAAGAGTTCGAGCTGGGAAAGAGAAGTGGGGAGACCGAGAGCGATTTGGAGAGGTTTAGATTGACGATGTAGAGGCAAGAGAAGAGCAGTATGAATAAGTGGCAAAATGGGAATGGTGGTCTAATAGAGACTTGTGGAGAGAACTGGTATTCTGAGTAGAAACTGAAAAGGAAGTAAAGTTAGACCTAGCTAACTACTAGCATACTGGTGTAGTTGGAAAAACCTCCTGACCCAATGTTATATTGGAAGGGAATACGATTATTATTTAGCAAAATGATAATTTAGAGAGTATGAAGAAGTTCATGTACAGGTCCTTGAATTGACTGTAATTATAATGAAAACAGACCTGCTGTGGAGAAATGACTGGTTCAAAGTCGTAACAGTCCCCGACGTCTCGTTTGTTTTTCAACTGGCTGGTTGCGTTCTCGAAAGCCAATTCTTCAAGACTCAAAGTCATTCGATGCCACAAGTTGTGCGTCTTTGCCAAGTACTTCATCAGTGGCCTAATACAAAGATACATACAAGTCACAAATACAATACATTTATTCAATACAACTAAGTTCCTCTTAAGTCTATAGAAATCAAAACGATTTCACTTACGGCTTAATAGGTATAGGAGGATCACATCTTGACATGCCCTCTACAAATGAGCTGAGAGAGCTTGGGTAGCAGTCTCTTTGAATCACATGGCAACCACTCGAAATAAAGGGCAGCATTTCCGTCGTCAACGCCTGTTTCAGGTAAAACACAATTTAATTTCATAAAGAATTGTCTTTTGTTTCCAATGAATAATGATGAATACACTAATATTTAATTCTAGTTGCTCACCTGCTGTTGTTTATCAGAAAGAATGCCCCAGATCTTGGGGAAAATGTCCAGCCAAATACTCTCGGCCAACAATTCATCCAAATGGCACAGTTGAGCAGCAGCTTGAAGAAATTGGATGGACCGTACATCGCGGAGTTGGTCCAGAGCTTTTGATTGACGAATTATTAATGTTTTTAGAGCAGCGCGAGAAGGATTTTTGTCAACCCCATCTTTAGAATCTGCACTGACACTGTCTATGTCCATCAGGTCCTGTTAGTAGATAAAATAAAATAAGCTATTTTATTACAAAACATGGAGAGCACAGGAATGTTGATGTTAACGGCTTCAGGTTTTAAACTGTGAAGAAGTATTTAGTTGAAAGTTGAACTAGCTAGTTACCAGATTAATTTGTAAGTGCTTACTTCTTTGTCCGGACTTGGAACGTCGAAGAAGTCATCCTCTTTGTTTGTTACGCTGAAGAAGTTCTCCATCTCTTGCGGGTCACCCATCTTCATGATACTTGGCGTACCGGGTAGGAGAATACTGCTGTCTGACAACCGAATGTGTGTCTCTGGAAGCAAGTACAAAAGCGATCATGAATAAAAACGGCACTCTTGTTAAATCATCTTTGCTGTATGGAAAACTACAAACCAGGTGAGACGGTCATGATCAAGAGTTCTAAGCACTGTTTGATCCAATAGTGTTGGCCCATTCCTTCCCAGTTCTGCGAGCAGCAGATGTACAGCAACCTCTCGTGAAGTTTTCTTTTCATAGAAGCGTCGAAGATTTCGAAGAACTTTGCTCGGATAGTTGGCTGGACGCAGCGAAGGCCGGCCAAAAATGCAGGCTCCAGTTTTGTTATGAGCTCTGAATTTTTCATGCCGTCATCTCTGTCATGAAAACAGTGAATGTTTTATTTGTCGGACACATTTCCTCTCTTATATTTAGCCACCTTGAAAGTAACTTTACTCATTTTTACTGCCTACCATTAAATAACAAAATACGTACAAAATACGAAAAAAAATAAGGTCAAGGAATAATTAAAAAAAAAATTACTAACTAGGTTTGTCTGAAATCATTAATTTAAGACAATCAACTAATTACGATTATTTTTAAATTTACAACTCAGAATAACCTTATCTCATATTATGTTTTATAAATCAAGGCACTTGTTAATATTTTTGGAAAAAGTCAACTTTCAATGTTATTTACCTGTACACAAAGTTGATGATGTCTAAGAACTGAGCATTCAGCTCCAAGTCGTCTGGGAATCGCTTCTCGATATATTGCATCATTTTGACAAGAAGAATAGACTTTTCTCTCAATGTTGGCGACTGATTCGTTGCTTGAGATCCCTTCATTTTCATCCAGTCTTCAACCATCTAATTTCAGACACAATATTATAAATACTGTACAGCTGTAAAAAATCTAAAAATCAAGTAATAAAATAAAATGTATAAATACTTTTGTGATTGCTTTCATGACTTTACTGTCTGGTGACTTCTCAATGAGGCCAACAATGACAGTTCCGATGAAGACTTTACGCATCTCTGCACCCATCACGACAACTCGACTCTTCACCAGATCCATGCACAGGATCAGCAACTCATTTGCAACTGGAGCAATACAAGAAATTATTAATTTTATCACAAAAATGAAATTAATAGGCATATTCGGTGCTTTAGAAAATTACCTGGATTATTTTCTGGAGCACTGGAGTTGAGGTGTTCTCTCGTCATTCGTTGCAGAATTCTCAGAAAGGATGAAATCAATCGGTCGATGTAACTTGGATTGTTGATACATGCTGCTTTCAGCATCATCAGTGTACTGAACAAACTTGATGGCGATGCATTTGCATTCTTCTCGTATGCATTCAAGCCTTCTTGAATCATCTGTAAAATGATATTGGGGACTGAATACAAGTAGGTACGAAGAAAAGAAGCCACTGCAATTTAAATACAATCTCTAAGATACACTAAAAATAAATCTTCAATACCTTTGAAATGGCACTGTAGAGCATTTCCAGCTCAGCATGTTTAGAGCAGGTGTTGGAACTCGCAACATCAGTGGGGAAAATGCTCATTAGTTTTGTCAGCAGCGTGTGAACTAAGCGAATGACCTGAAAAAAGTATATTTCTTAAAAAAACTGTTGCTGCTTCGAATGGTATCTTGCACCATGTCGGCAACCTCATAACGTTCTCCCTAATAATCACAAATGGACCACACTTGTGCCAATCCTGAACTAAAGCAAGAAAATTTAACATTTGTACGAAACACCTAGAATTTCTGCACCTTGCCTGTAGTGTGAACTAGGTTTACTTTACACAGAAAACATTCAACATTAATAATAAATAATGTATTTATTAAATAATTTATTTCCAATGAATCACGATATGTTAATGATCATAGACGTGTTAGAATCTTCATATTCTCGTAACTTTTTGTAAGAATGCATTTGCTTTTAGTATTACTGTATATTCTGCAATGCATCGATGTTCATCTCCACATTTTAAGATCTAGAGAAAAATAATCAAAACTATCAAATCATTACCTTGCTATTTCCCGAAGCAGCGCACATTGCAATTCCCTTCTGCAACGGTGATATTGACATGAGAATTTGCTCCTTTCTCAAAACCCCCAACAAGAACGTAACCAACTCCAGTGCGGTGCAAATGTTCCCGTAGTTTGGCGTGGGTGCCTCAACGTTCTGTAGCACCTTCTCGAGCACGACCAGCTTGATGTCACAAGTCTCTGGCCACACGTCTGGCTTCAGCGCTGTCTTCAGCAGGGTCACGCAGCGACGAGATAGTTGCTCACCGGGGGAGAGAACAGACGTGGCTGCGCCGGTAGCAGCATCGTTCACCTGCAAGTGTACCAGCTTCTTCATACATGCTCACAAAAACTTAGATATATTGGGTACATGATCTAAAGGCAATGAATACTATTCTAAGGGCTGTTTTTTTTCCACAAATGGTTAAAGCATGCAGGAACAAGTATCTGGTGATGCATAATATGTCTCATAGATGACAGGCTGTGTACATGCAAATGAGTTTCGGCTCAAATGCTGACCCTTTTTTGTATTCAAATCTTGCTGGTTCTGCTAGCCAGGAGTCACATTTTGGTTAAAAACGAATTACCTAGTATGTACAAGTCGGTAAAATAATTATCAAGATGTTAGTATACTAAAGGAACCCGAACCGGAAACCGAAAACCCGTATAATTTTGGAACAGGTACCAAACCGAAATCGTCATATTTTTTTCCTGAGGAACCGGAACCGAACCTTTATTATTTATATTAGGTTCATAAAGGTTCATCAGTTAATTAATAAAACAAAAATGTTCGAAAATATTTAACTGAAGACAGCAATTTACAACTTATGGTAAATAATTGCATAAGAGTTGTGTTACGTACCCTTACCTGACACGCTAGCCTAAGGAGGCAATTAAGCACGGCATCTGCATGGGCTTTTTCAATGGGTTTGGCGGAGCTGGGCTCGTGTTTGGGCACGACTGTAGCAACTATGCCAGATGGTCCCGGCTGACCAATGATGGCAGGTCGATGTTTGCGAGCATTTTCGGTACTGCTACCATCCTCGCTGGGACGTTTTGTGCCGGGCAGAGCTCCCGTCTGCAACATCAATCAACATGTTCAACCACAGCTACCAATAAACATATTGTACATGTATGTAACTTAGTAACTTATTATTTTTAGAATTAACAGGGGATAGGTATCTAACGTTAGCGTCAAATATGAGATGAAATTTAAAAAAAAATTAATAGAAAATAATAGTAAACACCTAATTCTAATAATAATATAACTAGTTACTAGGTACACACAAATAGGTAATATCAAAGTAGGTAATATAACTAACACTAGTATTACTACTATTGCAGATAAAAGACCAGTTTTTAGCATAGCTGGTTATGAATTCATTTATGCCATTTCTGGTTACTTCATTAGTTTTTGAAGTCAAATACATTTGTTATACTTTTGTCTGATATACAGATTGCTAATAAATTATTTTATCTTATTCCACTCTTACCTCTGAATTCTCAGTTTCCTCTTTGATCCTCTGTAGCTCCCACTTGACAATCACTTCAGACAATTCCACAGCTAGTTTCCGGTGTTCGATGGTGGCAGTTGGACTGAAGCCAAGTCGATTGATCGAGTTCACCATGTGTTGCACCAAGTGATGTCGTACTGGGTAATAAACCTGTCAGACATCGACAAAAAAATTCAAACTTTAATTTAAGTTGTCAGTTCAGGTCATAATATTATGCTCTCTCTCTGGCCTATCATCATCAATGTGCCAAATATTTATCAGCTAGAATTGGCAATGTCTGTGCCTTCTACAATTTGTTCTCAAATAAAATGTACTAGGTCAGGGCTGCCGTTTTTACGGATATTATCCGTTTTTACGGATTTATGAGTACAAAAACGGACACACGGATTTGTTGACTCTTTAACGGATACTGGTGATTCATAGTTGAACCACATTTTCTCTTTTGAATGAGATAATATTTTAAATTTATTACGAAAATATATAGTTTGACAAGATATTTTCGTTTCCTGTCCAACAATTTTCAGTGCAGAGATTGTTTCAAAACACCCTTTTGTGTAAGTAGGCTAGCTATACTACCAATAAATGGTTGCGAGTGAATGGTTGAGGGAGGAAGGGGGGTGGGGAAACTGGTCGACCTTGCTACGATCACCCGATCAGAGGCAAGATTTTAACCTAGAGTATAACCTAAAGGGGAGTGTCTAGGGGCGCGCGCTGCCTGAGGCATCCACTTGTTAGTTGTTTGCAGCTGGTCGTGGGTTAATGACCTGATTAGTGATTGCATCCCTTATTCTTGCGTGTGCTTATAGTTTTGAAATTTATTATGCTCATTATGAATAATGTGTTGGAAACGGGAGAAAGATATTTATAATTCTGAATTCAAAATTACCATTCCATCCACAGCTGTCAGTCTAGAACCCAACCCCCCTTCTCTCATGTCCCATGTTGCGTGAGGAATTCAATAGCTTATCCGTCAAGTGGCCCAGTTAGTGCTTGAAATATGGGAGTTTTACATCATTTTAAAGGTTTTTAATGGGCATACGGATTTTTACGGATTTTTCATGCTTTTTAAAAGGATATTAATTTGTATGTGGCGGCAGCCCTGTACTAGGTATATGTGTACAGGTACTATGTTTGAACAAGGTAAGTTTATTATACATCATTCAAAAGCTGATTAATAGCCACAACTAAATATCTCACCGAAGTATGAACACTATGCAGTATGCACATTCCTGTCAAAGTTATATATTTGTTTTTATTTTAATATCTTATTTGATAATGATAATTCAAAATCTCTAAAAACTGATATACCTAGTGATCCACTTGAGAAGGAAAAGAACCATCCCATGACTGCGAGAGAGTGACTTGAATAAATATTAATCATAAATGAATACCAACTCTACCGAAAGTGAAAAGATTTTCCTCCTCCACTTTGCAGTTGGTATTCATTTACAACATCAACCTATCCGAGGTCATCAGAAAAATCATATTTCACAAATAACAATCATATTATGAATAATTTATAAATTATAACCTTGAAGTGCCGGACAACCAACTGCAATATATGGAAGAGTTGCTGCATGGAATGTCCTTCTTCAACGATGATCTTTTTCGTCCAATGCGTCAACATTGTGTTGCCGTCCTCCATTCGAACAGGCATCGAAGGCGTAAGTATCTCTAGCGCTTGACGGACCACAGTTCTTGCTTCGGGAGCATGAGCCTTCAGAAGGCTGTGGAAAACTGGACAGACAAAAAAATTGTTACTATGTGCTATGGTTTGGTTTTAACAATCTAGCTAGACCTACTTCTACTCAAGAGGCTTCGTAATCTACGGCAGGCAGTTGGCAAATTACATAAATTGAATCAATGTTGCAATTTAGGGCTCATGCTTAATGAATTGATTGACATTCTTTCTGCATAATTTGACTAAACCACAAAAATGTGGATAGATGTTCAACACAAATAAAATATGTAGATAAATTATTTGTATGTTACAGTGTAAAAGTCATAATGCAGAGATAATACAGGACAATATGATAACTTAATCAATCCTTAATTATTTTATGAAACCTGAATGGCAGACCCACCTTGAAGCACAATTCTCTTGTGAATGGCGAACTTGGCAATGATGTGAGAGAGGAGAAGATGGCCATGATACCTTGTCGCTGGGTCGACACAATTCTTGCCGAGAAGGCATGGCCAAGCAAAAGTCATCAATCTTCGGAGTTTGTTACCTTTAAGCAGACAGAAAGTTAACATACGAACTGGACTGATGGGTTAAATGTATAATTGTTTTATTTTTTGGTTTACACACCTTGCCGTTTGTTTGAAGCATCATGGATGTGAGGTGAAGCTTGCTCTACAAGAAGGCAAGAGAACTGAAGGAGCAATATTCTTACGCAATCTGCACTGCCAAATGGGTTCTCTGGATCAATCACCTGAAATTGTAACAAAAAATAGACTAAATAGCTATTCAAAAGATCATGTTTACATTTGAATGTTTGAAAGAGGGTATTTAAATGGGGATACATTAGGGCCGGTATTACCAAAGTTAATCTGAGCCGGATTAACTAAATATTGGACTAAATTGGTGACACAGCCAATCAGATACCTCAAAATGATTGAAACAATTGAATTTAATCCAAAAGTTAGTTAATCCAGCAAATTTAACTTTGGTAATACCGGGCCTTAGTGCAAAATAAAAAAGGTAGATATTAATCCAATGTGGTTCCAGTATTTCATCAGAATATAAAAATATATTAAATATAGAGATAGTTATTTTTAACAGTTAGAGCAGGACCAAGAACAATCAATCTTGCTGCAACATTTTCAGACTGTCCAGTACAAGCAATACATTTATTAGCTGAACAGTAGAAGAAAGAATGAAACCCAATTTAAAATAGAGAAGAAAACACATAACAAACCTTGCTAATGAAGACCGACACAACATTGTCAGGATTGTCCATCTCCGGAGAAGCCGGTGTTCCAACCAACTTTTCACCTTCGCCTTTCTCAAAACTGAATGCGAAGCAAGGTATCAGCACAAGTTGCAACACTTTCGACTTGAGCTGCTGAGACATAGTGTTGTTCACAAAATGATCGACGAGGTGAAAGAAGGCGTTTCGTTTCCACTCAACCGTGTAGTTCTGAGCTACAGTCGTCTCGAGGAAATCTCGCAGAAACTACATATAGATAAAACAAAAATTCAATATCACTAAGGATAAATCCTCTAGATGCTTGTTGAGAGCTTAAATGACATCTAGCTGTAATACATTTTTTAGTTAGTTCTCGTAGGTGTAAATTTTTGCCATTTGAGATATGACTCAATCAACAGCAGAGCTTAATTTATTTTATACACTTATTTTTCGTACCCAAGTAAAGCTTGTCCCAAAATTGTGTAAAAATTGCGAACAAAGACATCAAATTCATTCCCAAAATTATACTCGGAGGCCCTTCCCCCAAACCCATTGTTTTAATATGTAGGCATATTTCCCCTGACATTTGCTTAGCATCCACCCACTTGTTGTTTTTCAAAATAACCATTGCTCTACAGGCTCTATACTCAAGGACTCAACTAAGTAGTTCCGTGTTCTGTTCAGAATGAACTGACTACCTAGTACCCACCTGGAAATCGGGAATATATCGATCACAAAGCGCTCTCAGAAGCTGGAAGAGAAGCTCTATTTCTGTAGGATGATGGCAGAAATAATGAAGCAATATCTTCACTAGTAATTTTGGTTCTTTCCAATGGATGTATTCTACAGAGTCCACTTTCTTGTGTGTGTCCTACAAAAAAACATAATACACAGTTAATAAATATCGCGACCCTGCTTCCAACTATTGTCGGGTCAGGGGGTGGGATGATCCCACCAATGTTCTAGGGCAGTTAATTACACAGTTAATTAATACACAGTTAATTAATAAAAATTGTAATGAATCATAAATTAGAGGGGTGAGAGGCCAGCTCTCGCCTCTACGTTTCAAATTGTTTATAAGAAAAATAAGGGTTGAATACTTTTTCAAGAAGTACATTACAAAATGAAATACGGGGCCAGTTTTGTACATCAATATCCCTTCAATCGCTTGGAAAGTTACAATAAATACATGTAACCAACCTGATAAGTGTCACTGCACCAAATCTGTTTGAATGCCGCTATGAGATCTTGCTCCCCAGAGAGCCACTGATCATCAAACTTGATGAGGATCGAGACAATTCTGATGGCTTGGTACTGCATCTCGGACCTCTCAGCGAGAGTAAGAGGAGAGTTGGCTGGAGGCTGCGTCACCTTGCTCAGTACCAACACTTTCAGTCGGTCCGTGCTCTTCTGCAGTGCATCACACAATGGCTTACCCTGCGAGTGCTTGATCATGTATTCCAAATAGCGGCTCCACTGAGCATCCTATATGGAGAAGAACATGTTTGTCAGAATAGCTTTTAGAGTACATATAGTGCAATGTTACTGTGTTCTACCCATATATTATTTCTTGGGGTCCCAATAGACTCAAGTCTGTAAAATTGTATTCCTGGGAAGGGAACAGTAACTGTATGTGTTTTGTACAGCCACCTCATTATGTTGTGATAAAAGCTAGTGATGAAACCAGTTTTGCAAGTCACCCCTCTGTTTTGAAATATCAATCTAGGTAGTTGGGCAACTACATAATACTATGACTGCGTATGACTGGAAGTCGCTGACTCACTGTAAGAGATAAGTTTTATCAGAACATAATGAGTTGGCTATACACTTCTGATGTTTTTAAGGCAGGATATATATATTTTTTTAAATATATTTTAAAGATAAGTTTTGCTTGTACGTACTCCAGTCCCAAAGAGCATCAGAAGTTAATTTGGAATGCACAATAATTTCAATATGAGTCAAAAGCCGGTTTCACATAAAGCGCGTTTCGCATTTTTTCTTACCGACCAATCACAAGTCCAGAAGCCGCTCAAGGGAGACTTGTGTTTGGTCAATAAAAAAGATGCAAAACGCAAAACGCGCTTTATGTGAAACCGGCTTAAGAGTATATAATTTTTAACTTGTAGCATAAAGAAGATCTCTCTCTCATAAAGATCTCTCATAAAGACACTTGACTTCTGGTTGGAGAAAAGGAAGAAGTAAAATAAGAAACATTGATTTTGTTATACTTTTGTACCACTAAAATTAGTAGAAAAATTATTTCTGACAAAAAAACTAAAAGAGAAAATAGTAAGACTACTAGTAGGTACAACAGAACATTATTTCTAGGTGATATTTTGCAATACTAGTAAGAGTTACTATGATGACTGAGGGATTGAATTCCATTGAAACTCAATAAAAAAACTGAATGTCACAACTTAAATACCAAGTCTGTGTTGTATGATTTTTACATACCTTGACATTGGTGTCGTTCAGGAACATTTCGATAGTCTCTTTAGGGAAACGCAGAATGAATTTCATCAGTGGTTCTCGGAATGGAGAACTAGCCTCAATGTACATCGCCTTCTCAGTTTGAAGTACCAAGCGAATCATCACTTCAATGAACTTTGGACCAGCAGCCGGGATTTGATGGAAGATGTTGATGACAGCAGAGGTCTTTGTTTCTGTATCACCATTCTTCGTCATACCAACTATTACAAAATAAGTAATAACACAAATTACAAAATTAACTTGCCTAGGTAGTTAAGGTTTCAGATACATCTAGAACTATAAATAGTTATTTTCCTGAGAGAATCCTCCAAAATTATGAAGATACATTTAAACTAATACTATTAAACAATAATTGAAAATTACAGATCCTATTATGCACAAAGTTTACTAATTGGTGGCAGGGTATGTGTATAAAAAAATACGATTTATGTACTCATCTACCTAACTAGGTCCTAATCAAGGCAGAAATTTAAAACACATGAAATAAATGAGTTTATAGGTAGTATGTGTAATTCATACTAGGTATGTATTAAAAATATTTAGATGTATTTTGGTAATTTTGTTGATATGTAAACACACTCAAACTAAATAACTGGGTATAACTTGTATAAGGTACCAAACAAAATGCATTAATCAAGGTAAATGTTTGTATATGGTCCTTTGCTAATAATTTATACATACCCTTGTGTGACGTGACTGCTACTTCCATCATCTTCTTGAGATGTTGAAGAAGCTGTTCGCAGAGCTTTTCACTGAATGTTGTTGGGAACAGTTGAGTCAAATAGCTCAGACGTTTGGCAGCGTTCGGTGTGAGTGCACGGTAGTCACCCAAGGTCAGAAGCAATGGTCGCATGGTTGCATGAACCTGGCAATTTAACAAAGATTTTGCAATTAAATTATTTTCGGAGGAAGAGAAGACATCTTCAAAAATGTATTAAAAAAAATAGTTCCTTCCAAAGAAACTAAGTGCAATAATTTATATTGGGGCCAAGACATGGCGAGAATGCACATAGTGGATTTAAAACTGACATACTAAGACATACATACTGACACACTATTGTCGGTTGTCGATATTGTACATAAAATAAAGTCTAGAAACGTGTAATTTGCAATCTACTAAAGAAAACAAGCTTCACGAGAAAACATGAGACTTCCTCTACATGTCAGGATTGGAATGTATTTAGAACATTCTGCAATAACTACAAATTTATTTAATTGGTAATGCCAAGTATTAGTTTTGGAAATATTGTATGCTTATTACAGCAATCCTTACTACCTAGGTGCATCTATTCCCAACTCAATGGTAGGTATTTTATATAAATCCATCAAAATTGAATGTGATCCTACCAAACATGTGACATTTGGAATCTTTAATTTTTTACAATCTATATTTTTAATAGTTACATAATATAATAATAGAATATAATAGAATTTTTGTTTCCCTATGTAAGTTACAGATTAATCTCACCATCTCCATGTCGATGTGGAACCCAGATATGAACTTCTTCATGCATTCAAATCCTGCCTGCTGTAGCTCAGCATTGTTCTTCTCGAGCGCCTTGTAGAGCACTGGGAAGATCTTCTCGCGCCACGGCTGGATGTAGTGGCATGCGGCGAGCGCACGCAACGCAGACTTGCGCAAGGGCACGAGGTTCGTCACGGACTTGTAGCACGGGAACTTCTGCAGTGCCGCGTCCTCGGCCTCGCAGAGTGACATCAGTTCGTGGAAGAACACCTTGTGCTCTTGGATGTTTAAGTCTGAATGGGGACAGAAATGTAACTATTGAACAATATACATAACAATGAGGTACAGAAGGTTTAAAACTCTTAAGACAAAAATCTTGCGAAACTTAATAATGGGAATATTTGCTTGAGAAATTAGTTCCAAATGACATTGTATAGGTATGTATACAATTCCAATTTTAAAACTGATTTATCTTGTGATTTGCAAGTGTGTATTTTTTATTGAACTTTTGAACCAAATAAAGAAAAAAATCAACTCTTAACAATATCAGAAAAATAGTATCTGTTCAAATTTATGAATTTCATAAAAAATTTACTTTACATACATTTTGTTGTGACATAGCTGCAACATTAGGTACTTAACAACGGGATAAATTAACCACCCACCATATAAAGGTGAGTTTGCAGTAAAAAGAAGCCGAGTTTGAATTGAGTTTCAGGCTCAAATCAAAGATTATTGGGTCTTAACAACCATTCATAAATTAATCAATTATCACACTTCTATGTAAATATTGAGCATGAGGTTGATATATTCCAACCATACCAATGGTGAAGAGTCTTGGCTCCAACGTAGTGCAGAATGTGTTTCCGTCCATGATGCCAATCTGTGCATTGCTTGGTTGGTGACGAAGGAGATGTTTCTTTGGTGGAATCATATCCTGCAACACTTCCTTGTGTGGTTCCATCACTTCTGTCACAGAAGTCTCAGTGATCTGCGATAACAGCTTCAGCAGGTGCATTGCCTGAAAGTATGCACAAAGTATTGAAAGTATATCATTGTTAATTGATCTGAAGTTTGTAGTAAGTAGCAGTTGCCAAGCTGACTTGCATATTGGATTGATAATAAATCAAAAAAGATTATTTGTTACTACAATCCAGAAATAAGAACATACCAATATTATGACTTATGAGATTTTGATTTTATTAATTCTAGTAGTCTCGTAGTTCTTACCGATTCTCTGACCATTGCGTTGGGACTGGTGACTTGGCGCACGAGTTCGTGTGTAACTTCATACAAACTTTTAGTCTGAGCATTGATCATGTCGTCATTTGAGCCGTCACGCTCGATTGGAACAGCGCACTTTTTGAGCATCAGTTCCAGGTTTGCTTTGGCATGGTCAATAGCACCACTGGACACCTTGATAGAATAGAAAATAAAATTGTGTAAATTAAATGAAACATTTAAATAGGTTATCATATTTGGTATTTCCTGCAGTTGGTGCAGTTAGATGTTTCAGCTGTTGTACTACTTACAACTTAGCTACAGAAAATGCTGTTCATATTCATAATATTTTTACAGACGCTAAAAAATTGCTATGCCAAAATATTTCTAGTTAAAAAAATTACCTATTCAAGTATAAACATTTTTCTTTACTTCACTTTGTGTCATACATCATTACAACTAATATGAAAAAATTATTGGCCTGTAAACTGAACATACCCGTTCATTGCTTTGTGTATACAATTGTTGCTATGTACATGTACTATGTGTACCTAATGGTAGGTAGGTAAGGTATAGATTTAAAAAAATATAAACATAGGAAACTGAGAAATGCACACAAAAATATTTATAGGTAAAAAAACATTGGTAAAGATAGCATGTCTTACCTCTCCTGTGAGATCCATCATGACAAAGAGCAGAGCCTTGAGAAACAGGAACAGATGTTCGAACACCCACCGCATATCAAATCTCTCCAACAAGAACTTGATCGCTATGCAGCCACCAAGCTTTGTGTACCATGCTCTTTCATAGCAAAGAGAACACATTCTCTCGGCAAGGTATTCCATTATTGGCAATCGACAAGCCTGTCAAAATCAGACGGAAAAGAATAATGGTCTGGTTTAGATTAACATATAATGAAAGGTGAAACTTTTAATGAACTGAACTAATGAATGCAATGAACTAATCAACTAATAATAGTGCAATGAATTAATGAATGTTTTAATGAACTTGAGGCAGATGTATAAAGGTGTAACTTACTCTAAGCCTCTCTCCCATGATGGAAACTGCAGTTCTCTCAATCAACGACAACGCCAAATTTCCCGGTTTGGCAAGTTCCTTCTCTTCATGGCCCATGATTGCAGCCAACGCGTCTACGAGGACTAATGGATCCATGCCTTTCAAATCCGTTTGCTTTGCAATCATTGAGAATGGTCCTGGTTTAAAAGAAGTTTCGAATTGAGAATAATTACTTACTAAATACATATAGGCTTCAAATAACAACTAGTTTTATTACTTACCAGCTTGTTGAGCAATAGCTATCATCGTGTAGTGGGCTACTAGGAAAACCATTGTAGGGAGCACTATAGGGCGGAGCTCCTTTATTGCAGCTGCAGTAAACATTCCTATGGAAGGCAATGAAAATTGAATTTAACTTCATATTTTTCTATCATTATCTAGACAAAAGGGGTGAGATTTTTTCGATTGAAACCATGCTTCCTTGAAACATACCTGTGAAGGCCACAATGTGAGTAGATCGAGCTACTTTGTCCTTGAGTTTGTACGGAATTCCTTGAATTGGTTGTAACCGAACTGTTGGATCGCACAGCCTGAAAAGTGACATCCTCATATAACAATCCAAATTATAACATGCCTTGTTCAAAAGTCCAAGGATTCAGTAGATATGAAATGAAATTATGTGAATTTTGGTACGACTCCACTTACGTAGGATACGTGTAGAGCCTTCGCAGTGAATCTCTGTCATCTTCGATGCGTATCGAGGCAACCAGGTAGCACTTGATCACTTCCCAACACTGTCGTCGGTAGAATGATTCTGTTGAACTGTTCTTTAGAGCTTGCACTGCACTCTCGATCACCTGGGCATATCACAAGATAAGTGCAATCACATGACAAGGAGACAAGAAATATTGGTTTATATTCTATGTGATTCTATTGTCTGCTGCTGTACAGTCACCTCCAAGTGTTCCTACCAGATTAGACATGGTGCATATATGAGAAAGATAGACGGAACTCCTGCATGCCACTCTACACATGTTTATTCCCTCACAAATGGATAAAAATAAGATCATCAAAGAACATGAATGGTGCACAAAGATAATATATTATACGTAATAAAAATTCCTCTTACATCTTCAACGGGGAAGTCAATGGGCTCAGGATGCTCCAGGAAGTATGCCACGATTGCCGGGCCTATATTCTCGTGATCGTTGTATTCCAGTTTTTGAGGCTCGATCATCATCTTGCGGTTGCCACCGCCAAACTTTCCAAGCACGCGGAACGCCACATGTGCCACTTGGTCAGAGGGATGGCGCAGTGTGCGCCAGAGAGCTTGCATCAGATCAGCACGAACAGGCTGGATGTGTTCGTACAGGAAATCTGGCTGCAGATTGTCGACGCACAGCTCAAGCGTACGCAAGCCCTGGACAATACAATGCACCATTCAGGAACATATTACTTACATCATCCTCTAAAAAGTTTGACAGAATTTTTAGTAAATATGTCATATTGATAATGTGAATGGTTAACAACAAGTTAAGACGGCTGGGTAGTGAGTTTGACCTTGAAGAGTTTTTTAATCGATTTTTATCAATATCTTTTTTCCAGTGTAATTGTTAACAAAATAGGGCTATGGACGTGAATTCAGAACAGTTCAATGAAAATAATTTCATAGCTTGGAATAAGTTATTAGTTTTATTTTGTCCAGCAGGCGTTTAGAACCCGAAAATACCCAGCCGTCTTAAGTCAAATACTCTGCCAGGTATCCCAATAACGAGATATCCGTCATTTTACCTTGGATTCACATAATATAATCAGGCTGTCATGTAAACAGGGGTATGCTATGCCGACACATATTGAATGTATTTCTTCGAAAACCTTTAAGACAGTCTAAAAAGTAGAAACACACCTGACTTATGAGTGTATGCGAGCCATTCAACGCTGACACCAGTGGATCCATGAGCATCGGTAGGTAAGGCAAGAGAGAGCTCAATCTGACTGGAACAGTCAAACACAACTCAACAAACAAGTCCTTCATGTGTTGTTTGTGCAGGCCCGACTGCAGACCATTCAGACCGGCCAGGAGATTCGGGAGTAACGGCAGAAACTCTTGGTAGAGGAGATCATGACTGCCGCCACCGATGGAGCGAAACAGAGCTCTCAACAGCAGGAAGTAGTTGTAAGGCTCCTTAGCCGTCATTGCCAGCTCCATTGATCTGAAACATGAAGTGCAGTCTGCAATCTCCGTTTGCCATACAACGAAACACTGAAAAACCAGGAAACATAAAGAGAGTGGATGTTATTAAATGTTCATTTTAGTTCACAATAATGGTTGTACGTACAATTGTTTTTGCCTAAATTAATAAGCAGCTGCTTACCTGCTGTATAGTGGAAAGAAAGGCAAATAAATATATGAATATCCAATAAACAAAATTTGTTTGGAGTGTACATGTGCCGTTTCTTGTTTTACGCTGATGCAGGGTATGTGATTTTTTTTGATTTTTTTAATAAAAATCAAAAAATCGGATTTATTTGATTTAAATTGATTTAAATCGATTTATTTGATTAATTTGATTTAAATCAGATTTTTATTGATTAAAATCGGATTTACATTGATTTAAATCAAAAAAATATATAAAAAAGTGCAGGAGATGAATGAAATATTTGTGAAAGTACTTTATCAACATTGATTAATGTGTTATGTGAATAGTAATTACAAAATCTTAAAACTTCATAATATCAACTTGGTTAGGATCTTTGGTAGTTTTCTACCTAATAAAACACATTAGTTATTTGGCATTAGGTAATTAACTTACCATCATCATATAATTATTAGGAATCATTTATTAGGAATCAATTTACTGAAATAATGAAGTTTTACTTTTTTTTTACATACCAAATGAGAAAACTTTATATAAACCAAATTTACCTTTGAAATAATTTCATGAAAATTGAAATTATTTATTTATCAAGTTGATTACGAACGAATTACCTATAATATGCATGTAGAGAAATCAGGCATTATGCACACAGTCAGTAAAAGTAACTGTTCAGCCCATCAAGTCGATAAAGTAGTTTCTAAATGACGCGCCATTTTCAAATTCTTGGGAAATGGGAGATATAAAAAAAACTTGATTTAAATCAACGATTTTAATTTAAAAAATCATTTGATTTAAATCTGATTTAAATCAATGATTTAAGTCATTTGAAAGAAGTTGATTTAAATCATATATACCCTGCGCTGATGTAATGGCAGATTACCTGTTGACGACGGCATGCAAGTGAGGTCTAAGCATGTGTTCATTCTCGGTTGGGAACAGCGAGACGCTGCCGAAGACAAGCTTGAACAGTTTCAGGTACAGGTTTGAGCGCTCGGGATTCGCCCCCATCTCATCCATCCGCTCCAACAGGTACTCAACGAGTATGGTAGCAAATATTGGTGAAGTCATCGGGTTGGCAAGGAACGAGTTGCCGACGATTTGAAGCGCATAATTGTGGTTGATTCGTTCAACCATGTATTCGATAGTCGTCACAAAAATTTCTTGGAATGTTTGAGGGTTCATCATTGAAAACTGAAAAGATTGAAATTAATTGGTTGGTGTGGGACTACTTACATAATGTGACAAAACAGAAGAAAACATCAAAAAACATAAACTTACAACTCCTGAGAAGTGTTCCAGAACCTCTTTTTCTTCTTTGGTACGGATTGAAGCTTGAGAGGTACCTCTGGGTTGAGGTATGCCCGTACCGGGTAGAGGGTTCAAACTCAATGTATATATGTCCAGAGCTTGTAGGGCCCATTTCACCAATCGTATGAAGACTAATGTTTCATTTGGCAGGAATTGTTTACTTCCACCTTCACTGTTCGTCTAAAAACAAAATATTTATGTCTAATAGTTTCTCTCGGTAAAAATTCTGTTTTAAGCCACAGTTATTCTTTTGAAATATTTACTGTCAACTGTAGTAATTACAAAATGTTACATACTATGCATAATAACAAACAAAATTAAAATAATTGAGTTGAAAAACGGAACATACAATATAAGAGAACCAGAAAGAGAGGTAGACAAACCTTTCCCTTGCAAGATGCACACCCCCATGTAATGGTCTTCACACCGCAAACGAGGGTTTTCACAAGACTTCTGCAATCTGTGACACTGTAGTTGATAGCTTGTGATATTGGGAAGCCAAACTTTGACTTGTACATGTCATCCTTGCCTTTAACAAAACACCACCAGAATAGAAGCAATTCAGACAAAAATATGGAGTTTCTCAAATACAAGGTACTATTATTGTCAATTAGGTACCTACCTAGTAAGAACTCGGCATGAGTATTGCTGAAAGTTTTGTCATCAGTTTTAATTTGGTCCATTGTCATGTTTGCTAAGATATTTTGTAAATTAGCAGGCATGATCACTCCAGTGCAAATTTGGGATGTGTGGGGTTTGCTAAAAAATAAAAGAACATAGGTAGTTTAAAACAACATCTTTATGTATGGTATGGTAAATTAATAAAGAATGTACATTCTATAATATATAGAACAAAACCTACATAAAGGTTTCAGATTTAAAAGACAATATTGCATATTATGCAAAAAAAATTGTTTTCATTCCTATATTTACACACTGCACAAATACTACACAGTTAAACAGAAATAAACAGATTTCAGGCTCTAAAAGGATTGCCAAGTTCTGTGAGAGCCTGTAAAGTATGACCGTAATACAGTAAATTATTACTTACTACTTTGTTGCTAAGACAGGAAGCTGTAATTTGGAGATAGTTTTGAATTTCAATACAAAAACTTCAAGCATCCGCATGAGTAACTCTCGTCCTGTTCCATCTTCTCCTTCAGTGCGCTGACGAATGCAATCAACCAGATTCAGGAGCAGTTTGCATGACATCGTTTGGATACTAAAACACAGTATAAAAATCAATGCAATTTCTTTAAAGCCACATTTAGAGTTGGCAAATTTTGGCTAGTTGACCATGAAAATAGTTGTAATGTTGAGGATTTATTCCTAAGTTGGTTATTGTTGAGCTAGGCTCAAACCTCCTAGATAATCCATAAAAATATTAGATTGTTTATTTATATCGGAATAGAAATATTCTCTCCTGATCTGGATCACCTTGTTGGCAGCGACTCATCATGTACATTCTTGGAGAAGAGGTGAACGGCGCGCGCAAGGTCAGCAAGAGGTAGTACTTGTCTGACATGATGAACTAAGTCGGCGAGTGTGCTGTACGCAAGTGGTCGAAGTGACTCGTGAGTTGTCCATCCTCGGCCAAGGAGAACATTCTCGTCGAAGAGTCGCTCCATGAACGGCACAAACTCTGTCAAGACAAATACAGGTGAGCAAATTTATCAAGGTCCATCAGGGCTCAGATTCACAAAGCTTTTACCCCGGGTGTTTTAAACTAAAACCCCATCTTTCACTGCTTATTAGATACACCAAAGTGGGATAAATTATCCATTCCCCTGGAGGAAAAGTTATGTGAATCTGGTCCCAGGGTAATTGTGAAAAAATTATTTATTAAATTCAAAATGATTGAACAAAGCAACAATTGATTTTATGGTAGTTGCAGTCTTAAAAAATTACAGTAAGACAGCAATCTATTCAAGTAGATAATCATTAAGGTAGCAATTTTATGTTTTATGGTGGTGTGTACCAAAAATGAAGTAATACATACTCAGTCTCAAATCAGTAGCAAGAATGTGGCGAGCTGCGATGAGCAATTCCTTCCTCAAATGAGCAACTTCCATTGGGCACAACGTGAGCAGTCCGAGCATTCCTTTCACCATCAAACTAGAATGCTGGGCAATTTGGTCCTGATAGATTCGAATGATGTATGCCAAGAATGACAGGGTTTTGATTTGTGCACCCATGAAGTCAACAAACACTTCCTTGTTAAAAGAGGGACTTGCTCTGAAATAAAGATAATCAGTAAAAAAATTTGGTCTGCATATATTATGCACCCGGCCATCATTATGTAAATTAATGGACTTTGAGAGAAAAGTTTATTTTAATGGCCATTATTTTTCATCAAACAATTTGTTCAGTTTGATATTTGAGTTGGAATTTGACCATTTTAATCAAGCAGGAAAAGAAATTGACCAAATTCCTCATTTGTTTCAGTTTCCTACAGAGAGACATAATATTATTGATTAACAATCACTTCTGATTGCAACAATCCTCACCTGTGCTGTGGTGCAGGTTGCAATGTAAGTGTCGTCATTATTAGTGGAAGAAAGTCCGACACTTCTTGATGGACGTGAATTTTATAAAGCTGATACATTAGCACAACAATGATTGGCAACTCTTGAAGAACTTTTAGTGACAGCACGGCTTTTGGTATCAAATTGTACTGAAAACAAAGTAAACATTTAAAATATAATTACTTTTTACAGTATGATTTCTGATTTTGAGGAATTCCATATCCATAAAAATTGTTAATACGATATGTACCCTTAAAAACCCAGACATAAATTCTAATTACCGTAATAACTGCGCCATCTGGTCCCTTTTTCTCACTCTGAATGACTGTGATGGTGTAAGTATCAGCCAGAAGTGAATCAATTGCATTTGACTCAGGTAATTCTTTGACACGAATTGCTTGACGTGGTTCAAATATCTTTGCCAAATGGTTGGGAAGGTCTCGGTAGATTGACTTAACAAAAGTCAAGAATTGAGAAATCTGAAAAATTTTAATTTTATTTTTTAGTACCTACCTATGTAATTCCAAAACATATGTTAAAAAAGTATATGATCGAATACTTTTAAGTTAAAATTATTTAGCTTCAGGGAAATTAAGAACAAAATTAAAAAAATTAACTAGGTATTTTACTTGTCAATAGTAGAAAAGAAACCATCTTACATCACTGGTGTACGGAGGGCGGTATTGTTTGTGAAGTTCAATTATGATTCGCAAACAGACAAGAACATTCTCCTCGTTTTCTGTAGCCAGAAGTTTCAACATGAGTGACAAGATTGACTTAATGTAGGGGCGCAACATTTCGTTTGTTGGTAACCGGTGAATCATTTCCAGTATAAGTTTGCGAACTTGCTGAAAGTGTGGAAAGAGTACATTATTTACTATAAAAATAAATTGCACACAATAAAACTGAAATACTTACTAAATGGCCAATAATTACCTGAATATTATATTCTGCAATAAAATGTGGTTCACCCTCTTGCAGAATTTTCAAAAATATTTTCATTGCATGTTCCAAGAAGGCTGGGAATTGTGAAGATGCCATGATTACCTATAAAAAGTGTGGAAGGTTGTTAGAATTTTCCAGTGGTTGATGTTATGAATATACCGTATACAAAATGTTTTATATTGAAAATCGGACTTTGTCCCATTACTCCGAGAACATTGGGAGGTCGTATAGGTGTAGCAACTCTGTCCATACCACCTTGAAAGTGGGTAGCGGAAGGGTTGAGATTAACAGTACAATGTGAAATGTGTTCAATATGGATTGTATCAAAATTATAGGCTTTTAATCAAACTAATTTGAACTTCTGGTGAAAAACAGAAAATGTTTAACATTCATGTTTATAACATACAATCCTAGATTGAAAATGTAATTTAATCGCTTGCAAAATTCCTTTGCACAGTTGGCAAGACCTTTGCATAAAAAAACTTATGACCTTTTAATTTTGTCAAAGTTCAAAATCAATATTTTTTTTATCTACCTCAAAATTTTCACTTAATTCCTGAGCAGCTTTCAGCTTTATTTCATCTTTGGAATTAGCGTCTGCCAGAATGGTGGCATATGAACGGTAAGTGTTCATTTGGGCGATGGGATCGGTGACGCCGATCCCCGCCGGCTGTGGCGGTCCCATTTTACAGGCGATGCGCCGCCACGGGCGCACTTGCCGACGAGCCATCTCCAGACAATCCTCCTACAGTATCTGCAAACAAAGAGAAAATCAAACAATCAGAACCAGTAGGCTAGTTAAAACCTTGCTCATTTTACCTCTAATTGTTGCTTCTTTGGCTTAAGTTTCAATCTATATCTAGGTAATTAGAGGTGGGTGGGTACCACTTAATTAATTTATCTTATAATAATTGTACAAGATCCTTGATTTTTAAATGTAAATTCACAATCAGTGCATAGGCATATTTGCACAGACAGAGTCAGTGTTGGGCAGTAAAGTAAAGAAAGTAACTCGTTACTGTAACGAAATTACTTTTTCAGTAACGTCGCCGGTAACGACGTTACTTTTGAAATAAAGTAATTTGTAAAGTAATTTTACTACTTTTTGGAAGTAATTTCGTTTGAAGTAACGCGCTACTTTTGACGTTACTTTTGACGTTAAATAAGTAGGTCACAAAGCGATTATTATTTCAGAGCAAACATTTGGCAACATAAAATAAAAAGGCACTGCAGTGACTTATTATTTCTATATATAAAACGAATTGAATTCTGTGTTCGAGTACATAATCTAATCCTTGTAACATTCCTTCAAAAATATCTTTCATTCCTTCCCTTCCGTCCATTCAATGAAATAACTATTAATTGTTCAAAGTAACGCGAAAGTAATCTCACTACTTTTTTCACCAAAAAGTAAAGTAGTGTCACTACTTTTGGGGAACAGTAGTAAGTAAAGTAGTTTTACTACTTTTGAAGTTGAGTAGTAAGTAAAGTAGTGACACTACTTTTCAAAAGTAATTAGCCCAACACTGGACAGAGTCTACACTTAGTGAACTCTCATTTGATTCCGAGTTGTTCCAGATTTCACTCCTCTATTGCTCAATATGTCTTATACCATCAGATAAACACCACACTTTTTACTCAAATTTAAACTTGATCGGTACGTAAAAACTTATTTAAAAAAACTTAACTTAGGAAATTACTAGGATTACTAATCCTGTTTATAACCAATATAAAAATCATTCTTATAAGATGTTGTCTCTACTGAAGAGATTATCCACCTCTTGTTCGGCCATCCTAAACTTCCCTTGCCTTGGGGCCGATTGTCTCGTGCGATTCTAATTAATCGCACTTGATCTCTCTTTGATACCTACACGACCATAAATATTACATTTTCAATTAATCAATTATATAAACCAGTTTTGCCACCCAAAAGTCGGATAGGTAATTGATTTTGATTTGATAATCGATCCTACCCTTACCTAGAATATTCGCCTTATGCATGTCATGAGGTTTAAGATTTTATGGTGACCCAATAGGTTATGGTTGCATTATTCCACTAATTTGGAGCAACTTCAGTTTCATCTACCAAATTCATCTATCAATTCATCATACCTACTTGATTTGATTGCATTTATGAAATTAACACCTGAATAATTGGATGTAGACCTTTATAACTATTACAGAATCAAATGGTTGTCAAATTGTGCTTTAACAAAAAGAGTATCAAATACTTACAGCTCAACCTCATCCCATAGCCTAGTCTCTTACCTCATTGAGCAGATCTCTTAAAAACATTTATCAAGAAGACTAGGTACTAGATACACAACTTTGTCAAAACAAAAACATTTTTGCTCTATTAAATGTCCACGGAAATTGAGTTGTATAGAATTAATGTCCAATACCTAAGTTGTAAATTTAACAAATCAGACGTTTTGTGATAGTATTTCTCTTCCATGAACTAGGTTAGGTATAAAAGTATTCAGTAGCATTTCACAAAATAAACTTCAAAATGCAAATATAAATTAAAGATATAATTTGAATTTACATTTCAGTACGTTTCTTTTATTGCGTAGCAAATGGGTTAAAGTTAATATGTGATTTTAATATAATTATTATAAATTATTCTTGAGGAAACAATGTTTATATAATAGAGTTTTGCGTTTCCACAGATGAGCTGTTCCTGATTCGTGAATTTTGAGTGATTTTTGTATTATTTTGATCAAGAAACGAAATTAAATATTTGAATTTAACATGATTTCGAATTGAATTGATTGATTGACTTCACTTAATATGTAGGTGGAACTCCTGTCAACTGAATGCATTCTTTTTGGGTCAATTAGGTCTAAAATGAGGAAAAGAGTGGACATTTTCTGGCAATTAATCTCACATTGCAGTTGGTATTTATTGACTCTAAAACGTTTAAATCTCTGTAAAACGCACTGATAAATCGAAATAAAAATTATATCACCGACTATTTTGAACCAGTATAAAAACTTGCTGTGGAAAGAGACCCAAGAATGCAAATGATAACATATAATGTTAACAATAGGAATTTAATTGTCTTCTTAACACATGCTGGAAAGACACAGCTATGTCACCAGTTACCAAGCATATTAATAATAATCCGAAAATATAAAGTAGTCAAAAGACGGAGAACGCCGTCCAAATGTGCAACCATCAAAATACAGCATTGTCAAATCGATGTCGAAGTTCAAATCAGTGCTAGTCACGGTTTTGCAATGGGACGAATCATCAACGAAGGCAGTCAGTTGTGTTTTCGCACAGCTTGGGCCACCATGTGCGCGATAGCATTGTCAAAATTAATCACATTTCAAAGAAGAAATACTTGAACGTTGAAGTATTTATTCATAGCGCATTGATTCCATGCGACAGTAGTTCAGAATGGATGATCGCACCATAGACCTGATTTTTGCGGGATCGCTGGAAAGTTTACCGCCGGTTAGTTCAAAAATTGTAAGAATTTTTACGAGCTCAACATTTACAGGTAATTGTAATGACAAATGTTTTAAATATTTAATACTTAACGGTACTTAGGCATCAATTATCCATGTTCTAGACACAACTATGGAGAGAAATACATTGATGGCACAATGTTATCCGAAAATCAAAGATTTCTGCCGCGAAAAGCATGGACTCGAGTTTCAGGTAAACAAGAATGACATTTGCATGCAAACATGATACAACAATACTGTAATTTCAAATGAACAAATATCTACGTGCTACTTCACACTCTAGATTTATAGAGCAATTGATTGGAATGTAATAACTCACAACATTTCCGTCGCAAATCACAATTCCAGAAAAACGCAAATACGGAGACGTACAAAAAACACGCAATATTTTCCAACATGTTGCAATAAAGATACCGCATATTATGAGATCAGATGATGCAACCGTTTATGCTTGTAGCAGCAAAATTAGGAACAATTATTTTGATATTTTTCCGTGTTTTTAATATCTGTGAAAGAATATCGATCGAATCAATGCGGACAGAATGGCCGTCACACGCGGTCCACAGTGGTGAATGGTACCAATTCTTGTGACGCCGTTCAAAGAGTCAAAAATAGTAACACCTTCCCAAAAATCAATATCAGTGGAGATGATATGACTTTGGATGTATAATACACTGTATTTGCTACGCCATTCAGGGAGCACTATTGCATATTATGTTTCAATGCACTTTTCAGTTCTTACTCACAAATAATTCATTCACGATCAAATTATGATTTTACTTCATACTTTTTTCTATGTTCCCCAAGGGTCATGACATGTGATTTAATTAAATGTACTTATTTGGAAATAAAACTGAAACTGAATGACAATCTAGAAGTATTCACTAGTCACCACACTGACTTTTTAGAAAATACATATTCTTTCTTTACTAAATACACAACTTGTACCAGAACTGCAAGACAAACCAGAGGAAGGTTTGTTTCATGTAGGTTTGATGCCAACACATCAACGACTAACGAGTTCAAAAATACACAATTGAACAAATAATAAACGGTATTCGAAAGAAAAGGATTGTCTGATAAAGATGAAGGCATCATCCTATAAAATCTGTCCTAATGCATCATCATCTAACTCTACTAGGTAGGTGGGCTCTGATTTCATTGATAATAACAAGGATTGATTTGTCAAGGAACATAACAAGCACCCAATCCGTTTTGTTCAAGTATCGTTTTTAATTGGTTTGAGTGTACGTACACACAGCGATATTTCATAGAAATTAAATCTTTCACAAAATTTCTTTAGGTGCACCGTAAAGTTTAAAATCATTGACACCGTACTATAAGACGCGGTATAAAACACGGTAACTGCGGCGGTATAAGGTGGTATGATTGTTTCAATTTACAGTGCAGTGTTCATCGTGCACTTATAGTTTCGTAGACTCTGTTCTGCATGATGGAGAGAAGGATGAAGGAGTTGTTGATTCGACTTGTGCCATGTTTCAGGTCGTGTACATGAGATGGGCTTTGCATGATGGAGAGAAGGATGAAGGAGTGGTTGATTCGACTTGTGCCATGTTTCAGGTGGTGGACATGAGATGGGTTCTGCATGATGGAGAGAAGGATGAAGGATGAAGGAGTGGTTGATTCGACTTGTGCCATGTTTCAGGTCGTGTACATGAGATGGGCTCTGCATGATGGAGAGAAGGATGAAGGAGTGGTTGATTCGACTTGTGCCATGTTTCAGGTGGTGGACATGAGATGGGCTCTGCATGATGGAGAGAAGGATGAAGGAGTGGTTGATTCGACTTGTGCCATGTTTCAGGTGGTGGACATGAGATGGATTCTGCATGATGGAGAGAAGGATGAAGGAGTGGTTGATTCGACTTGTGCCATGTTTCAGGTGGTGGACATGAGATGGGTTCTGCATGATGGAGAGAAGGATGAAGGATGAAGGAGTGGTTGATTCGACTTGTGCCATGTTTCAGGTGGTGGACATGAGATGGGTTCTGCATGATGGAGAGAAGGATGAAGGATGAAGGAGTGGTTGATTCGACTTGTGCCATGTTTCAGGTGGTGGACATGAGATGGGCTCTGCATGATGGAGAGAAGGATGAAGGATGAAGGAGTGGTTGATTCGACTTGTGCCATGTTTCAGGTCGTGGACATGAGATGGGTTCTGCATGATGGAGAGAAGGATGAAGGATGAAGGAGTGGTTGATTCGACTTGTGCCATGTTTCAGGTGGTGGACATGAGATGGGCTCTGCATGATGGAGAGAAGGATAAATGAGTGGATGATTCGACTTGTGCCATGTTTCAGGTCGTGGACATGAGATGGGCTCTGCATGATGGAGAGAAGGATGAAGGAGTGGTTGATTCGACTTGTGCCATGTTTCAGGTCGTGGACATGAGATGGGCTCTGCATGATGGAGAGAAGGATGAAGGAGTGGTTGATTCTACTTGTGCCATGTTTCAGGTGGTGGACATGAGATGGGTTCTGCATGATGGAGAGAAGGATGAAGGAGTGGTTGATTCGACTTGTGCCATGTTTCAGGTGGTGGACATGAGATGGGCTCTGCATGATGGAGAGAAGGATGAAGGAGTGGTTGATTCGACTTGTGCCATGTTTCAGGTCGTGGACATGAGATGGGCTCTGCATGATGGAGAGAAGGATGAAGGATGAAGGAGTGGTTGATTCGACTTGTGCCATGTTTCAGGTCGTGGACATGAGATGGGCTCTGCATGATGGAGAGAAGGATGAAGGATGAAGGAGTGGTTGATTCGACTTGTGCCATGTTTCAGGTCGTGGACATGAGATGGGGAGTCCGGGACGAAGCGACTGATGATCACATGACCACAGAGCTATGCATGAAGGAGATTGAGAACTGTCAACGACTCTCCATGGGGCCGAACTTCGTTGCAAGTTTATTACGCATTTCTTCAATCACAAGCTCTCCACAATCTTTAAGAATATTCACTAGCATTAACATTCAAAAGTTGTTCCCCGTGATTACAAATACAATTTAGCAATATCGTCGATTGCGTTTTCAATATGATGTACCTATATTTATAATAATAGTAACAAAATAAGCCCACTACATTGGTCAAACACTAAAATATCACTGAATGCCTTATACTCAATTAATTTAAGAGACGTTACCAAAAACCGGAAGCCTGTTAGGACGTAAAAAATAAAAAACGAAATCGCGGGCATATTGAATAAACTGTGGACTCCCTTTCTTTCCTTTTAAGACGCGCTGACGTCGTGGTTACTTTGCGACCACGTGCGTAATAAGCGAAGCATTTACTTAGTACTTAAATCTCCCAAATCCTCTTTCCACTGGGCTACATTTCGTTATTATTTGACTCTCACTTCCCAAGGTATTTCTTGGACAAAAGTACGGCTATCGTCCAATACCAACGTACATCCTCTCATCCGAGCTGCAGCTCCTACGAGATGAGCTGGCGAGCATTGGTACAGACGTCACATTGCTGGACACGTGGTATCGCAAAGACAGCAACGCAGTGCCGCCGATATCCGTGCTGCAACCCATATCCTCCATACTCATCAACTTCAACAACAAGGTAGCACTCATAGCATGTAGCAGCATGCCATGTTGCAGCATGCCATGTAGCAGCATGCCATGTAGCATCATACCATGTAGCAGCATGCCATGTTGCAGCATGCCATGTAGCAGCATGCCATGTAGCAGCATGCCATGTAGCATCATGCCATGTTGCAGCATGCAATGTAGCAACATGCCATGTAGCATCATACCATGTAGCAGCATACCATGTAGCAGCATGCCATGTAGCAGCATGCCATGTAGCGTCAGAATGATTTATATGTAATGGGGAAAGAAGTTACATTTTAATCGTCATATTTTAATCCCGAGTTCTTAGTCCACATATGAAACTCCCATTTGAGTGCATCCTAGAGCAAGCTTTATGTGATAAAGTGATGAAGAATGAATGTTCCAGCGCATACCGAAGCTACAACAACATGACCAGGCAGTTTGGTGGGACACGCTGGGGAAAATGCAGAAGCTTTTGCGCAAAGCTGCGGCAACTCTGTACAGTGCCGGCAAGTTGGACAAGGATGCGACACACAGCTATTTCATGTCGGGTATGTGGACACAAACCATTGCGTTCGAATGAGGATCCTTTACAAGTCCATAGCACCAAAAATCAAACAGTGTGGCTACAGATAATTCATATTCATTCGCAAATGCCCATCCAACTATATGCTGATAACTATTGCAGACCAAATAGAACTTAAAAGTTCGGAATTGATCATAAAATTGATTGGTCCAGCCAACGACGTCTTTTTCGTTACAACCAACATAATTTTTGTATTGCTTTCAGTGACGGAAAGAGAAGTCATAAATGGTGTTCTCAATGTGAAGAATACGAAGAATTGCTGCTTAGCTTACATCAGATACATCAACAACATCAATCTGCAAAATCTAAAGAAAGCCTCTCTATTTGTTGACATTTTGAATAGAAGTTTGGACACGGAAGCATCCAAGTTGTTGGCCAATTTACGAGATGAGAGACTCCCAGATAAAATTGAAACAACTAATTTGCAGAGGTAATCTATCATTCAAAGAGACTACATTCAAGCTAAATCAGAATCAATTCAATACCCATTACGAAAATATTTTCTCGCAAGAAAATTACTTACTGACATGTTTAACTTATGATTTATAATTGAAAATTATAACTCTCATACAACTGCAAGTATTTTCGTGAAATAGCAATCAACTATTAGGTATATTGGAAATAATAATCTAGACACGATCTATTAGATCGATCATGGCACTATTTTCAATTATATAATTTAACAAGTCCAATAGTTGGCTCGATACTAGTTTTTATTCCGATCGAGCTAGATTGGAATACGCGTACGGGCTAGATTTTAACGATAATTAATTATATTATTACGTATGCACCGACTTAAAACATTCCATTCCAGATACACAGTCGAATGGATTGGAAGAGAGGGTCTGGATACTGAAACTCACGAGGAATACCTCCAGCATTTCATTACTCATTTCTACAAAAACATAACAAAACTTGTCGACCGAGCGATGAGAAAAGAGGACTCTAGCGCTCAGGGGCAAATCGTCACAGAAATCTTGCAGCACTTGCATGCATGCAACAATTCCGTCAAAGTAAGTACTAACTCGTATGTACGAAAACAAACTCATACGGAGAAGTTCTAGTGTTTGTACTTCAGGTTTCACAGGGTTTCACCTTTGAGATCATTTCGAAACACATCATGGAGGAATTCAAAATGATGGTTAAATTGTATTTTACATAGGTATTTCCAATCAGATGTAGAATCACAACAAAATAACCAAACATTCATAGGTCCCTAATAATCACTAAGAAATTAATTAAATTGAGAGACCTGCAATTGTTCAGCGATTTTTTTTAATATAAGTTTTCTCGGAATTGCCATTGCCATGTTTATTCTTGAAACTGATCCCAATTCGACGTTTCGAATAGATTTCACTGTCCACAATCATGAATAAAAACTAATAAAATAATGACTACTACAAAATGACAGCTTATGAAAAGAGAGAAATAAACGCATTGTGCAGTGTTTTGCTTTTGTTCCCGTTTATTTATCTCTTTTCATAAGCTTTCATTTTGATGTAGTCGTTATTTTATTAGTTTTGATTCAGTGAAATCTGTTCGAAAAGTCGAATTGCTAGAAGTTTTCCGAGAAGTTTTCTCGGAATTGTCATGTTTCTTCGTCTAATTGCTCAATTCCAAGAATAAACATGACAATTCCGAGAAAACTTTGACTTTTATGTTGGACAGCTAAAGTTCGTTCACGATAAGAATTTCACTGACGTTTTAGTCGATCACGTCGTTCATTGGTCAGTCACTTGAACACTGCCCTGTCAATGGCAAGACTTTCTTCTTTGTATTATTGAAATTGTATAAATTATGTCAAATACACTATTTTTATTATTAGAAAATATTAGAAAAATTCAATCAAATTGATTTATTTCCATCTACAGTCGTATTATACATAGTTTTGGATTATTCTATTGATATTTTCATATGTAGGTATACAATTGTTCATTTGACTACAGTAGTATCTACACGGCCGCCATTACGGCTTGCAATTCTAATCGTGAATGAACTTTACTCGAACATAATAGATATTTTAACAATGCATTGTTTGGGTTTGAGACGTAGACTATATTTTGTATTCCGATTTAGTCGAACGTTTTCGGAAGTAAGCCTGAATCAACATGTCTACAGGTGTTCTACGGACGAGAAGAGAATCTGCAGCACATCGAAGCCCACATGAAGAACGACTGCGAGAAGCCACTGGTCCTCTACGGCGAGGGAGGCTGTGGCAAGACATCTCTGCTCGCCAAGAGCGCGAGCTTGACATCCACAGAGTGGTTCCCTGGCAGCAAGCCGATCAGCATCATCCGATTCCTCGGCACCACGCCGGACTCCAGCGCTCTGACACCCACACTCATCTCCATATGCCAACAGGTGGGGAATGATTTGCTCAAATGTACAAGACAAATCACGTAGCCTGATTTACACGGTACAATTTCTTCAACAACAAATGTGTCACATTCACATTTTTCAGACAATTTTGTATTTACTTGATGCAACTTCTTGTCACAGAACTTGAGATCAACTTTTATATTTTTATATCATGTTCGTTCTACATGTTCTACATGAAAATGTTCTAATTTCCATCAAGAAGTGGGACACAGAAGTGTGGCACAGAAGTTGTACAAGAAGTTGCTCCGTGTAAATTGGGCTTTAGAAAATGTTCTAATTTCCATAAAGAAGTGGGACACAGAAGGGTGGCACAGAAGTTGTACAAGAAGTTGCTCCGTGTAAATTGGGCTTTAGAAAATGTTCTAATTTCCATCAAGAAGTGTGAAACAGAAGTGTGGCACAGAAGTTGAACAAGAAATTGCTCCGTGTAATTTGAACAACAACGCTGGGAGAAATATTGCACGATTAATATAATAAAATTAGGTTGTATGCCATGTTTTGAGGTATAATTGCATGTTCCTAGCACTGAATTGTTTACAGTCCAGTTTCAACTCCTTTTAATCGTTTCCGAACGCCCGATCCCATGGCATGATGCACGTAGTTACGGTAAAAAAACGAGATGAAAAACTATTTTGAAAAATTGGAACACAAAAACATATGTTGAAGTGAGAATTGTATGATTTTCAGATATCCTACAACTATATGCTACCGTTCGAGGAGATCCCCGTCGATCTAGTGCCTCTGACGGCTCACTTCAAGAACCTCCTGACAATGGCCAGTAAGGAGCAGCCTCTGACACTGTTCCTGGACTCGGTGGACCAACTCACTGGCGCCCAGGACTCCAACAAAGTATCCTGGCTGCCTTTGCGGTTACCCCCACATTGCAAAGTAAGAGAACTGCCCAGACGTGGGTCAGTGTTCACTAGTCGAATTGGTCGGTCCATAGGGGGTCAATGTGGGGTCTGGGGGAAGGGCACCCAGCACCATGGCATCCGGGGCGCACAGCCACGGATTTTTTTTTAATTTCAGAAAGAATTTGGTGCGTTTCTACGTGTTGAAGCCTATTTTCGACAAATGGAGTCTACAGAAGCTAAAATGGAAAAATTCTCTGGAAATTATTTTGAAGTACACCTTACTGTTTCTAAGAATAATGACTTCACGTGAAGAAATCAAACCAGGGGTGTGATCACATTTTCTTGTCACGGTGACAAGCTTCCCATCTCACCATAGAAGGCCTTGAATTACATTAGAAACAGGCGCGTAGGAAGAGGGGAGGGATGGGGAACCCCCCCCTGACTCAATTTCCCTCCCTATGTTCTTGTACATTTATATGTCAAGATAAAAATAAGCTTAAAATGTGTTATAATAGCGTCGAAATGCACCAAATTCATTACTTAAATTCAACATTTTTCGGGGTTGTGCGCCCCAGACCCGCATTTCCCAAAGGGGCCCTCCCTCCCAGACCCCCCATTGTCTTGATAGCTCAAGTTCTTTTACAATATTATTCACCCCCCCCCCCCCCCCCCCAAAAAAAAAGAAAATGTAATGAAATCATCACTGGAGGCAGATCTTGTTGCGTCTAGAGATCCTAGATGTTGCGTCCAGGCTGCGACCACCTGTGGAGTGTTGACGGCTTTGATTCGTCGTAAAACAACAAAATCTCCACACAAAATCTCAACAAAATTTAGTAATACAATTACTAAATATTGACTCTGATAACCTAATTATTATCTATCTATCATTGATGTATTCCCACGCAGCAATGTGCAATGATCGAAGTGTGGGAACAGCATGAGTATGTTTAGACTAGACAGTCGAGAACACTGCAGACATTTTGCATATCTCAGTGTTAATGTCTACCTAAGTTCGATCAATGTAGAAGCCCGTTAGAACAAAGATTGAAATAATTGTCGGAAAATTACGTAAATGATTTAGTTTGTAGCAAAACTAGGTATCCTACTGCGATCTACAAGTATTTTGGATCATAAAAATTATTATTTTATAAAAGTTTAAAACATAATTAGAGGTAGTACCTAAATAAGTTCAATTATTTAAGATGGATGCCGATGCCATTGCCACCCGCCATGCCACCCGCTAGAACTTTTCAATTAAAATAACATAATATAGCATATTACATTGACAAAATGTTAAATTTGTCAATTCGTAAAACTAAAACTGAATTCCTACTAACAACTTACATACGACGTAAATGCAGCATTAAGAGGCATATCAGTAGAATTCTGCGCTAAAAAGCGGCACCACAGACTGAAGACGAAGTTCCGCTGACTGCGAGCCAGACAAGACAAGAACCGAACTGTCACGTGACTGCATTGAACGCCCCGTGTTGGACGATCAGCAAACCGGCGGTGTTGGTGTTCACTGTTCAGCGATTCTGATTGGCCATTAGCGACAGGGTGAACCACACCGTCACACGTGATATGTGTCCTCTAGCTTCTAGTGTCGTGTGCCGCCGAAGCCGACAACCCAGAGGTGTCGCAAGATTATCATCTCTTGAGACGGATGATTGACGTGGAGGAGAACTTCATCGAGGTTACGGACCTCGGGGAAGATCTGGCGATGCAGGTGATTAAGTAAGTACCTATCACTATCTATCCGATTATGATTAGCGATAATTCCGTGGTCTGGTCCCTGCGCTAACGGTACCGACCTACCTAGACGCAACTTTTCTGGAAAAGTCACCTACCTAGTTGGGAAAATTGAAGTTAAAACTTAAAAGACAGACGAAATTATTTACATCCGAATGAATGCCGTAAAATAGAATGTAGAGTAACAAAACAGCACTGGCCCTTGTGATAAGCAAACTGAACCAATCGGATATTAACGACTTATCAATCTTTCACGCGTCCATTCTGTGAGGTCTACAACCATCAGGTGACGTCGAAGGGTGCCATTGGAAAAATGTTTGTCTTCAACTAATTTCCTCAAAAGGGGTGTGTACTCCAAGACGAAATTTTTAATAATTGTTAAAATTAATTAAATATACAATCTTTTACTACCTTATTTATTATTAATCAATTAAAAATGCCCTTATTAAAAGTCTTCAGCCAGTACTTGGAAGGATTCAAGTCTGCCTTACTAGTTGCTTCTGCGTTACATCTCGAATGGGACGTAGTCATTAGCCTCCTTCGTATTTTGACAGGACTACATTGGCACTACATGTGCCGATGTCTGTTGCACTTTAATTTCATATCATTGAGAAGATAATAAATTAAGCTGCAATATTTTTACATGGTTCCCCAACTTTAGTTTGTTAAAAATCTCTGTTAACTCTAATGATAACAATAGTGACACCAAATGATATGTTTTTAGAATGTGGATGAAGACTGCATGCCGGGATTTGACAAACTATCAGTGGCGGCTGGTTTCCAATGCTATCGGACAGTGCTCGCTGCCGATCTTCGTCAAGTTGGTCTTTGCGGAGATTTGTCGCTGGAGGAGCTACACCAAGCCCCAAGAGACACACTTAGCATCCACTGTTATGGATTCAATCATGATGCTGTTCGAGAGAATTGAGAAACAGGTAGGTTTTTCTATTAACTAAATAGACCCTACTTTAAGATGATTTTAAAGATTTATCAAAAATCACTGCACCATTGCATCAACCTCTCATAAGGGGTTTCAATAGTTAAACTTTAAATGTGTAGCTAAGCAAAAGAATAGATTGGTCATGAACATTTCAAGGATTGAAAGAGTAAGACCCCAAAAAACTGAATCAAGATACCTAGGTACCTATAACACAAAGAGATAAATTTGCTAACTGCTTAATTCTGCAAACGAACAATATGCAAAACCTCGAGGTATATGAAAAAGGGTTTCTCTCTTTCTGTCTGTCAGTCTTCTTTCTCATTACTTTGTAATAATTTTATTACAAATGTATTATAAATTGTTTAAATATTATTGTTTTATTTTGAACCCAACGGCCGGTGTGTTGTATAGGTAGGTACCTTGGTTCTCGTTAGATCACCGAGGTTAAGCAACATTGAGCGCGGTCAGCGGTTGGATGGGTGACCATTCAACTCTGGCTTGCCAGTTGCTGCCGTTGGGCCAGAGACACTGGGGTGTTTGGGGGTTAGTGTGACAACCTCCCTCCACCTGTTATCAGTCTCTCGACGGCGTGGGTTGTGGAGGCCCGTACTGTGAATGTCACACCGTCCTTCAGATGGGACGTTAAGCCATTGGCCCCCTTGGTACCTATCTTTCGTCTGGAGTAGGCTACATGCCGGTACCGGGTTTCCTCTCCTCCCTTCTCTATATTACATTCTCACTAGTGGAGCCTCGGCTCTGTTGAGAAGATAGACTTAATAATAATAATAATTGTCTTCATTCTCCTGCATCACTACTCACTAGCAATAAGTAGGTATACCTACCATCCGAGATAAAAGAGTAATCATTTAACTCAATATTTGTTGGGATTTCATTCAGCATGGACGAATTTTAGTGTTCCATGCACTGGCATACATAACAGCAGCTAAAAGTGGCTTGTCCGAATCTGAACTTGAAGACTTGATATCGCTGGACGACCGGGTATTGGACGACGTCTACCAATACCATTTACCTCCCGTGAGGAGAATACCACCGTTACTTTGGACGAGAATACGTAATGATCTGCCCAACTACTTATCCGAGAGGGAAGCAGATGGAGTGAGTGTTATGAATTGGTACCACAGGTACGCACCAGAAGTAATAATGGAGATTCCACATAGAGAAGTATTTTTACAAATTGAAGAAGTACCTAATAAAAAATATTTTTTCAGACAATTCAGAGACACTGCCAAGGAAAGATACTTCAAAAATATGAATATGGCAACATATTTCCATTCATCAATTGCAGATTACTATTTAGGTATATGGGGAGGCGGTAATCCAAAGCCATTCAAGTACACAGAGATCCAAAGACACAGGTATGGCTTGCTGAATTCAATGTTCTTTCTTGAAGATCACTTCTGATGTGTGTGGTGGGCGACTAAAGGTTCCACCAAAGTTGCTGGGAATTCCTGTACGGAACCATCTTGTCTTGCCACATCCAATACATCCCAATATTCCACCTCTTCTTGTTCCTCTACCCTATTTTCACCAGTCCCATCCTTCTCACCTATTCTCCCAGTACTTTTCAGCTTTTCCCTCCTCCAATTGGTTGGAGTCTCTCTTCCATGTTATTTTCTCTTCTGTAATTCTCATATTATATTCTCATTTGCCCACTCCACCATAACCTCTCATATCCAGATGTCACTTCGACCAGACGAAAGCTAATGGTGATGTTTATTTTATACTTTTAGATTCAATCTGACAGATCGGGAAGGTTCCGCCGACAGGAAAGTGCCTGTGCAACCACTAGTATTCTACTCAAAAGAAGGTAAAGTGTCGCGGTACAATCTACGGAAGTTTGGAGAGTTACCCTACCATATGGTGCGTTCACGGAGATTCCAAGATCTGTTCGAGAATGTACTCTTCAACTACCAGTGGCTACATGCAAAGTTGTCATCGTGTCCTCTGCAAGGTGTTTTGAGCGATTTTGAAGATGCTTGTCTTAATATCGATGATCGGGAGGCTGTTAGGTAAGAGAATTTTTCTAATATTTCAACATCAAATAACTTTTGGCATAGGCTCTTAAACGTAAAAATCCCCAGAACCCAAAAATCTTGTTAACTTGATTTTGAATAATTGTATAGATCAATCTGCTCGTAGTCGTAGAACACTCGGACTCAAGGGTGCAATTTTTTCACACAATATTCATAAGTCCTCCAACTACAAAGACGATGAAATTAGACCCCTACATTGACAATTATAAACCTCTTTGTAATGTGCCATGTTTTAGTATCTCAAATTTGTGCGTTCACGCCCACGGAGATTGGTTAGTTGTTTATGTTTTTGTACCTCTTTGTAATATGCTATGTTTTAGTCTCATGAATGTGTGCACATTTTCTTTCGTTTCCCAGGGATGATGTGCGTAAAATGGTAAGGTGAGTTAGTGTGTTGTGCTGAAATCGTGAGTTGGAAGAAAGTTCTTTAGTTAGCCTGTTGCTGATTTACAATTGATGTGCCATGTAAATCTTAACTAATACTTTACTTTTCTTCTCATAAATAATAATAAGTATTACTATTATAGTCTCTTCTTGTAATTACATATTTTAGTTGTCATTGTATTTTATTGTACCTACTATTGAATTAACATCTCTTGCTCTTCTAATTCCATGTAGATTTGAAGTTTGTTCTTTCTCTACAGCACTTTGTAACATTTATCACTCATCAACACAAATCAGTAAAACATTCTGTTACCTGTACTTGATTATATAATTGTGGCATAATTTACTGTTTAATAAAAAAAATTACACTTCAATATACAAGTACAATTAATTATATTCCAGTTATGTTTTACTGATTTTTACTCTCACTTCTAAATCCCAATTTGTAATATGTAATTACCGATTACATATAACTATTAACTAATATGTAATGTATAAAGTATTAATAATTAAATAAACAATTTTCAATATTTTCAGCACCTCTACTACTGATCTTACCACATAGCTAACTATTTCTTGGTGTTTGTTATAAGTAGCGATGTAATATCTAAATAAAAATGTTAAACTAAAATGGATAAAAATATAGAACACCTTCTACTGATATTTCTGTCTCATCACTAGCTTTATATTTCTCTGGCACTTAAAATTAATATAAACATTTACAACATCCAAACTTTGTATTTCTACATAAAATAGGTAACATGTGAGTGAAGTATCATGTTGGAAATGTTGGTGAAGTTCCTCAACTTAATTTTCATATTTTTTAATTGCTCATCCAAAATGCCTAAATAAAATGAATAAGAAATTGATCTGAGACAATATTTTGAGTGAGCTGCTGTGGTTTTGGAATATTTGAGTTAGATAATACAACTTATTGCATCATCATGATTCATGACACGACGTAGAATCATTGAGAGAACCAAGAAGAACCTACTTAGATAGTTTTCTAAAACAAATACTCTCCACCACAAGAACCAACATAATAAGAATAAGTAGGTAATGCAGTGCTTGACTGTCCTAGGGAACTGATGTTAGTGGCCGATGCACTTCGTCTTGGCGGTGCTATTCTGAGTGTTTATCCCAACATGCTCGCACCGCAATTGATTGCGAGATTGCTGCCCGAGATCGGTTCCAATCCCAACGTGAAAATGTTGCTTACACAATGCGATCAGTCGGGACCGAAACATTGTGCGCTGTTGCCATTGTACCATTGTCTACACACACCTGGTGGTCCCTTGAAGGTAATTCTTTCCCGAAAAGCTTTTACAGATTTAAGACAATCATTTGAACTTTTCCATTAAGTTCAATATCTCTATTGATTATGTCAAAACTCATAAGTATCTAACTACATGAGAGCATTAGCTCCATTAGTTTTACTGTACAGCTCAAGTCGCACTTCCTAACTACATATATAATATTATTTTACCCTTGCCAGTTGTCCTAGCACAATAAATAGATGTAGGTACCTTTCTTCAAATTAGCATTGAATTGATGAACAGCTGCAAGGCTTCAAAAATCAAATAAACACATAGCTGGAGATGCATGACACACTACGGGCTATCTCTAAAGTGTACTGTTTCCTTCCAGTATTCGTTGGAAGGACATCAGTTTGCAGTATTTGGTTTCTGTTTGACATCCGACTATCGCTATATCGTATCCATATCAAACAAGTTCATAACATGGGACTTGTCGACAAGCGACTTAACTCGTGATGTCAATCCCGGCATCGAAGGTATCATGCAGCAATTGGTACTTAGTCCAGACAACCGCTACGCAGCGGCTTTTACTAATAACAACCAGGTTAGTTCAAAATTTGTGGTCATCATTACGATGATTTTTTCAAGAGTTAAGATTTGATGAACATATAGAGGTGTTTAAAAAATATTAATCCATTGTTTCCATGGAAAGATAAAATAATTCATTTTAATTTATGAGAGATCTCTCTCAGATCTCTTGATATGTGTCTTTTTAAAGAAGATACATCAAATCTTTTTTAATTTCAGACGATTTTATTAAATACTCTAACTAGTGAGTTCTTTTCAATCGAGAATCCGCTACCTGCAAACGAGCCAGTGACTGGAATATTTCTGCTGAATGCCCACTTATTTGTGCATGGACCTGCAAGCTGGTGAGTCGAGATTTTTACAGACATCTTTAATTTCGTATGCAGCACGTAATCTCCAATATATATTCATACCGGCATAGGTGTAGATTTGGAATGCGAGCAGTATTAGAAGCTACTGGTACCAGCACTGAAGATTCAAAACAATGGCCATTACATTCCATCGAGTTTACTTCACTCACAAATTATCGGTATTTGTATTGGACTGGATCTTTGGATGACAGGACTATGCTTCTACACACAACAAGGCCTGAAGGAACTGTTGAAACTTTCAAGTATCACAGGTAAACAGTACATTGCTAGACTTTTTTGAACATAAAAATTAAACTGCCAGTGTTGACAAGAATCTAACTTCTTTCAACAGTGCCATTGTTCTTACAAAAGACAAATCAACTTTATACTGTTGCACAATGGAAGGCTTCTATGCAGTTACAAAGTACTCTATAGACTTTGAAGCTGGCAAGTGGACTGAACAGGTATGCATCACAAGACTTTATTGAAACTTCAATTAACTGAATCCGAGGTTCTACAGAAAAATCTCAAACAAGTTCTTTCTTAAATCGCCGTTTTCTAAATGCAACAGATGGAGTTACCACGGGCTTGCAGCGATGATTTAGAAGCTCTTCTGCAACTGAAATTGGATAAATACGAGACAACATTGCTTGGAACAACAATGAATGGATTCGTTATCTGGGACTTCACAGAGACAGCAAAAACAGACAAAGCTATAGTGCTGCCCTTACCTCATGGGGTTCGTAACATATCCACGAGAATGCTACAATCCAATTCAATCATGGTATCAGCTGCTAGGGACTACGCTGTAGCAGGAGTGAGGTAAAAAATATTTATAAGCCCGGCAATACGAATAGCCTTCTATAGCTTTTCATTATGAATAATATTCTTAATTGAAGTGCTTCACATTTTTACAGGAAAAATTTGTATGTCTGGAATATAGTAAACTGTGAGCTCGTCAAAGTACTGGATGCACATTTTGGCCGGATCATCTCCCTGGAGCCATTGACTATTGGAAACTGGAATTCGGTAATAATGCACAACTTCTATAAACAAGCCTGTCAGTTGTCAGTAATGATTGATAATCGTTAGGATTTAGAATGCAATCACATCACATAAAGTACATCATCATTTAATAGATAGAGTTTCTTTGATTATAGACAGTTTGAGAGAAATGTGCATGGTGCACCAGTCGATATTACATTCTAGAGAAACTTGATGAAATCACGTTTTATCAAATGAACGAGACTAATTTATAGAACAGTATTACAATGTAATGTTAAAAACTTTGAAGACTGTCATCCGTCAAGGTGGCAGGATGTGTCCCTCATTAATGAATTACCTCAGGATGTGTCCCTCATTAATGAATTACCTCAGTGGGCTTGGAGTAACAATTCTAGTTCTTCAGAAAGTTCTGATATTCGGTGCAACAAGATTTTCATTCCTTGAATTATGATAAAGCTTATAGGAAGGGCACCAAAATATAGTGTTTGTTTATTAACATTCATGTACTAATCGAAATGTCTTTCTCCGTATGCTCAGGTGATCACATCATCTATTGACCGCACGGTAAAAGTATGGAATATCAACAACATCTTTGAGCAAGTCCACGTGATCGACCGCCATGAGTTGCAGATTGACTCAATCAGTCTCTGCTTGACGGCAGGATTAGCCGTGACAGTGACAAGAGGTTGCGTTGGCGTCTGGGACCTCCAGATAGGAAGGCTCATTGCACGACTCGCAGACAGTCCACTGGGAGCGATAGTTACACATGCCGAGATTACGCCAGATAGCAAGTGAGTGGTTCTAATAATTCTTTGGCTATTTAATGAACCCAACCAGTTACTGACAAATCAGATATCACAACTGTTGCAAGAATATTTTTATCCCAAATTGAACCAAAGTTTGATGTAAAAATACGTTCAGTAGAAGTAGAGTTTTAGTAACTACGGTACCTACCTCTACTTATTTCAAGATAATAAATAACAAACATTTCATTAATTTTGTAATGCCACAGATTGCTGCTCAAGCAAAGGCAACAATCAAAATCAGTTGTGTGATGGAATGAGTACAAAGCCAATTTCTTTAGTCCTAAGCTACCTACACTGCATAACCTCTAAGCTCAAAATGAACAGCCATTTAATTCAATAACTTAAAATATTCAAATTCTTCCTTCTTATAAATTTATTTAAAATGTATTATCTGTCAGATTCATCATTTCGGCCGAGTCCGGTAATGTTTTAATATGGAACCGTTTGACGGAACAAGTTTTGTACAAGGAAGAACAGCCCGGTATCAAACAGCTGATTATGTTGGAGAACGGGATGAGATTTCTGGCCATCTCGAAAGCAGCAACACCTTCTGGTGGCAGTGAAGTAGTGCGGAGTACTGCTACAGTTACAGCTCGCACCATTCCAGGTACCTAAATACATTTCAATTGAAGCAGAAGAAATATACTACTTATTTGGATATTGTTAAAACTATGTGTAGTCAGATATTTATGGGGGTGATTCAAAGTAAAATTTTATATCTCTGCTGTACCATTGTATTGTACCGTTGTATTAATCGAGGTATTTTAATACATGGTACAATTAATTCATTACATTGAACACCAACAACAAACAAATCAACTGATTGATTTGAAATTTTCTGAGAATATCACCTTTAGTTATTGAGAATTTGAGAGGTTGATAATTTTTGGATAGAAAAATAATTACTAGGTACATCAATTACGATAGTTTGAAATTGACGAAATATTCACTACTTTCGAGAGGTTGTTCATTATTTTCTAAGTGCTTTTCAAGTCAAAATTTTACCAAACAAACACTAAGTCAAAATCAAGACAGACCAGTTATGAAAATGAGAAAAAAAGGATTTCTCCTTTCAGTCATTTGCCTGTGACAGTCGTACTAAAAAGGGTTGAAAACAGGTGCTGAAATCGAGCTTGAACTGTCCACTTAACTTATTGACTTCCAGAGTGTCTGGCCAGAGTGTCTGGACTCTTGGTCAGATGAATCGCAGTTTTCTGCAGGATCAAAGTCACTATACCACACCAGACATAAAGTGGGGAGAGCAGTAGTACATATTTAATTAATTTAATAAAAATAATAAGATTCGTTTAAAATTGCAATAATATGAGGAGAGCTCATCATGAGACAGTTTCCTCACATTAACAATGTGCTTGTAGTTTAACAGGTCTAAGTGTTCATTTCAGAACAACCTTTTTAGCAGAATTCCTAATCGGACTGTGAACCTTAAGCATTTTGAGTAAATTAAAAACTCAAAACCAATTAATAAACTTGTAGATACCGGCAACATAGAACCTAGGTGACACCTAGTGACAACTTTGTGGAAGAAGTTGAAAGTGTTCCGACTTTCAAGTGGCGCAGCTTTGAACATTCCGATTCACTGGTTTAAGATTGTTCTTGGAACTACCACACTAACCACTGAGGCACCCAACCATATCAGTGTTATAATCATAGAATGAATAATGATACATTACTAGTAGTTTGCTCCAAGTCAAGGCATTCCATTTAAATAAGATTTTACGTCATAAGTAGGTACAGTGGAACGTCTTGAGTACGTTTTTCAAGGGACTGGAGAAAAAAACGTACCAAAGTGAAAAAAGTAGGTACTAAAGAAATAATTTAACATGTGTTCTTATGATGGGGAATGGACCTTTTTAAAAAAACGTACTAAGGAAACGTATTAAGGAGAAAAGTACTAAAGAAGTTCCACTGTACCTAGGTAAAGGTTATTGATTTACAGATGGTGTACGAATCTACTCCTTCGAGTACCCAGTCCGTTGTGTCGCTGGAACACCATTTCGGCAGGGTGTTGTAACTTGTGATGGATTAAGCATAGTTGTCATCGGAGCAGATAAAGGAACTCGCGACATTTTACTTGTCTACCACTCTCGCACTGGAGCCCTCGTCACAAAAATACCACTCAAACAATCAACAGTAAAAGTAAGTAGATATTACCCAACGTCTTTACAATATTCCTTTCTAAAGGTTGAACCGATCGAGGGATTTCAGTACTCGGAAGTATTCGGCTTTTCCCACTTCGTGACGTCTTGGAATAGAACAGTTTTTATCTAAATCACATGCCAGCGCATACAGACTATCAAGCAGTTGCTAGCTGTGTCCTACTCCATGACGTCACGAAGTGGGAAAAGCCGAACACTTCCGAGTACTGAAATCCCTCGATCGGCTCAAATCGGCTCAAGCTTTAGAAGGGAATATTGTAGACGTTGGGTAATTTTGTGTCTACTCAGTGTTTACAACAGTAGGTATAGAAGCATTGTAACAAAACAGCTAAGACTGCACTGAGTTTACCATGCATACAACTTGACCTGGCATTTTTACTGTTTTTTGTAGGATATTGTTGGATTAATATCGATGCCGCATAAATCAAATCTTGTGGCAATCATCGATCCCGACAAAGGAAGTATCATTGATATTAAGAAGAAGAGAGTTATCAGAACAATAGCAAAATGGGGAGGAAATTGCACCAGCGATGGGCGCTATGGACTTTATGCTCCATCACGGTATATTAATTGCTTTTAAACACAACACAATGAAAAGTAGATGAATTGATACTTGAGGAACTCTGGTGTCAAAAGGGTTGCTAAAAGAATTATAACCCATCTTTTGCTTTCAGGGGCGGGTTGGACTGCCTGGAATTGAAACGCGGACATACCGTTAAAACTTTCATCCCAAAAGTAGCAGAAGGGGTCTTCACAGTAATATGTATGTTCAATAAAACCGATGAATACGTTTTGTACTACCATAGTGGTAAGAAGACATTGAGGGTTTTTCGGTAAGTGCTAGTTGCGTACCTACTATTAAATAAGCATAGACTTTTAATCAGGAACCGGAACGAATAAGTCTACATACATTTTAGGTACTTTGTAATGAAAACATTAATTTTCAATCACTAATCAGATAATAAGATATATGCTAGATAGTAGTCCAATCTTCAATAAATTCTTGGGTAGTTTTTCTACCAAGACCAAATTTGGGGTGGAATATAATAATCTCAGAGAGATTTATTCAACTTTTAAATACCTAGTACAAATTAGTTGAAAATGATTTTAAAATTATTCCTCTAAATAAACGCATTTTTAAATCAAGTTTACACTGACACATTTAGATGGAAATATGGCAGTAAAAGCTATTCTAGCATTTATTTAATATACCTAAACACATTTTTGTACCGGACCCGCTAATGTATGACATTTCCCCCAGAACGGCAGACACAACGATGATTGCCAACTATCGAGTACCTGCAGAACTAAGTGCAATAGAGAGTACATCTGATGGGAAAAGCCTCGTTTTGGGAACAGTTGATGGATGTCTCTCAGTTCTAGCTATATGCGATCCATTAAAACCAGAAATGGTTGAATATCTTTCATCTCTACCTTCGAGGGATGAAGAGGTAAGCTGCTGGGCTAGCCTGGGGTTTCTTTAGGGTAGGGCTCAAACCAGTCCAGCTGTCTGCATGCAAGGGGGAGGAAATATATCCTCTTATAATGTATTTAGTTTATAATATGAGTACTCACGCATTTCTGGGTTTTCGTGAACGAAGTGGTTAACAGGAAAAGCTAGAAAGAATTTCAAGTTTTTAATACACAAACAATATTGTGTACTTCGAATGATAAGATTGGCCGGTCTGGCCCTAGTAGCCATGTGCAACAGCCAAATTTACCGCCTCAAAACTTAAGCATTCTTACCTCTCTACGCGTTCCCACAACGTAATACAAAACGTTGAAATGACAATTATAACCTTTATAATCCAATAATTGAACCAGTTACTAATAAAATAATATTGTTTTCTATCCAAACACTTTGCGGGAACTCTTACGCTAACAAAATCATTTGGCCTTCAGCTGGCCTCCTCTTGATTATGTTTGCATGTTTGGTTGGTTAACATTGTTAAGTTGGTATAGATAAAAAGGCTCATCTGGCGCAAATCTTTAAACACAGCAATTCTAGGAATGTTTAATTTTCATTTCATTTCATTTCAGTGGAAAAAGAAAATTGATAAATTGAAAGCACAACACAGATTTAAGGCTGCCGCATCGCTTGTCAAGCTTTCAACACATTTCCTGAATAATAATGTCCAAGAAACACTCTCGGAAGAAGAGGAAGAAAACACTAACGCTACGCAGTAGGTAGCATCAATGTGGGCATTAATAATTGTATTATATTTTGAACATGATCCATTAAACGCTTAAATGTAAATATGTTCTTTTACGTGTTTACGTTATTGAAACGTTTAACTCGAAATGTGCAATTCTGTTATTTCAATTGTTGTGTTAAGATGTAGAATTACTTTTATTGTGAATTTTGGGTTTATTCGTGGAAATGTAAATTTCATATTAATTTTCAATTGTTGTGTTGATGATAAATATTTGTTGTGTCTACTTTGGGTGAGTTCTTGGAAATCTGCCAATATCCCTTCCCTTCCCTTCCCGATACCCGCTTACCCTCAACAATCGACCAAGCCACAACAATACTTCTGAGTGCTGACGTTGAATATTAAATTGTCGGAAATCAGCCGAAAGGATACACATTCCTCTAAGGTTCAATCAATTTATTTGCCATCGTATCTTACACGTTTCAGATGGTTTTAGTTTTACATTGGTTTAGAGTTTTAGAAATATCCTACCTAGAGTTCTTATCTATAAACTCTTGCTGCACGCGCGAGCGATTTTGCCGCGTTTTACATGCACTTTTTTGGATACGATTGGAGACAAATGGGTTGGCGAAATGATTTGAAATTTTAACCATGATTAAATAAAACACAAGCTTAGGGTTATCCCTTGGTAAATTTTTAATTTTTTGCTTCGTTAATTAGTAATAATTAGATGAATTTTGGTGAAAAATGGTCTCTTTTCTTGTCTCAATGGGTGCCGTATGAAATTTAATTTAAAAAATGTGCCAAGTGATAACCCTAAGTTTGTCTTTTATCTAATTGTGACTAAAATTTGAGATCAATTGGTTCACGATCACGGGTATGGTCTCCAATCGTATCGGAAATTTCATAGTTTTCAGCGGTTTTGTTGAAAAACCGGCGCCTAATTAACAATGCAAGTAGCAAAAATTAGAAAGTAATATACATTCAAACTGATCATGTGAACATCCTATCAAAGTTACACCCACTTATGAAACAATTTGTATTGTCTGACGATTGTCTGACGTCTGACAACTCAGATCGGAAGAATGAATGTACACTCGAACAAATAATAAACGGTACCTACCTCGAAAGAAAATGATTGTCTGATCTCAGATCTGATAAAGGTTTGATGGCATCATCCCATGAAGTATGACGTTGTTAATGCATTTATCGAACTTTAGTAGGTGAGCTATTATTTCATTGATTATCAAGGAACCTGACCAGCAGCCAATCCGTTTTGTGCAAAGTACCGTTTTAATTGGTTTGCGAGTGTACCTATAATGCATTACAATTGCGAGTTAAATTTTTTTTATTTATTTTAGATTCTTTAAATTTGTAGTTTTATTGCATTGCTTTAAAATGTGAACATAAATGATTTGCCATTTACACCTTTTCGGAAGAATACATGTCGGTAATTACTAATTTTAATAATTATGTCTGGTAAACACGATCACACCGTTTTACGTGCGCAGTTCTAACAGCATCTGAAATTGTGTTGTATCATAACTAATTTTGATGAAGAGGGAATTGAGTCTAATTGTAGAAAATCCCTCATAAAAAATCAGGCGGTTCTTCCAGTTTGTTCTTCCTCCTGCATTGTTGAGAATATGTCTGGATTGCGTCATAATTGCTACACCACCGGGAATAGAAACAAACCCATTTTTAAATGATAACAGTAAAACGCAAATCGATTTACTACCCCTTGCACTACGTCATACATTGAACTCCGTAATCAAAATCACATACATATCAAAATCACATACATTTTTATTTTTACCGAAAAATAAGATCTGATTTAGCAATGCACGCACATAGCCTCGTAGGTCCTGCCTCAGCACTGCGATGGTATAATTTGGCTCGACAAACGATCGACAACTCTTAGAATAACATTGACACGTCATAGTCGATCGATTACAAAGTCGAGTCAAATGCTAATCTCTCATAAGAGTTGTCGATCGTTTGTCGAGCAGAGCAAAGTTATACTATCACAGTGCAGGAACAATTTCTCAAACGTCAGTTATTGCCCCATATTCTACCAAGGCAAAGTAGGTATGGTATAGGAATTGTATTAGGTATTCCCATAGAGTAAAATTGCTAATGTTACGTATATCCTAACTTCTCTCAAACATGAATTCCAAGAAAGATCCGAACTTGACTTGGAAAAGATACGATGAGCTCTTGGAGACGGATGTTTTGTTTTGTTTACATCAATCAATTGTTTACAAACAACAGTAGCCGGTCTTTCAATAGATATCAATATAGTCCTAATTGACTGTTTAAAAGTTAGCAAGGCATTGAAAACCTGGCCCTAAGGGAGAATCCCTGTCTAATTTCATGGCAAATATTGTTAGAAGATGTCAGCTGAGACTGACATTCTGAATCTAAATATTTTGTTAAGTCAAATAAATATACGGGATGATCCAAACTGGTTAAAGACGATTCACAGAAAATTGATCGTAACTGAATGAACGTTGATCCTAGCAAGCTGAAACAATTTAATCCCCTGAATAAATCTAATATACAAACTAAACAATTACGTATATGAAAATGTATGAAAATTAAAATTTTCATACATGAAAATGTATGAAATGTTTATGAAAATGTATCTAAAATTAGACAATCACTCCGCCCCCACCACTTTTCATCTTGACACCCCCAGGTAACACCCTTAAATATAAAATAAATGTTGCAAAAGTGCACAGATTGAGATTTAATTGCTCCATTATGAGATTTAATTCTAACATTTTTCTCTCGTGTGTAAAACTGAATGAACAGAGTCCAGGGACTGAAACCCAAATGAATATCGGTTCCGGTTCCAAGTCTTTAAAAATATCGGTTCCAGTTCCTTGACAAAAATATAATAACGGTTCCGATTCCGGTTCCATAAGGGTTCCAATCGGTTCCATCAAATTCAGACAATAATTCAAATTATTTTTTAAAGCGACTTTTGGGACTTACATGCTCAGCAATGTCTAACATTAATTTGATTCTTTGATCATTTATTTGAAAACCCGTAAATGTAATGGAAGTAAGTCATTTCAGATTTGAAAGGCAATGAAGTAAAAATTAAATGAAATTAATAATTTAAAGAACCCTTATGAAACCGTTAAACCCGAATAATATTTAATATAAATACGGGTTCCGGTTCCGGTTCCTATAAAAATAACGGTTATTTTCGGTTCCGGTACCAGTTCCGGTTCCAGTCCCTGGTATTATCCAATGAATCAGTGAGTCACTCGTTAGTCGTTTGTCTAGTTTGTCCAACTTGATTTGATCATCCTTATTTTAATTTATACAATGATTTGAGACCAAAATCACATACAGATACTGTGCATTTGATAAACATTTCCTTACGAATTGGGATTTTCTGTCCTTCATGTCACACGTTTCATTTATTTCAAAAGAATTACAAAAACGCTTCAAATTAGACTCTCTTTTACTAAAAATTCAAAAAATACCCTGCGGGGCTGGCGCTTAGGAAGGGGGGATTATCCCCCCCCCCCCCACTCGAGCAGGCTGACCCCCCATTCACCATACAAAATTAAGTTTAGTGTCCAAGAATCACTTAAAAATTGTTTAAATTCAAAAAAAACGCCCTGCGGGGCAAAAATATGGAGTTATTTGTTGTAATTTGAGAAGTATCATCCCAGAATCGATTTTAAAATGTATATTTTCGAAAAATGCCCTGTGAGACAATAATTGGAGGGTTTTTTTGCTTCAGTTTGTGCATTTTAAAGCCCCAGAATCACTTTTGGATGACGACTTTTAACTGGATAAAAAAGATTTTGTTCCAATGACAGAGCATGGTTTTATCTTTATCCCCATATGTATCTTTAAATTGACTTTTCAATAGTTGCGTTTTGATAAATTGATCCTAAGCTCCTCAATATTTATGCGATTTTGTCTGACATGAATGTTATCAATCATGTTACGCTTCTATTCTAACTCTATAATACATGACCAGTGGCGTAGGAACGTTTTCAAAGTTGGAGGGGGGGTGGGGGGGGGCAAGGAGGTCACGCCAGAAAAGAAATTCTCGTCAACAAGAAGGGGTCTGGGGCGAAAGCCCCAGCCGCCGGCGGCGAAAATTTTGGAAAATTAGAGGTTGAAATGCCGTAGAAATGCTATTTTAAATGGTTTTAACTTTTAATATGACTATAATGGTAGTGAAAAGTTGTTTTATTTACTAAATGACGTACTAGTAATGATGACTCCAATTCCTAATAATAAAGTACGAAAATTAATACTAACTACCTACTACTATCTTTTCTACAAAAATCCACAGCATACGCAACTGGAGTTACAATAACTGAAAGGGTCACCAAGCATTAAAAATAAAAATATTTTTAAAATTATTAAAATCATTTCTGATACTTTTTTTAGCTGTAAATCCAGTTACATATGCTGTGGTTTTTTGTAGTATAATGGCAGGTAATAGAAGGTAAAATAATATAAACTCATGTAAAATTTGAGTCTGGGGAGGGCATTAGAATATAATACCCGGGTCTGGGCCGCGCAGGCCCAGGAAATTTTTTGAATTTCAATATGAATTTAATGCATTTTAACGCGATTTAAACACAAATATTGGTTGATTTGACAATTTAAATTCTTAAATTACTACTATTTAAAAATTATAACATTTATTTTTTGCCCCCCTTTGCCCCTCTTCCCTGAAAGTGGTGGGGGGGGGGGGGGCATTGCACCCCTTGCCCCCCCCCCCCCCCCGGTTCCTACGCCACTGTACACTCTCCAAGTGTTCCTACCGGTTTATACATTGTGCTCTTATGAGAAACACAGTACGAACACTTGGAGGTGGGTGTACATGACTATGAGCAAACTGGACTGGGATTGGGATTAAAGATAACATCCTCCCTTTTTTTCCCGCTAATTTTGTTCTTAACATTTGGAATGTTGGTCATCCTGTACTCCACTGCCTTGTAAATGGACGTGTCGCATTTGAGTGGGGTGGAGTGCAGCTTCACGCTTGTTGTTGTTGTTTCAAAGTCAAGATGTTTTCAAGGGCATTGAAGTATCTTTCATTTAATGTCAAAAGTGAAATAATTTTCAGTGTTAGACCTTTTACATTAAGCCAATTAAAATATAAAGCAAATACAATGTCGCAGAAATCGGCAATTGTTTTACTGGCTGAAGGCGCAGAAGAAATGGAGCTTGTCATATCTGTTGATGTTCTTAGGAGAGCCGGTGTAAGTGCTACCTACTCACTGCCAATTTCTTCTTAACCTAAAATTGAACGGCAAATCTTAATTTTGGTCAATTCGTTCCTTGCAGATAGCTGTTACCATTGCTGGTCTTGCTGGAACTGGACCTGTCAAATGTAGTCGCGACGTAATTGTCTGTCCCGATGCCAGTTTCGGTGATGCTATCAAGAAGGGCACATACGATGTCGTTGTTTTACCTGGAGGACTTGGAGGAGCCAAGAATTTATCTGCTGTAAGAATTGTAGCCTTATTGTTGCTTATTACTGTAGCACTTCTTGGTAATTTTACGATAAGCGTCTTCACTCTAGAATTGCTCCTTCATTTAACACGATCAAGGTCAAAGTGAAGACGCTTATCGTAAATTTACCCACTTCTTAAAAGGTACTGGATGTAGTTATATTAATTCTTCTCTTTTAGTCGTCACAGGTCGGTGAATATTTGCTTGAACAAGAAAAAGCTGGGAGAATTGTTGCTGCAATTTGTGCAGCTCCTACTGCATTGAAGGCCCATGGCATTGGCGTGGGAAAAAGTCTTACTTCTTATCCATCAACTTGTGACGAAATGCTGGAAGGAGGAAAGTACGTTTACAAGGAAGACAAAGTCGTGGTTGACGGTGAGTACATACTTGCCAATTCTTTACTTTTCTGAGGCTAAGGAAGGTTACCTATTTCTGCACTACCCTTAAATTGCTCTTGTGGTGATATCATTCATAAAGGAATACTATCGTCAGCACATTTTCACACAGCACTTGCTTACTTTTCCAATGATGTGGTATAGGTATTTCATATTGCCAGTTGAGTCAGTGGTGTGAAGTGTAATATCAAATGTTCCTTGGGGGAGAGGTTCTTCACTGTGCCAAGTTATATTAAGAGACTTCAAAACCAACAGGAACTTCAGATTTGGAGCTTTGATGTAATTATTTCTATTCGGCAGATCCGTCTGATTATGTTGCAAATTAAAATTTGTTAGTAAGTGTTGAACATTGAAACTTTGAGATATGGGTGGTTTTGAGAAACAGACATGAAATCACATGGTTATCTCCCCACCTCTAGCCATACAGACGTACCACACAGGCTTGCAGACGTGGTCAGCTGTTGCGGCATTATTCATAGTTGGGTTAGATTTCCTAGCTATTATATTCTAGTGAGTTTGCCTTTGTTTTACTACCAACATATTACTACATTATAATAGCATGTTGTTCAGTAAAACTATTTCAATGTAATATTCCATTCTGTGCAGCCCTCTCAGTTTAGTAGTACTAAATGCAATTCTATGCGTTTCATTTTATTATGATCACCTCATATTTTGAGGAAATATATTTTTTTATAAATAATGCAAACTTTTGGTATATTAGCATAAAAGAAGCACATTGAATAAAATTATGCATTCTTCAATAAGTGTTTACAAATCACAGCAAACCATAAAATACAACATTCAAATATATTAGCTAATTTTAAATGTGAAAGTCTTAAGCCGCGTTTACAACAAAATTAACGTTCGAAAATTAAGAAAATTAACGCAATTTCAATTTTCAAGCCCATGTAAACTTATGGATTCGTTCACAACGAAATTTGGTAAATTAACGTACGCCAATTTCACCTCAAAGTTGACCAACTTCCTACTTTCAAGTCGAACGTTAAGTGCGTTAAGTGGCGCATGCGCACGGACACTTCTCTCACATCTTACTCACAGCTGTTCGCGCTGGCCGGCGCCATCTTGTTTTACGTGTGTGTTATTTTTCCGAAGTGGTTGTGAACGAAAGTGGAATTACGTTAATTTTGCAACGTTAATTTTCGAACGTTAAGTTGTTGTAAACGCGGCTTTACAATTATAATAAAATTTGATAATATAGGTGTCCTTCCTTAAAACATTTAATTTTAACATCAATCGAGTTGTCATAGGAATAGGCAGTTCAGATGAGTTTTAATACATTTTTGTGCTCCACCGTCAGAAAATGCTCAGTTATATTCCTGATTTTAAGTCTGAAGAATTACATTAATTTTCATTGTTATTTTTTAATTTTGAAAATCAACAAAAGCAGGCAGTAAGAACACAGAGAAATTAGTGAATGATCCGGTACGAACTCGCCTAACATGGCTTTGCATTTCTCAGCAAAGTTTCATCAAACAAATTTGTCCTCACCCAGAGCATCGGTAAATGTTTTCTTGGTTTTACTCCCTGATGGCATTAAATCACACATAAAACAAACGAAAGCAAAGAGTTTGGGGCGGAGGACGTGATTCGGGAGGGATATTTGTCTTAGGGGGGAGGCCAGCCCAAAGAAAGCAGTCCGTGCTCCGCAAATTGGGAAAAAAGGGACTAAGTCGATCATCATTCTATTGCTGGCTACTCATTTTCTGTAGTCTTACAGAAGCTGTAGCCTCCATGGGGAACTCTTACACACTGAGAGTAAATGTTCATTGTCATCTCAAACAACTAGTTAAGATGATACCAAAATACCATTTTGCCAAACACAGGCAACAGGGAAAAACATTGGAAAACATTAGAAAATTTAAAAAAAAATCAAAACTTTTAAAATTTAAAAATATATATATATTTTTTTTTTAATTTTTAAAATTTGAAAATTTGAACATTGGAAAAATTGGGAAAAACATTGGGGATTTTTAATGATGGAGGAGGCATATTGATATCTTACCCTGTGTTCCGTGCTTCAATTGCATTTTTCATACCAATTTGCGAACAAATTGTCGGTGTGATGCTTATTAAAATAAAATATACAAAAAATATATATACTCCGGCAATATAGTACGAACTTGAGTAAGAGCATCTGACATGGTTCACATGTGCCTTGCTTCTAGCACGGCTGCTAGCAATATTACGTCATAATACAATGGGCATTGGAGATATTTTGCACTTTGAATGCACTAAAAAACACTAAATGGGCTCGTTGACATGTGTAGGTTTCATATTGTGATTGCTGAATGGAATTAGATAAATAATGTAAAGTATAATTCTAACGATCCCATCTCCTGGAAGGCATATGATTACAACTATATGGTAGGTACATCTCCCGTTTAATGAATACTACTTTCATATTGTATAAAACTTATGATGGGTAGATATTCATGTTACCGAAACCACAACACTTAGTTAAGTTAGTTAGCATTTTTGAAACCCATAATATTATACAATTTTGTATAATTTCCAGTAGTAAATATTATTTTACATCTTACTAACAAGTACATTATTTTTATTATTTTTTTTAATCCGCACTTCACTAAATTTTTAAAGTTTGTTTTAAGGGGAGGGTGTAGGCAATACTGATTTTTTTTTAATTTTTTTTAATTTTTTTTTAAATTTTCTGTCGAGTTTTCTGAATAAAACAATGTCCACATGTAGTAACTTTTTTTAAGAACTAAAATAGTTATGATGATTTTAAAGTCAAGTGATTTCAATAAACTGATTTCAACTGTAGGTAGTAAATAAAACATATGTATCTTTAAACCTTGATAACTCAAAAACGTATTTTTGAATGTTCAGGTACCTGTTGCCGAAAAACTATCCAAAGAAAATTCTTCATTTTTTTTCTCTATAATCCTTAAGTCATTATCAATAGATGGTAGTAGAATTAGATAGCTGAGATAATTAGGGGAAGTGCTAAAAAAAATAATCACCAAAAAATATTGATTTTTTTCTGCAATATATTACAGTACCATGCAAATAATAATTTCGACGAAAGTATTCATGCTAGAAGTATAATTCTACTACAGTGCCTTCATAAGACATATAACTATATGTAAAATAAAAATTGTTGAGTTTGAGTGTATACAAACTGTGTACATAAAAATTGCAAATTTAACATGTAAAGGGTACCCCTACCCCCTCCCCTTAAGGGATATCTTAAAGTAATACCAACATCTTGCTCAAAATATTTTTTTAAATTTATAATCTTAGCGTACTTGCTAAATTTTCATTACAAAAAAATTGTCAAAAAATTCCTTCCCCGAGTTAGGAGCTATTTTGTAAAAGCAGCACCTGACGTCATCGTAGGCTCTACCTGTTCAACCCTCGCACCGGATGGACAGCAAGAAGGCGCGCGGCGCGTGGCGAGACAGTCTCCTGTCACATTCCTCAGAGAGAGTTTCATTTGTGCTCTACATTTATTTAGTCTAAGGTTCTGTTTTGATAGTGCAGTATCTCTATGTATTAATTTTCAAGTGAATTTCTTTTTATTCTGGTATTTAGTTTTATTTTATTAACATGGTTCAACGTTGCTGTGTGTATGAGTGCAATAACAATTCTTTGAAAAGCAATAGTGACACAAAAAGTGTGTCATTCCATAGATTTCCGTCATCCACAAAATCACCTCAACTGCAGCGGCAATTAGTACACAAAGTCAACCGAGAAAATTTTGTGCCAAGTACATTTACATAAGTCTGTTCTGATCATTTTAACAATGAATATTTCGAAATTTCTAACCGCCTCAATACAGAGTTTTTTTCCCCGAAAGAACTCGTTTCCTGATTGAAATCTACAGCAGTTCCATCCGGTAATTTAGGTAAAACTGAATCAATTCAATCTAAGGGACGAAAATATTGATACCTGCAAAATAAATAGAACTCTAAATTATTAGATGTGATTGATTTCGCTGTGCCGTCTTGCAGTAAAGAGAGTGCAAGAAAGAGGAAGCTTCTGCTCAAGACAATTATGCAATGCAATCATCTAGATCACGCAGAGTGTGTATAATGTCAGATTCATTGCAACACAAAGATTCCATGTCCGTCGGCATTATTTGACAAAATACGCACTTACACCAATCACAATTACCAGCTCTACACACTCAATCGTACGTACTTTCCCAACTAATTTAAATCACGGTTGAAGTTGTTCGCCGCCGCACCGCCCGCCTGCTACCCTGCCTGGCCTACTACAAGCGGTGAGCCTACGATGACGTCAGCGTGGCCACGCGGCAAGTTTGAAATTGAATGTTAGAAATCGGGATTAGTCAGGGATAAACAGGACCAATCGAGCTAAAAGTTGTTTTGGTTACTTGTGTTGATGAATTGAACAAGAAAAATATGAATTGGACCAAGATGTTGGTATTACTTTAATAATGGGGCTAAAACAAATGGCCAGAGTGTTAGCTGGTAAGTAGTAAAGCCAGGTGGTAAACTGTGGTGTGATAGTAATTCTTTGATGTGTACACTCTCAGGCAGTCATTTAACTTTTCTATGACTATTAGAATGGGATGAAATACCTGTTTTGTTTTCAGGGAATTTGATTACAAGTCGTGGACCTGGCACAGCATTTGCCTTTGCATTGTCTATTGTTGAAAAAGTGGTGGGAAAGACTGTGCGAGATCAAGTAGCTAAAGGGATGCTTCTGGAATAACTACACCTTCAAACAATTCATTGTATATCCTTTCCAAACAGTTGTCTTGTTCACTTAAAAAAAATCAAAATATTATGATATAATGTGAACATTTTTATGTTGCGTTTTAAACAGAAAGTGTTCATTAATTTAAATATAATACTTTCATATTTGCTGAGCATCAATTTTGTGATCATATTCAAATAAATAATGTTTTGTGGGAATCTCAGAAATACAAATGAATCATAATGTAATAACCATTTTCGTAACCATTTGTAAATATTGCCTTTCCATTTTCCGGTGTCATAATAGCTATTTGTCACTGTATTCTTTATCATGTTTCTACCCTTGATTGATCTTTTATCATCAATTGTGATGCAAATATTCTTAAACATGCTATATAACACGCAACCAGCTTTCTTAGCATCCACAAATATCGTGATTTTTACATTCTAACTTTGAATTGGTATAGCTTACCGAAGTATTGCTTTCTCATGATCTAAGTATCATTTGAAGTCTCGTGAAATTTTATTTCAGTAAATTTCTAAATATCAACACAAATAATAATGACAAAAACACTTATCACCTGTGAAATCTAAAATTTTCATTCATGAAAATCAAATTCAAATATCATGGGACATTTTGTTGGGAAAAACGGCCTGTAACAGGAATCAGAACTGTGATGTTATTTCCAAGTCTCCAACAATGTGTTACCATGGTGATTCCTTTGTTGCCATGACAATATAGCAAATTGTGATGTCATTGTCAATTTTCCTGTTTTAAAATTAGAAGTAATCTATCAAACTTTGTAAATTAATTCCTTGAAAATGAAAACTATTCATCCCACAACAAAAATCATACCATGTTTGTGTTCAGCAACATCTCAACTTTCACAAAATAAATCTTATTATGGAATCTAATCTTCACGAGACTGTCCTATTGCATTAGAAAGCACACAATAATATTTGTATCATAAGTGGCTCCATTTTCGCAACACCAGTGCTAATTAAAAGCAGTGGCAATTATGCGAACTAAACTTGTTAATGTGGTGTGGTGAGCTGGACTGACAGGTACATTCAAACAAATGTAATTTTCGTGAATACCATAATATCTTACTTATCATAGTGTATGGTACTCATCAGCTAGACAGATGAACTTGCATGCAATTGTACCTTTATCTTTTATTAACTTGAAACAAAAATTACAGAAGAATCTCATTTATAATACCTACCAAATAATGTAGACCATGCTTAAAAGGTGCATAGTAGGAATCTTGCATGTAATGGGAAGTCTGTTGTATGGTTATTATTGATCATAATCTTAACATTTTGAACAGCATCTGATTGCACTATGTATAACATGTTAGTTTTCAAATTTCGCCAAGTGTAATTTCTTAAGAAAAAAAAAATTGAATTTGAATCATTTTAATTTTATCCTTTGCTTCAATTAAATTCTATCAAATTACAGTAGAACGTTTCATTACTATTTAGAAAGCTTTAATAATATGCATATGCAATATTTGTTTGATTCTCTCATTCTTGAGTCCCAAATGAACTATCACGCAATGTTTTGTTTTTTTAAATATTTTTTACTAATTATTTGGTTCCGTCTAAGATACGGTTGTCTTGTCCAAAGCACAATTTTGTCAATGAGAAGAGTTCCAGTGTGCTTTACCTATGTTCAGGTGGTACAGCTTTCATTGGCCCTAAAACTAGCCAGTGTCGGGTATGTTTCGCCGACAGTATCGGCACAAGTGTTGGCTGTAGTTCTGGTATGGTATGAAATTCCATCGCAGCCAGCATGAGGCTGAGGATCATCACTGTCACTGGCCGTTTTTAGGGCCAACAGAAGTTAAGCTATGAAAGCTGATTCTGAACGGGAACTCTTCTATTCAACTACGTACAGCTCTGAATCTCTTAAATTCAATTTTGCCAATAGCTCGAAGAGCTCTGATAGCTCTGCCAATATATAAGAATTATAATTCCTGCATCAAAATTAATCCCACAATTGAAATAAATATTTTTAAAAATATGTACACAATATTAGTTCAATTGTAGTTCTTTCAAGTCAATGTCTCTCAACTCATGTAGGTACTTGCTTATTTAGTAGGGTAACACAACATTTCAAACCTACCATTTTATTGGATTTATCAGTTCAATCATCAGTATTTAGGTAGAAATGCATTATGCTATAATTATTATAATATTTATTTGAATATCTCACATAGTCTACTTTGGTTTCTCTTGTTTAATGCATTTGTTGGCAGCTGATCAAAGAATGTTAGATAAATTTACTAAACAGTAATTTTCGTTCGTTCCAATGAAGTAAGTGAAGTGAGTGACTTTTGAAGTTAGTGACTATACCTACAACACAGCTCCAGCAAAATAAACTTCCATGAGACAAAATGTAGTAAGATGTGCTCCTTTCTTGGTTGGCTTAAAAGTATTCTAGCAACAAAAAAGTTGTCAGGGTAACAGGTTGTCATTTTTTCATGGTAAAATTTAGTATGTGTAAATTTTAATGTGATTCTGCAGTAGAGCTGAATAGCTCAACAGTACCTACCTAGTATGTTTTCTGCTCTGGGACAGTTCAGTCTAAAATTAGTTGGGCATTGGAGATCTATTTTTGTGTCAAGACAATTCCCATCCCGTGAAGTGTGTAGTGATAGGTAGTGTTTTGCATAGTGTGGTGAATGTACTCTGCATTATTACAATCGAATTGTCAACAATTGGAAAAAAATTAGTTCATAAGTGCTTATTACGTAATAATACATACTGTAAAATAGTCTGTTACAGTGTGACAAAACAAGATTTTGGTGTAGACTAACCCTGCCATAATTCAATGTCTCTTACCTGCCACTCAGAAAATTTTATTTCACAATACCTATTTTTATTCCTTATAGTTAGACTTGGAGAATAATTTCAGGAGATACTATAAATAAAGGTAGGGAGTATGACATAATTATTATTTATTATGTTAAAATAAGTTACCTAGTTAAATATTATATTTATTTTACAATATAGGTATATTTTAATATTCATTGGATAGTAATTACCATTGTTCATTTATTGCCATTACCTATGTCAATTCCATATAAATATTGTTTTACATAAATTCCTCCCAATTGTTGTAATTTAGTTTAATCTCAATCTCAAACAATCGCAAAGATTTAAATAATATTAATATTGAATGAATTCATGAATGCAAATCTTTTAAAGAACATTTTATATACTTATTTGCAAGCAAATCACTGTAATCATTTGAACAGAAGATGGATCAATTCCAACCATCTGCCAGTGGATACACCTCAAGCTCACCATCACCTGCTCCAAGCTCAAGTGCATCGATTGGAGGAAATAATGTACATGATAACAACAATGTGGTGAACGCACCCAAGTACGGCACGCTTGTTCCTAACCGAGTCTTCGTTGGAGGACTCGATCCAACCACAACTGATTATGACTTACAGACGCTCTTCTCGGGTGAGTGAATGTGTATTAATTTATAGATGTATACATACATACATACATAAGTACATACAAACATACATACCTAGTGGGTCTATACAAACTAGGTAAATCCAAAATGATTGTGGAATTGTCATATCGATATCATGATGAAAGACAAGTGGATTTTTTTATACATTGTAGTAAAATGTGTTTCCTGATACAAAGTTGGGTTTGTTATTTTGAACTGGGCAGAGGTGGAATAGACTATAGAGTGAGCGAACGTACTAGTCCTGACAGTCGACTTTGCCTAACTGCATGCTCTTTTAGGGACACCACTCCTTTGGCCCAACATCAATGTGAACAGGATAAATATTTGATCACTCTGGTGCTATGACTTTAAACAAATGTTTTATTAGTCCTTGGGCTGCATAAGATAAACAAAATAAACACAAATGGAATAGGTGAATTCTATAATTTTTTTCTCTTGAGATTCGGTTACCAATTCCATTGAGTCATGTCAGGGACAGTATTCTATAACTTCCATGATTCCAGGTTCGTTCCAAAATCATTTTGGTGTATTGTTATTACATTAGTTTACACAATATTTTCATTGTTATTAAGTCATTCGAACAAACTGAAGACTTGAAACTCTTGCAATTTTATTGGTGAATACATTTTATTTATGTTTTATTTTGTTTTGTTGCTATTTTTGTACAAAATCAGTATGTTTTTGTAATTTTTCTGTTTCTCCTATATTTAATGATTGTTTTATTTTTTAATTTGTTTAAGTTTACACCTGATGTTTTGAGTAGTACTTCTATCTCATATGAATCCAACTTTAATTTTAATACTCTGTCTCATATGGTGCACACAGAGATGCTATGAATGTTTTGTAGTAGCAGTGTTTTTAATCTTATGTTGCTTTCCTTAGTACAATAAATTTATGTTTAAACTTTGCAACGTTTTAGGATATGGAGAAATCAAATTGGCTAAAGTCATTGTAGATCGAGCTGGTGTGTCAAAAGGATATGGGTTTATCACTTTTGCAAATGAAGAAGATGTCAATAATTTGATTAAAAATACAGACAAAATTAAAGTAAAGGACAGAAAACTAGCTGTAGCGCCGGCTATCAAAAAGCAAGTATGTAATCAAAATCAATTTTGAACACTATTTGATGTAGGAAAGAGTTGATAGAATAATTCATTTGTAATCCTTGTTTTCAGCCATTTACAGGACGTTTTTATGAAAATGTTCCTCAGAGTCACAAAACGTCATTATATACTGGGCCTCCTTTATTTTATTCCAACACTCAACTGCCGTTCAGCGTACCAGGTTCGGGAAACGGCATGTTGAATAATCCATACACCACTGGACATTTCGATCCCATGACTATGCAACACTATGATCCGATGCCCACTCAGTATGTTCAGTTCCCTCAGCAGATTTACGTTCAGCAGCAGCTAGGTATGTGAATGTATGAGTTGATACAAAATAGAAACCCTATGTCAGTGTTAATAATCACTCTAAATAACAGACACAGTCAAGGTGGATAGATTGTCCAGAGTCCACTATTATTTTGCATATTATAAAAATTTTGATTTTCTATCAATTACTTACATTAACTTTAATCTAGACTCAGCTTTCATTATATTATTGTAGGTAGGAATTAAGTTTAGAAAACAGTACATAGATTGATTCATTATTGTTTTAAATAAATAATGTTTCTTGCTGTGCAATATGCAATTAACATAAAAGGGTGACACATTTAGAATTTTCGTCCAAATCATATTGTGTAATTTCTTTGGATTATTATTTTTTGTTTATTATTGTTGCAGATTACAACATTGCAAATATGCAGGCTGCTCCAGGTATGACCGGATCTCCAAACCTGCAGACTTATGCAGCTGCTTCAAATCTCCAGGCTCTAACTGGGTCTCCCAACCTGCAAACAATTCAGACATCAACAAATCTTCAAACTCTTCAGGGAGCGACTAATCTTCAAGCCATTCATGCATCGGGAAACCTCCAAACTCTCTCAGGATCGCCCAACATGCAAGCGATACAAGGATCGACAAATGTTCAGGGTCTTCCATGCTTTCCGATGATGTATCAGCAGCACGGCGCACCTCAAATGCAGCCGATGTATGTGGGTGCACATCAACCCCAAGCATATGCATATCCTCAACCACAGGTAACACAAAACAGTGTACCTAGGTATTCTGTAACTCCAATTTGACACAAAATTTAGCCAATTCGAAGTTAAATTATCACCATAAATATTTCATAACATTAAAATGGAAATATATACATTTCAGATTTCCAAATGGCTTTACAGAATAAAGCCCTAGGTTTCCTTACCTAATTCCCATACTAATCAGGGACTGGAACCGTAACCAAAAAGAACCATTATTTTTATAGGAACCGATATCGGAACCCATATTAATTTTTAAGGTGGAACCGGAACACTTAGTTATTAATATTAAACATTATTTGGGTTCCATAACGGTTCCATAAGGGTTCTTTAATTAATTAAATTCATTGAATTTTTACTTCATTGCCTTTCAATTATGAAATTATTTATTACCATTTACAGTTTTTAATAATGATTACGGAGTCAAATTAATGTCAGACATTTCTGAGCATGTAAGTTCCCAAAAGTCGATTTAAAAAAAATATTTGATTATTGTCTGGATTTGATGGAACCGTTTGGAACCCTTGTGGAACCGAAATAGAACTGGAATCGGAACCGATATTTTTAATAACTTGGAACCGGTACCGATATTCATTTCGGTTCCAGTTCCTGATACTAATTAATTATTACAGACCAGTGGGCATGCACTCACAACAGGTGAATGAAGGTGCATTTGCTTTTTGAAATTGTGGTAATTCCTAAGACCTAGGATGATAGCTTGGGGGGGATTGGCAACCTAATGACGTCACCCACGCTAGCTGATGCAGTACGCATTTGGCCATGTATGATACTGACGAGGGAAATATTGCCTTTTCTTGCTGCATCGTCAATAAATATTGGAGAGATATGTGTGTAGCATCATTGTCTTCATTACAAAGCAGAGCATTGTGTGATTGTATTTTAAAATCCATTATGTTGTGTAGTATACTTGTTTTGACAGGTTTAATATCTCGAGGAACTAGATCAAAATGTTAAAACCTGCGCCGACGGAAAAATATCACTTCAACACTTTATTCACTACGTCTCACATAGACAACGTGTTGATGTCTGAGATACATCATTGCCTTCCTTAAAGATTAACGAATTGTGAGAGATATAATGTGTGACATTTTATTGAATGACTCGAGGTATTTTCAACTGTTATAAAAGCGCGGCATTTCCGTTATCACACACATGGTTTTCAAGGTCACACGGGATGCCAATCCCCCCCCCCCAGTAATCGTCCTAGCTAAGACCAATGAAAAACTAACTAGTTTAATAGATAATATCGAAATACTGTGCCATTGCAATTGATTCTTTGTCAATTGGATTTATCTGCTCCAAACCAACTACTGCATCTTCAAGATATGAAATCAATCCTATGTGATAGCTATGCTGCATTGTAGACTATTATGTAAGAGCCCTTATAAAATGTACCTAAACGTAATGTAATTCAAGTGAAATCAGTATAAGGAGAGTGAGTGAGCAACTGAAGAAGTGTGTTAGTGTTAGTCATGTGGTTCAAGAAGAGTGGATGGATACTCAATCTTAAATCTATGTTATCTTCAATATTTGATACATTTGAATACATATGACGACTGCCAATTGGGAGAACCAGGGTCATATATAATGACAACTTTCTTGTTGCGTGACAATTTTCTCATCTCAATGTCATGCAAGGTCTTCTAGGGTGAGATGAGAAACTTGTTACCGTGACAAGAAAGTTCTCATTTTATGTGACTGATCGCACCTCCGCTTACTGTTTATCAATCATCCCGAACAACAAGATCAGAACATTCCTGGTGCTGTATAAATTAGGTTTGATATTTCTTGCAGCCAACGTCTGGATGGGTCGATTCCGGAATGTCAACACAATATCCAGTACCTCCCTCTCTACCATATCTGGTACCCATGTACTGAAATTGGGTATACTTCATTACAACCATTTCAACTGTTCAGAAGCTGAGAAGGTTTGATACATCATTTCAGAATTCTATCTGATGTGTACCCTTTTGTTTTAGTGTGTGATGATACAGTATTTTATTCTCACACTGAGATATCATAACAAAAATTGGTTAAGAATCTCAGATCTTCTCTATACTAAAAGTATTAATTTAGTAGCTAATAGCTAACAGTTATGTTTCTCACATGAATTATAAGAACACTTACTAAGCATGAAATTACTAAGCATGAACAGTAATTGTTAGTATAGATATCTTTCAAAGCTGATGGCTGTGAACATGATTTCTGACTTGTCTGCAACTTACTGGAACTGCAACTTAATCGGTTAATTTTGGAATGCTGACTTATAATGCTGACTAACTGTGTAGGTAATAATTTGCCATGTTTTGAAATTTGTAGATTTACAAGCAAATTGTATAATTACAAGCAAATTATTTATTATAAATAAATTGACATGATGATGAAGATTAGCAAGATATCCATATGGATAGCCATACTGAAGCAAAGCATAATTGCTGTTAACGATATTCTAACCAATTACCATGACAATGTATATCCCGATATTAAATACAAATACGTATCATTTATTTCCCCGAATATAAATCACAGGTATTTTTAATTATTGACATTATTGAAACCTTAGAGAGGCTAATTTTCGCGTATAGCGTATTTTCACTAGTCTATATCAATTGTTTTTCAAAAACCTACTTCCAAAAACTGAGATGAGGGTTATATTTGTGTGGGGCTTATATTTGAGATCTTTGTATACAGAAGATCCTTTGACAGGTAACAGATTTGCTATGGCTGGCTTTCGGAATACGAAGGAAACTATTGGAATTACAAAATATGCCTGCTATGCATGTTGATGTACCTATTGTTTGGATTTGGATGTATGTATAGCAGTGGCCTAACTATGATTTCAAAATTCAGGACCTTGCCATGACATTTTCATACTTTTCTCAATAAATTCCCAATCACCCAATATCACCTAATACATTTATTTGAGGGGTAGTTTGGGGGCGAAACCCTTGAGATAATTTGGTTATTCATATAAACAGTAAACACACGACCTCATGTTCTTTTATATTTTATTATTTAAAAATATTGGCAAAAGTCAAAGATTTTTCATAAAAACACGTAAAGTGCAGAGTTTTCTGGCTCCCTAAAGTCTTAGGTCCCCCCACGACTACCATAGTTACATAGTGTTCCAAGGCGATTTATTTGAAAGAAAATGGTTTTGTAATTTCGAACAAACAGGATTCACCATTTCCCCAATATTACATAGTACAAAATTCATATCAAATACTATTTGTAATCGTAGGACGAACCTTTCTTTTTCTTCGCATCTCTAATTTCTTTTTACTCCAGGAGATGGGAGTTTCTTTGGAACATTTCATTTAAGGTAGGAGGATGGGAGCTTACTCAATCTCAGCAAAATTACTCTGAAATGTATGTTCTTGTGTTCATTGTTTAATTTTCATGTTTCCTTTATATGTGTTTTTATCCATACTTAGTGGCAGTACCTGCATATTTTTCAAGCATACTAATATCTGTTTATGTTCTGTGTAAAAGAGTAATTTTTGTTTGGTAATTGAATTGAAGATGATTATTCTTTGTCTTTTTCCAGGAGACGACTAAAATTACGTACTCCAATCCACCTGTGCGATATATCTATGGGAATCGACCAAGTAAGTTACTTTTGGCGTAATAACAGAAATAAGACTACCCATACTTATTAAAGAAAAAAATATATTGTACAGCGTTTTGTGTCGTGCAATATTAAGGCCACCACAAGGCATACTAATTGTACTTGCTAATAAACTAACTCTAAATTTTATTAGAATTTTCTAATTCTAATCTAACTAATTTTTATTACACCAAAACATGTTCTTTAAGTTCGTTTTTTACTTCTAACGTTTATTGAAATCACTTACGCTGGGTTCCCATACTTCGCATCGAATTCGCTTCCGGTTCGCTTCGCTTTCGCAAAATGGCTATCTACCTGTTAACAAAGGAAATCGTCCATGTTTACATTCGCATGTTCACTTGTTTCGGTTTCGTTTCGGTTTCGTCAAAGTTAAAATTGGCTCAACTTTAACGAAACCGAAACACGGGAACAAGCGAATGTAAACATGGACGATTTCCTTTGTTAAAAGGTAGCCATTTTGCGAAAGCGAAGCGAACCGGAAGCGAATTTGATGTGAAGTATGGGAACCCAGCTTTACGATTTTACAATTTTTTTTGTAGGTACCTACCTACCTAATGATAAGATTTTTTTTGTAATATTCCCTGGTGTCATATTTGAGATTGGGATATATTTCACATCCATTTCACCATAACCATCCTGACATATAATTAACAAGAGCACCTTGAATTTGTATATTATCAAATAAAATATTCTTACTGTGGAGTGTACACTACGTGAACTTTCCATTGTAAATTAGTAATATACATGGTTTATTTTTTAGAGAAGAGTGTGTAATGTAATTTATAGATACAAAATTTGTATTAATAAAATAATTCCCAATGTTACATAATAAAAGGCAATTTAACTAACACAAATCTGTTGACTTAAAATTACAGATCTTGTAAGGTTGGCAGAATGAGATTTTTTGTCCTGAGTTTGGCAGAATAGCTTCTATAAACCATTGCATCATTTTTTCAGAAGTTGCAGCAACGAAAGCAAAAAAGAGTGAATCCACACAAGACTGGCCCAATTGAATTATCTCGCTCCTGCTTATGGTAAGAAAATTGATTAGCAGAAAGAAAATGTTATATATCAAATTAGCTCGACTTCAAATGCTTGTATGCTATACCTAACGTAGACGGTGGAAACCTTCAAACAATGTTAATACATATTCTATCTTAATTCCAAGCATTTTAAACTATAGACTGATTGCCGACGAGTACCGGCACCCTTCTCCTATATCTGTCGTACTGCTGAACTACACAAACTTTTATGCATGTATCATCATCTCTGGCAGAATGTTTATTTTTTGGGATTACCTCTTTGGCTCTTAAAAATCTAGTTTGTATGTATCAATACTCAAATGTGTGATTTGAATTGGGTCCGGGGGTGTGACGAAAGATAACGCTAATCATTAATCTCTTAAATTATTATTTCATTAATATTTTTAAGCAAACATTTTTAATTCATTTTACATATCATTCAACACAATATGAACAAATGTTTATCAACATTCAGTTTGTAAGTTTGGATTAAGATGGCTGGGTAGTGAGTTTGACCTTGAAGAGTTTTTTAATCGGTTTTTATCAATATCTTTTACCAATGTAATTGTTAACAAAATAAGGCTTTGTACGAGTATTCAGAACAGTTCAATGAAAATAATTCCATAGCTTGTTAGCTAGTCAATGGTTTATTAGATTTACTTGGTCCTACAGACATTTAGTGCCCGAAAATTAGTTAAATTATGGCACTAAACATCTGTTGGACAAAATAAAACTAATAACTTATTCCAAACTATGAAATTATTTTCATTGAACTGTTCTGAATACAAAGCCCTATTTTGTTAACAATTACATTGGTAAAAGATATTGATAAAAATCGATTAAAAACTCTTCAAGGCCACGCTCACTACTCAGCCCTCTTAATGTTAAAAATCAATTATTTAAACTTATCATCAAACAAACTTGAATATTTTTTTATTAATGTCTTTAAATGTATTTAAATCTTTAGTTTAATTCTTTAAATGTATTCAAATCTTTAGTTTAATTCTTTAAATGTCTTTAAATGACTAATGACTTTACAAATAGTATTAGACTTATATCAAACTTATATCTGAACATGACCTCATTATTTCATTATGTATTTACAAATGGTTTATTTTTCCAACATCACTTATTTTATTAGGTTGCCGTTATTATTCTCCATATCTTTAAATCCTCTCTCGATCATATTTTGCCTTTGATACTATAGATTGTCTTCTTGTACTCTTTAAAATTTTTCACCAGATTGCCTGCTAAAATCTTCCGCTAACTTCTCCTTTTCTTCTACGACAATATGCCCCACATTTCATGTAAAGACTGGTGATCCCTCTTCACTCTCCACCCTGGGCCTTGAATAATCAACCCCTCTACACATTTCAAGCAATATTTAAGTGGCGTTTGCATAAGTGCGGAAAGCGGTTTTTCTATTACCCATCACAAGTCCGCCCATGGACAAAAAATATATAATGCAAAACCGCTCTTATGTAAACTGCCCATAAGTAGTAGTCGCACTAAACTTGGATGTTCTTTGATACCCAATAGCTTCGTCACCTTAAATAACTTGAATCATTTCTTTTCTTTTAGCTCGTCAAAATATTGGGGTGCAGTGAATCATTTCTTAAGTCGAGTGCAGTGATGGGCGACAGTTATGTATGTAATAGACATATTCATGCAGAATGGAAAATTTCAGTTTATGTATGACACATTCTTTCAAAGTTTATTATGTAGTTTAATTTGGCAGACTCTTTTATACACTCGTCTGTGCATGTCTAGCTAGTTACAAATTACCTTCACTCTTAATAATCGTTACCATGGAAAATTAAACATATGTATGTGTCAATTTTCTTAATTGTACTCTCAGTATTTTTGCCAAAGATTTGTAATAAATCTAAATGTATTGTATTACATAATTTTATTTCTAAACGAAATGACTGCAATTTATATACTATGTCTGAATATATAATGCATTCTGCTTATTGCTTCACTATACTGTTCTTCGCTGCCCTGTATTTCATACATGGCATGTACAATCATGGAAATAAATAGCTGTCATTCTCCTCTTCACCCCCCCCCCCCCCCCCCCCCCATTCAAATAGCTTTTCCTGTGATAAGGGTCGAGGGAGAGGAGCCTAAACTAATGTAAATGATGGAAAGGGAAGAAGGAGGGTGACAGACAGTTAATTCCGGCACTGTACATTGCACACATGACTTGTCCTAGCATTAGATTGAAGCAGTCACAAACATCTAGACTCTTCAAAACTTGGAGCTTTAAGTAGCGTGTACATTGTATTATTTTTTTGAAGTATACTCAATATGTAATGGGAAGTCCCATCTTTATCAGGCTGTGAACTGAGATTTTGTTTAAATGTAATTGAATAGTATAGATACATATTACCTACATCTTGTAAAAACTGTTATAGTATATATATTTATGTTATTCTTGTATTAATGATAACTGTGTAACACTTAATTAATTGCATAAATTTACTGAACATATACTTGCAAATCACAAAATTACTTCCATAGCATACTTCCCAGCTTTTCTAAATCTCAGAAAGTGAAAATTTTATTTAAACTAAGTCATGAATAGGCAGGTGAAATTATTTCAACTCTAAAGTGGTGTTCCCATAAGCGCAGGTAGCGGTTTTTTATATTAACCAATCGGCAATCACAAGTCCAGAAACCACTCGGGGCAGACATTTGATTGGTTAATATAAAAACTCTTTCCGCTTTACACGCTTCAATGTTAACAGTGTGTAATGCTGTGTTGGATTGAGTGTACTCTTTCCTTTTTCATTGTGCCAAATTATCAGAACTTTGAACATGGGAATATGCATCCATTTTTTAATACATTTAAAATACATTTTTTTAACAACATTACATATGTGTTGGTAAAACACACTATTTTCGTATCTACTCAAAAGTGTCAATTTTCATTCATATATCTGAATTATAATTTTAATGAATATTTTGGTGGGAAAATGTCTTGTCGAGTGATGTAATGTTTTTAGTAATCGCGGAATATTTTCACTCGAAAGAACTGTTTTTGCCCCAAAATATCCACTGAATTGAAATGTCATATTTATGAATGATAATTTATACTTTTGACTTTGGAGTGTGTGTTTACCAACAAATGTGTTGTTATTTTCATATTTTGGTATCTCTAAATGAAAACATCCATATTCCCTATTATATGTATTTTCTTTAGTTTTGTATCTTTATATCTTCATCAATGTAAATGTTTTAATGCCTGGCACTTGGACCAACAGTTAGTTGGTTGGAATCAGTTGAAACTGTGATATATAATTCCCCCCTCCACCCCACATCACATTCCAAAATTATAGCTCTAGTTTAATTTAGTTTTATTTTTTTATATAATATTGCTGACATGAGATTTTCACCACTATTATAAGCAATTTGCAAGATTAAATACACAAATATATTAACTGAAGAAAAACGCTTGAAAACATATATTTTAATCAAAATAATTCCGAAACAATGTTAAATTTACGTTTAAAAATCCCTCTCAAACTTTCATTCTGCGCAGAGATGTGCGCACCTCATCAGCTGGCTGGCAACGAAAACGAAATCCATTTCGTCTATCTAGTGTCTGTAGACTGTGTGTTGACTGTTGACCTTTCGTGTTGAGTGTAAATGGCTGGAGTTCATGATTGTTTTGGAATCGGCAGCACCGTTTATTGTAAAACAAGATATAAAAAAGAATATGAGGGTGAAGTACAGGCATTTGACCCCCAAACCAAAATGCTAATTTTGAGTATCCTTTGAGACATTGCTAGGTAGGTATTATAGGAACGCACCTAACCTAGCATTGATATTGGTTGTGAAACCATGGATTGTAAAGCAATTGTGTTTATCTCTCCTTGATGGACATAAATATTATTATTTACCTACCTACTAGCTCTCTTGACTACTACCTACTTTCTACTTATTCGTGTGTCCAGCACACGCCAATGTTTGAGGTTAAAATTGGTCATTTAATTAACATTAAGATGCTCCCAAAATCTGACAGTTCTCAATGCATACTATTTATTTTACTAATAATAAAGTGTCAATGCCGTTAGGAATAACTATATTGTTTTATTGTACAGTCAGTAGGTAGTTACACTTACAGTTCGTTTTTCCTAAATTTGAACTCTCAACAGTATGCGCTGATCGTCAGTTTTTCTGCTAGTCCGAGAAGGACTTCATTGCACGCTCACCTTGCAATGTAGTCTTTCTTGGCCTAACAGAATAACTGACGGTGGCTCCGTCTGGGGAGAGTTCAAACATAAGAAAAACAAACTGTACATCATATGAGCCCTATATGATCAATGATCATGAACGTCTATTCGTTCGCTATCTTAACTACACTGAAACACTGTAGATACACAATGAGCAACTAAAAGTGCTCGTTATAGGGTGAATGTCGGCTGAAGACTTTATAGACCATGAGCCATCCATAGTGGACCCTCCCCCCCCCCCCCCTGCTGCGGAAGGTCTGAAAGTGGTTTTGGGTACCTTAAGGTACGCACATTACACTTTCACTTGTTTGACATCTGCCCAGTGGTGGAACAACTCCCCAGAGGGGCGCAAAGGGTGATTTTTGGGGTATTTTGTCACACGTTTGATTTTTTTGTGGGCTAACGGAACACAATAATTACAATCAGTTTGCATATTTGAATGTAGGTTGACATAAGTAATTGTATCCATATTTGTTTGTAAGGGCAATACCCTTCAATCAAAATTTTGGATTTTTTGGCAATCGGGGGGGAATTACCCAAAAATGTTTTTTGGGGTGTCAATCGATTCGTATTTAAAAGTTGTTCATGAATGTATTTGATCAATTTCGCAAAATTTTGTGTTTACAACCTGTTTTAACGGGATTAAATGTCTCTTAAGGGTTTATAATGTTAAATATTTGATTTTTTTAGTGTCAAAAGTAAAAATTTAATCAATTTTTTTTCAACATTATAAATTGGTATGGCATACGTTAATATATTTACATATTTTTGTTAAAGCAAACCCAATATTTTAAAAAATTTAACAAAATTTTTGAATATTGCCATTAAAAAAGTTAATATTGTCAAAATTTTCAAAATAATGGTTTCGCTTCAATAACAATATGTAAATATATTAACGTATGCCATACCAATTAATAATGTTGAAAAAAAATTGAATTAATTTTTACTTTTGACACTAAAAAAAATCAAATATTTAACATTATAAACCCATAAGAGACACTTAATCCCGTTAAAACGGGCTATAAACACAAAATTTTGCGAAATTGATGGAATACATTCATGAACAACTTTTAAATACGAATGGATTGACACCCTAAAAAACATTTTTGGGCAATTCCCCCCCGATTTCCAAAAAATCCAAAATTTTGATGTAAGGGTATTGCCCTTACAAACAAATATGGATACAATTACTTATGTCAACCTTCATTCAAATATGCAAACTGATTGTAATTATCATGTCCCATTAGCCCACAAAAAAATCAAACGTGTGACAAAATACCCTAAAAATTACCCTTTGCGCCCCCCTGGGGGGTTGTTCCACCACCGGGCATATGTCAAACAAGTGAAAGTGTAATGTGCGTATCTTGAGGTACTCAAAACCACTTTCAGACCTTCCGCAGCAGGGGGGGGGGAGGGTCCACTATGGCTGGCTCATGGTCTATTAGTGTCACTTAGTGTTAGTCGAACGAACAGCCTGTAGTGAATGCAAGTATTGGTTGATGGGCTGTTGGTGGGGGGAGAGCAGTGTGCCGACCTTTTCCACTTGTTATCAGTCTCTCACCAGTCACCGTTGCCTGATTGTAAATGTTACGTAAGCACTTTCCAGAAGGAATTCAAACTTGTTTCTCATACCTAACATCAAATTTTAAAAAAGGGATTTTCGGAAATATTGCCGGGCAGGAAGGAATTTTTGCTGGGCAGATCGCCCGGCGGCCCAGGCCTAGGGAGAACCCTGTGAAATGTAGTCTGTTCTGGGTACACAGCTTATTGCAACAAGACTGCAATATAATGACATCTAATTAATGCAAGAGAATTGTAAAATAATTTTTTCAATAGTGGAATGAAAATGAGAATTTGAGAGTGAGACCCATCGATTTGTTCAATGACCTAAGTGACTGATCAATATACCTAACAACAAAACAAATGAAATTGCCATAAGATTGATGCCTACAGCAGATCACAGTGATTTACCAAATAGGACCTCTATACTCCGTTTCATGCAGTCTAGAGTCATGTTTAACATGGGCAGAGATGGGCAAAGATACTTGAAAAAAGTATCTAGATGGAAGATACAAGATAGTCTCAACTTCAGTATCTAAGATACAAGATAAAAGATGTTTTAGAAAATGTGAAAAGAATAAGATAGAAGATAAAAGATAGTTCATTTATGAAAGATACAAGATACAAGATAAAAGATACTTTGATTTTTTTTTATTAATTCATCGTAGATTATGAATGAGCAAAATTATAGAAAATCAATAGGGACTGTAAATATTATATGATTTGCCTCAACATAAAAAATTATAAATTAAATAATTTCTTCGACAGAATAGTAGATGTATAACCGTTGAATGGGGGCAAATAATACGAGGTTTATTACGAATACGATCAATCGCCAAAAACTGTACTACCTATATGAAAATAATTTTTAACAATTTTATGATCAAATGAAACCGGAAACCGAAGTGTCTGGTTTTGAAAGTTGCTTGTTTTAGAAGTCATCTCCTGTCTTGTGTTCACATTTATTGCTGTTGCATTCAAGTCATAAATAATGGACAGATAATATTTAGCTTCTACACAGAAATCAAAGAGGGAAAAGTAGTACGTAATGTGACACGGTGTGACATTTTAAAAATAGAAAATAATCAAATATAGGAAAAAAGTATCTTCTATCTTTTTGGAGAAAAAAGATGGAAGATACTAACATAAATAGTATCTAGATGGAAGATGAAAGATAGTCACCAGTCACCACAAATGTATCTAGATAGAAGATAGAAGATACTATCTTCTATCTTAAGATAGTATCTAAGATACTTCCATCTAAGATAGTGCCCATCTCTGAACATGGGTAGTCCTATACCTGCCCATGCTATCTAGGACTCTAGACCCCATGAAACAGAGTTTACTTAGGTATTGTGACTGACGTATCAGGACAAATGTGTTTTTATCAATGCAACTATTGAACATTGAACAAATTATGATGCTAAGATGAAATTTTAATATTATATATGTCACTTTGTTTTCAACCATTAGTTCTTTAACTATTATCAGAATGTCCTGCAACAAATGGACGACCCTCATGCAGCAATGTTCACGTAATAAATTTGGCTCATGTGAGTGATGTCCAAGTCAAACAAGAAGGCACAATGATGCCAGAGGCTCCCAAACCATTGAACCTAGCAAGGGTAAGATTTATATTCAATATCATTCACATGCTGGTATAAGCATTAGCATACTCATGAGTATTCCCCCCCGATGGACTGCCACCTTAACGCGGTGGTGGGGCTCAAGCGGCCAGGCCAACCTACATTACGGGCAGGTCCCAACTAAGAGCAGCTCAGGGCCGTCCTGGTCCCATGCCCTCCCCAAATTCGCAGGCCCCTCCGGCCGGCCTCCCCCCTTGAGATGGTGATCCCCCTGAAATTGGGTCCCACCAGCCCAAAGCCTCCCTAACCCCTGGTCCATCCCCATTCTGGCCTGACCTTCCAACCAGTACTGGAATCCTCTGGGCCGGGCCCCCTTTGGTCAACCCCTCCCCATGTCCTCCCTATTATTCAACAAAGTTTACATAATCTTAATGTGCACAAAATGACCTCGCTGTAAACGCGCCGTTAAATATTATTGTACTACTATACTACTCATGAGTATACTGAGTCTTTATGCGACATTCCATTTCTTGCTCATCTCACTATTTATGAAATTCTCCAAGTATGCCAAATCTCCTATAGTATATATTTTTTTACCCACTTGGGCAATTCAGTGTTAGTGGATGGGGAATTTTAGTTCTGCTTGGACATTCCCAAAAAGTACTTCGCAACTGTAGACTATAATTTATTTTAGTGATATTCTTTTCTAGTTAAATATGAGAGCTCGGAATAACATTGAAGAGAAACAGAGGCTTATCAATGCACTGAGAGTAGGTGTGTCACCCGAAGGACAGAAACTCTTCCTAACGATATCAAGAACGTAAGTGCTTAATATTGTAGTTTATTTCACTCTCTGTGATATATATTAAGTTGACTCTCTCACCTCGGTTCCATCAGTTGTCGCAAGGCTTGGATCAAGAGTTCTCGGAGGTGGGAGAGCAATCATAATTATTAATAACTGATATGATACCTATTGAGTACTAAAACATGTGTCCAAAATGTTTTAATCTAACTTGGATTTCAGTTGATAACTTACTTTCATAGTTACCATCATTCTTAATTTGTATTAATTGCAACAAACAAAGTCATTCTAACATTTGCATTGAGCTGCTTGACCATTTGTAAGTCTGGACTTATCAGAATTGATTTGCTATTCAAATTAAAGCCTGTAAAAGTCAAAGTTATTTTGAAATGTTTTCAAAACATTAAACAATATGATTTTATCAAGAAAATGGTGGAGCTACCCAACCCGACATCATTGGATGGGGAAATGCTAATAATGGATATACAGTATTATACAGGATATAGAGAGTATTTGCAAATGTAGCCAACAGTATTTCTTAAAACGCTAAAGTAACTTTTTATTATTTTATTATTTCAGGATAGGTGATGTTAGCTGGCAAGGAGATAACATTTTAGTTTTGAAGACAGTCACAATAACGCCACCCTACTTACTTGAAAATGTGCGAGGAAACCCCGATTCCAAGGCATTAAATCACATTCGCAAAGTGGTTGACAAACACACAAAAGATCAGGCTCAAGCTGCCCACGGCATGAGTGGAGACGTAAGCAGTACATCGAATCAAAATTCTTCCAACTCTTCTCAATGAAAACAAGTTGTTGGGCTCAATTCAGTGTCAGTTTGAGACATCATAACACCTCAAAAACATCTGTTGCTCCAATGTTAAATTAATAAAATGATACCTGGGGCCATATTCTAGAACTTTTAAATTCCCAATTCTGATGGAATCCGATTCGGTGCAATGTGGCCTTATGGTTCCTTAATATGACCATAAACCTTAATATGGTTCCTTATGGCCGTGACCGGATTGGAAAAATAATCTAGAATAGGCCTCCTGTTCACATTGCAAATTTAGATCGTGATCACCTCCCACACCGATCATGGTCAGTGAACGAGATCAATGTGATTTCAGACATGTCTTTTTGATCATGTTTAAGAGTAAATCACGATTAACGTTTGCTATGTAAACCGTGGTGTATTAAGGCTCCTCTGCATATTTCAAGAATTTGCATTGGATAAATGCTCAATGCTGCTTATGGACGAATTGTACTACTCGGGAGGAACTGAAAACTACGACTCATATTGTTAGAAACCACAGTATTTAATTCTTTCATTTGAATATTCAATGCAGAGCAGTGTGTTTGTTTTTTCAAGGTTTTCTTTTAAGGTCATAAACAAATCTGTAAAAAATATCAAGGCAATTTTGGTGAAATTTTACACATATTGACATTGTCTGTACAAGTAATAGCTGGTTTTATAGCTTGTAATTGGTCAGCCATGAGAATGTAGGTTTCTGTGGAAAACTTCCATGGAGTCGGGATGATAGGAAGGGATGTGCGTTGTGAAAAATATCCGATCGAGCCGGGGCTCGAACCTGGGACCTCTCACTTGCTGGGCGAGTGCTCTACCAACTGAGCTACCCGGTCGGATGGCCGGACATTAGACACAATACGCTGTTGAGGGTAAGAGAACTCCGAGGAGAATAGAATGAAGGTAGAGAATGCTCACTACAAACTGTCATACCACCGGTGACGATGCTGTCACCATGTCTCTTTGCATGAGCGTGTGCAACCCTCTATTACTCGACTTAATGAATTGCTTTTCAGTTCGAATGATGAGAATGTAGGTTTCTGTGGAAAACTTCCATGGAGTCAGGATGATAGGAAGGGATGTGCATTGTGAAAAATATCCAACCGAACCGGGGCTCGAACCCGGGACCTCTCACTTGCCGGGCGAGAGCTCCATTATTGTATTGAATTGTTGATAGCTATAACATTGACCATGCACAGACTAGGGGGGGGGGGGGGGGGGGGGGAGCATAAATTACTTACACGATTAGGGGGGAGGGGGGTATCAGGATTTGTGACACAGTGTGACAAGGGGGGAAGGAGGGGATAAGAGGTGTGTGATGTAATGTAACAAATGTTCTTTAAACTAAAATTGCATTAATGTTTTATTATTTAAAAAAACATAGTGACTTTCAAGTTCATAAGTTAGCACACATGCATTGAATTTTAATTTCTTATGTTGAAGATAATAATTCAAGTGAAGTGAGACCAGTTACTTAATTTTTTTACATGTAAAAACCCAAATATATATTGACTTGCAGTAAAACCATAAATACAGTAAAACCAAATAAATATCAAAATTTACACAATTGTTTTGTTTGGAAATGGGGGGGGGGGGGGAGCCTGTTAATATGTGACGTAATTATTAAGGGGGGTCATCAATTTTGTGACAAGCTGTGACATTGGGGGGGATGGGGGGTTGATGAAGGCCTAAAAAACTGTGACATAATTAATGGCCGTCCCGTAGAATGAAGGGTGATTGAAGGGTTGTCAGTTCCTCGATAGTAGAATTTGTCCATCTGACGATTGATGTGAAAAATGAAATTTGATTTTTCTCATACATTTGAAAATCTGATTTAAATTTAAAAAATTAATTCCAGGATATGGTGGAAATATTAATCTGGTTTTACCATCGAGTAAGGTTTACCATTCATCATTTTTATAGTCTTGTCTGAACTTCAATTACCTACCTACTACCTATTGTTACACTACCTGTGGTAAAAATTTGCCAAGTACCTACAATAAACTTTTTTGATTTAATTTTAAAATACTCTTATTTATTTTACCAGTCACCACTCCAATTAAGTATAGCTGTTAAAGATTGTGAATTGTGATCTGTATTTTAGTTGAGATTTTTAATCTCAATTTTCATTTTTAATAAAGATTTAATTTTTGAGTCCTTGCATGGCTTCATAGAAGTGATATATTAATTTTTTGATATTCACTTCAGATTTAAATTCGAGATCAAATTTCTTTCACGCTGATGCAGAGGATCAGCTGATTATGTTGTTCATTTATAATATTTATGCATTGACGAGCACTATCGACTCTTTGCTTCCAGATTCCATGTGTGTGGTTTATTTTCTTGTATTATTCCCAGTTTTCCATAAGCTGAACTCTAACATTGTTCAAATATGACGCCAAATCTTATATCGATTAATTAATCGACTAAAAAACTCGAAAATTAAGATGGCGTCGTCAACTCGATACCGCGCAGCAGGGCAACAGGGCTGTGCTTCTCATGGCCTCTGAATAATATTGATTGCATTTGCTCACGTTTATTTTGCAATTGTTCATGGCTCTTTTTAAACACACTTCTTTCTACATGGTGAGTTAATTTTCACACAATTTGAAATAGATTGGAAGCACGAGAGCGTTTCCTAAAGGATGGAACCTTGATGCTTCTTGGTAGGTAGGTTGTTGCCTCCTCTGGTCCATCTGCGATGTTTGACCGCTTGGTTAGTTAAGTCATTCCTCTTATACTAATGCAGTGTACCGTAGATCTAATTCGTATTATAAGCATGTTAAAACAAGAACATAGTTGTATGTGCTCAAGTCAGAAATGTACAATGACAACTAGATCCCACTGGTAAGTGGTAAGTTGCAGTAACCTAGTAGGTGCAGCACCTAGGTAGGTATACCCACCTATGTGTCCGCAACAGTCCTTGTGTGATGGGGTTAATTACTACCTATACTTGTACTGACTTCTCTATGCAGTACTAGGTACCTACACTCTAAACTGCTTCACACAGCCAGATCCAAACTATTGTCTTATCTGTCTCGTAAAGAAACAGCAGGTTAGCTACATAAGGTTTTCAAACCATGTGACTGCTGTCTATAAACTATGGAATAAGTAGGTATGTACTAGGCTACCTTGATGTTTATTTGAAGTGTAAAGATAATAATACAGATGGTTCTTTGTTTACAGTACAACTGCGTGCAATAGGAGTACATGATGTCGGAGCTTCCACCCAGCCTTCATGGCTTTGCGTCAGGTTTGCCTCCACCGTTGATGGGACAGAGCTACCATCCACCTCCAGGGATGTCGGCAGACATCCGTCTTCCACCACCACTTCATCCGACACTCTACTCGGTTCCACCACCAGGGTTTAACTTCAATTCCAACAGTGGTCCAGGATCTCTATTACCCACTCCTCCAAGCAACAGACATCCTAGTCAGATGTAAGTTTTCATCTTTATTATTATGGTGATCAAGTCACTTAATATGTTTCTACCTGCCTAATGAACATCTGCTTAGGGGAATTGGGAAGGAACATCTGCACCCATGTACAATACAGTTACACTAATGAAAATAGTTTGGTGTGTCTAGTGTAGTTTCTGCAACTGAAATTCTGGCTGGTCGACTAAGTTTGTGATCATCACAGCTCTTAGTTCTAGCTATCAAGTAGGTATCTACCACGTTTGCTGCCAGGTTGGCACTAGGTATTCACTGATTGGACTTGAGGCACCCAGGGTACACCGTTCAACCAATCAATCTGAATATTTTGTTTGTTCACACACTAACGTCATTAGAACGGTCTCGTGTATAGTTTTTGAACGAGATCATGTGATGGGTCGAAAATTAAAAATGGAACTGTTTGACGGATCAGCTGAGAACTGTGCATGGTCATTGGGCCCAATATTTTAGATATTTTTGAAAATTTTCAGACAAATCTGTCTAGAACCTAAAGAGTTATTGACATTGTACAGATATTTCATGTTTGTTTTGAAATATTTGTCAAATCTATTCAAAGAAATTCAAATACAAAATTATCACTGCTCCTTTAGCGCATTCTATCAGTTTTTGTTCCTCTATTTCCAAGGTCTATTATAGAGCATGCAGCAAGTTTCACCATTCAGATATGAAATTGTGCGAAGGCTCACATACAGATGTGTTTTACTAGTTATAGCAAATGAGCATGCATACCTACCTAGCAGGGCTATGTACTATAGAAATAATGTTTCAATTCATCACATAGGTACCTATTGCATTTAAAATATACTGTAATATTTAAGTAATGTACCTACTGATAGTTACATGATGAGGATGTAGGTTACTTACTATTATTCACCTCTGCATCATCTGTGGAAATGTGGAAGAATTCAACCAACTGGTACTGGTTATCTGATCATAACCATCTGGTTATGGTAATTTACGTACAATATGTTATTTATGTTACCTAACTAAAATATGATCAACAGACTGTACCTACGAGGGATGTTTAAAAAATACGCTGACTGATTTTTTTTCTCTGCAACCAGTAGGAGCTGAAAGTTGCGATAGGCGCCAAATGTAGTAGTAAACCTTACTGCACATGCGTGATTTTTTTCAACCTCGCCTGATAAGTTGGGCGCCATTAGGCACCCGTTGAACGATGTTGCCTAGCAGCCGCTCGTCGCAATTTTAAATTTTATTTCCACTTCACGTGCGATGACGTAACACGACATCATCAGCTAGGAAACTGCCGGAAATCATAAGGAGCAATGCCTGTAGAGTAGCGGGCCAGTCGAACGCCGTTTTTAGCTTGAAATCTTAGACCGGGGGTAAAAAATGTATCCGAGAGTTGTGATGAATTAGTGACCAGTTCCTATCGGTCACAGGTCCGGTCTCTTGCATTATGACTGCATAACGAACACAACGGAGAACTTCTTGATAAGACAGTTTGAAGTCTCTCGGATGATCAATGATGATCTTCGATCACCAAATGATCATCTTTCACGATCACTTGGGGAATACCTTGCGGTTTACGTCTCGTTGGCTGCCTGTCTCAGTGTCAACGGAAGTTTGGTCATTTTTAAACCGGTTAAACTAGGTTAAACCATTATTTTAAGTGTGTAACCTCCAAAGCATCTTTGCCGAAAGTCTGCTGATCTTAGGAACATTTACACGAAGCATTTGAAAAAGCTTAAAGCTGTAACGATGCTCAATGCGTTCAGTCATCTCGAGAGAAAATGTAAAAAAGTGGCTGCTAGGCAACATTGTTCACTGGCTGCCTGATGGCGCCCAACTGTCAGGCGAGGCTGAAAAAAATCATGTATGTGCAGTAGTAGATTCACTACCACATTTGGCACCTATCGCAACTTTCAGCTCCTACTGATTGCAGAGAAAAAAAATCAGTCCGCGTATTTTTTGAACAGCCCTGTATAAACATGTGAACATGTGTAATTAATCTGTATTCTTTAGCCACCAGCCTATGTTGTCATAGCAAAGCTGGGTATGAAATAGTAATAAATAAATTTAAAACAATCTGCATTGACTAGGTCTGACTGTCAGTGTGTTGACTGATTGTGAATGGATAACTGAATTACCAGGATAGCCAAAAGGAATGATTTAAATACAATATAACTAGGTATAGTCAAGGAAACTAGATGGTTCATACTCTATCTCTCTCTGATCCATATAAAAACATGTTTATGTTATGGGTCAGAGAGAGGCAGAGTATGAACCATCTAGTTTCCCTGACTGTACATCATTTTTCATTTACTCCCTACCTACATACCACATCATGTACACCTGCAGAGTTTTAAATTGCTTGTGAAATTCTAAGTTTTCAAACCTTGATTATCCAGACACAATTACAGAGGTAAAAGCATGGCAAACATTTGGGGTTGGAGGATTTGATTATAAGTACAGTCACGGAAATATATTCGGTAAACGCTCCTTCTCCCTTTCCATGCATTTACGTTAGTTTAGGCTCCTCCCCCTCGATTCGTAACACTGGCAAAGTTGTTTGAATGTGGTGGGGGGGGGTGAAAGGAGTGTTTACCGAATATATTTCCGTGACTGTACCAACCAAACACCTCAAACTTGATAGTTCCATTTTTCCATTCAATAGTGACTCCAATTTGAGCTCGAACTTAGCATTCACCGTCAATTATCGAGTCCTTGGGTGTGCATGAAGTTACATTCACATAGAGTTGATCTAATTTTGCAAAGCCATTTTTGTACCAGCAATTAAAAGTTTAAAACAGTGGTACTCAATCTGCATTAGTCTGCGGGACTAGTTTTTGTGGCCCCCCGGTTGATATTTCAAATACCTACTTATTAACAAAATAATGTCCACTGAAAAAATAATATTAAAAAAAAATCATTTCATTTGAGACAAATTTTGAGAGTTGTCATGTTAGGATCCACGCATGAAGCTAAAAATGCGACGAAATCTTTCATACTTGTTTAACGAAAATGAAGCCATTACCAATTCCGAAATTGTAAAAAGTGTTTGGTTTGTGAAATATTGCTCAATAGGGAAGTGAAGTGAAGTTTAGATTTTAGCATAATAAATATTTTATGGAAGTTGAGATGTTGTTGAAGACAGATGTGGAATTATTTTTGTTGTGTGATGAATAGTTTTCAAGGAACGAATTTACAAAGTTTGGTCGATTGTAGCTGTCCATGAAACACAATTTGACGTCACACGCCGAGTCGGGCCATATAGATAATGTTAGCCAGAGCCGGTTCTATGCATCCCGTAACACAGGGAACACGGCGTGTGACTTACAACTTGTTTTTGCAGGAGTGAAATGTCGAAAACTAATAAATTAATTATGGGAAATATATGAATTAAAAAAATATAACAAAATTTCACATTGCTCTTTGAGGCAAGTCTGTATAAACAGAATATAATCTCAACATTCACCTATTCCCATTTCGTTTCCTATTTCTAAATCCTAAAATGCAGCCCGCCAACAAAAGCAAATTCGTATTATTGGCCCGTAAGTCAAAAAGGTTGAGTACCACTACGTGTATTATATTTATGGCTTACCCAGAGAGGGAATTTACGAGGTGTTTATTTTATTTTGTTACCTAGAACCTTTTTTTAACATCATTATTTAATATTTAATTAATATTATACAGAGTAGGTGATCTTACAGTTTCTAAAGATAATAAGTTAATAACAATTCCTGGTTTTCGCCACCACTTGTTTAAATAGATGGAAATATTTAGTGATGGCCCATTGAAAATTTTCATTTGAAAATTTTCAGAAAAATGAAAATTTTCAGAAAATTTTCAATGACCATTGAAAATTTGAATTTTTTTGAAAAAGTTTAAATCAATTATATTTGATTTAATTAATGTATGGGCATACTTGGGATGCATACTGAACTCTATTATGATGTGTGTTGTTGTCTGAGTGGTAAATGTGCAAATTGATCATTAATACAGCATTCAAATTTCCCGCGTGTGTAGAAATTACAGTCTGGCCAAAATTACAATGAAGAAAAACTGAGATTTGGGCTTATATTTGGCTTTCATTTTGATTTTGATTTTACGCTTTTTTCAGGTATATTATTAACAATTGTGTGCAATAAAGCAATAAAAGAAGTAATTTAAAAAAATTTCAACGCATTGAAAATTTTCAAAAAAAAATTTTTTCAGAAAATTGCCGTCACTAGAAATAATGCTTATTCCGTAAAATGTAATTCAGCTCTTTTTGTGAATGTACGTTAATTGACTGATAATCTACCTCATCATCATTCACTTATCATTCAGTCCTCATTTGACTGAGAATCTTGTCAATTTTGACGACAAACAGAATTTGGGATCAAACTAAACCGTTGTGATCTCCCCACCTGACTTCACATAACTGACTTCGCTCAGTTCACTTTGAGATGTTTATATACATGTTAATGGGCTTCTAATATGTACCTTTATTTTTAGTGACCACAAGGAAAAACTAGATGCAAAGGATGGCGATAAGGAGAAGGAGTGGTCCGAACATACAGCTCCGGATGGCAGAGTCTACTTTTACAATACAATCACAAAGCAAAGTCTGTGGGAAAAACCGGATGAGTTAAAAACTACTGCAGAGGTGAGCATTAAATTAGCTGGATCATATTTGGACAATGTTTGTACCCTAGTAGCAGAAACTTAAACAATTTAATAGTATAGTACTATCTTCAACATACTCTCAAGTGACCGTATGACGGCGGTATTGGTTTAAGGGTATGAGCATTATTCATTTTAGATGTCTTTGATACCTATTTGAACCATACCTAGTACCTACATATAATTTCAAATTTACCAAACATCATGAAGTAGCAGTCATTGATCTGCAAAGGTAGTGATGATTCATATTCAAGATCAACCCAGCTTCATACTTGCAGTGCTCTTGACAAAATAGCTAAAAGAAATAGAATGATCTTGAGGGTAAGAAGAAACTTGTGAACTTTTAGCTTGTGCTCATTAAGGATTTAGTCCAGACTCCAGAGTACCTAATATTTTCATCATTGAAATTATATTTTTTATTTTACACTAAATGAATGATTGAATTTGTTCCAGCTTCTTCTTTCAAAATGTCCATGGAAAGAGTATCGCTCGGAAACTGGTAAAACCTATTACCACAATGTGAACACAAAGGAGTCACGTTGGACAATTCCTAATGAATTAGAAGAACTTAAGTTTAGGATTTCCCGTGAAGATTTGTCACTACCGAGGTTAGTCAGCTCAACATGTATTAACAGTACCTAGCTATAAAACAGTTTTTTTGGCAGCGTGAATACCATGCCAGAATGTGGTGTGCGTAATCGTATTCTAAGTATTAACTGTGGATATCTTCTAAATTAGCACGTCAGGTCTTGGATCAATCCATTCCACTTCTCTCTTTGTAATGGCGTATGATAACTCAATACCTGTACCATGATAGGATTACTTTCTGGCTTATTATACCCATTTATACCCTTGACTGCATAAGCCACATCGAAAATGACTTGCACTCCCGTCAAGTCTACGGAAGCTGTAGGTACTCCATTTCTACAGAAGCTACTGTGCTGGCTCATTTGGATCCCCCATTCCTTAACACTCTTCTAAAAGGTCTGAGTGTTACAATCATAGGGCTAATGTTTTGGTGTTACTTCAAATGGCACCTAGGAGAGTGTAATTTGAGTAACTCGATCAATACTATTTTTAAATGCTTGGAATGAGAGAAATTTACATTTTTATATTGTAATCCCATGTCTCTTTGTGTAGCACACCGCTCTCCATTTCTGCTACCTTGGCTCACACGCAGAGTCCTGCCCCAATGAGTCCAGCACCGAACATCGCGCTGCCGCCTGGCCACACTCCTCTACCTGCGTTACGCATCCCTACTGAGCTAGCTAGTGGCTCTCCGACGCCGCCTATTATGCCTTCGTCAGCCATGGATCAGGCAATGCAGGCTACTCTGGCTGCCATTGCACCGGTACAAACACCACCCATGGATTTCAGTAAGTCATGCTGTCACTACACCAGTCCTCACCAGTGGACTGCTACCTTGACCTGCTACCTTGGCTTAAGGGGCCGTCTCACATTAAGAGTTTGGTCCTAACTAAGTGCAGTCCAGGGTCGATCTAGCTCCATGCCCTCCCCAAATTCGCGGGCCCCTCGGGCCGGCTTCCCCCTTCGAGATGTGATCCCTCATTCTGAACTGGCTTTCCCACCAGTTTCAGACTCCCCCGGATCGGGTCCGTTAGGTCGACCCCTCCCCATGTCCTCCCTAGAATTCAACAAAGTCTTAATGTGCGCAAAATGACTTTGCTGTCGACTCACCATTAAACACTGTTATACTACTAGTACTAACTACACCAGGCCTGGGCAAACTTTTTGGCTGAAGGGCCACATTGAAAACTAGACGGCTTGCCACAAAAACAATATGATATTCCGATACGTTATTAGCAGGCAAGGTGGATCAAAGGCAATGAGGTCGTGGAGATGGGGGTCGGAGAGAGGTCTTCACAGAAGATGCTGGTCAGGAAAAATGTGATATTTCTTGATTAAATTTGGTGCGTTTTTATTAGTTTTATTAGTTATCGCACTGATATTTGAAATAATGGAGAAAGGAGTAGAATACCAAACAAATTTTGTACTAGAATGCAAGTCAAGCTGCCAAGTGTAATCTGGTCTGACTAAGCGTATCAGACTGACTATGGAGCTGTATTCCATATTATTTCCATATTATTCTATGGTTACAGAGTAACCATGTAAGTCTATGTCTAATAGTAGCCGTTGGCTTGCATAACTTTTCGTATACATAGGTTGCCTTCAAAATATGATTCAAGGACTCCTCGGAATATTTTTGAAAATTGTTAAAATGTATAAAATGCTTTCAACTTATTGCTGAAATCATTAAATTAAATTATTTGTTTCCCACTTCGATACACACAATGTCCTGCATGACATTTCCAAAATAAATTATAAATGCTGTTTATCAACTAGGTAGGTAATTCAATGCTTTAATATCTAGAGTAAATATTTATTCATTTTCCATTCCTTGAACACTAAAATCTTTTGTAAAAATTTAAATAGCTCTCCATGTGGTATATTTGTCAATTTTGGGCTTTTAATGTTCAAATATTGAGCTATGACGAGAAGATAAAGTTGACCAAAACTACTCAAAACCTATACAAATTGCATCCCCCTTTGTTCTTTAGTAAGATTCCTTCTTGGGCCATAATAAAAGTTAATAGGTACCTACAACTGACTTGCTTGATCTATAAGTTTGTCTTTTGTAAAATGTAGAATGTTCTTACCCTTTCAGACGAAGACAGCAACTCCACTCCCAAAGAATCAACCTCACTCTCGGGCAGTAACAATAGCACTCCAGAACCAAGACTTGTATTCAAAGACAAGAAAGAAGCTATTGAGGCCTTTAAAGACCTGCTTAAAGAGCGGGTAAGAGAACTGATTACATATGTACATTCTTGTGTTCCAATAACTTAATATATTCTGTATGGCCCTGTATTACTTCATTCTGTATTGATGTCATCAGAATGTGCCAAGCAACGTGTCTTGGGAGAATGCTGTTAAGCTTATCAGCTCTGATCCACGCTATCCCACGTTGCGAAAGTTGAATGAGAAGAAGCAGGCGTTCAATGCGTATAAAACTCAAAAGTTGAAGGAGGAGCGCGAGGATTCCAGACAGCGAACGAAGAAAGCTAAGGAAGACCTTGAGGAATTCCTCTTGACGGATAGCAGAGTCACGTCTGCAACCAAGTATTACAGATGCGAGGAATATTTTGCTGACATGGATGTGAGTTGAACCAAGTTCTTACTACTAGCTTCAATTATCACCTTGCTAGTTCGTTCGACTTCTATCAACATTATAACTTTTGTTCAATAATATTTGGTTTCATTTTTCTTAGATTTGGCGCAATGTTTCTGATTCTGATCGCCGAGATATTTACGAAGATGTGATATTCAGTTTGGCAAAACGGGAAAAAGAAGAATCGAAAGCATTAAAAAAGAAGAACATGGCAGATTTGGCTGTGGCATTAGATGGAATTGTTGGCATCACGTATCAAACCACGTGGGCAGAAGCACAGTCCATGCTGCTACAAAGTGTTGCTATATCAGATGATGCTACGCTCTTAGGTAAAATAGCAAATAGTAATCTATTCTCTTCCAAATAAACATTTAGGTTGTTACTTCATATTGTTGTGAAATTAATTATTCAATTATCACTTTAGGTAAGGTAAGTACATTGTGGAAAATAAAACAAACTGGATGCATAGAGATCAATTTGGATGGTTTTAGACCGTAATATGTATGCCTTCTATGGGGATATTTCTGTAACAAAATGTAATATTTATGTAATTGCTGATGATTTCTCATGCAATGATATATGTTCTCCTTGCTTTTTTTTACAGGTATGGACAAGGTTGACGCACTGGTGGTATTTGAGGCCCATATCCGAGAGCTAGAAAAGGAGCAGGAAAATGATCAGCAAAGCAAGAAGCTGCGCGTCAAACGGCTGCAACGGAAGAACAGAGAAAAGTTTGTTGGCATGCTGGATGAGCTACATGAACAAGGAAAACTTACGTCCATGTCCTTATGGGTAGAACTTTATCCTATCATCAGCGCAGATGAACGATTCTCAGCAATGCTGGGACAGCCAGGTAAATAAAAGTTTTTATGTATAATCCTAAAATTCAGATTTTCAGTTTTATTTCTTATGATATAAGTATATTGCATATATTGCCCAGTGAGCTTGTTTAATACCATTTGCTTTTGCCAGCGACCACTTTTTTAAAAATGGCGCCACTGGATTTGGACATGCTCTAACAACACCCTTTGTAGTTGCCTGCAAGGCGGCAGTACACTGTTGTTGTTTTTAAAAGTCTTGTCTCTGACATTTAATTTCTCAATGCAATCCCAAACACTTGTGTTCAGAGTGAAGGTAATAATTTTAAATGAAATATGTTTGCCTTTTTATGTGAAACTAGTTCCAATTACTTATCTGCTTTTGTTTCACTTGACATAAATTTCAACTGGAAGTAAACGTCAATCTGTTGCTGTAGCAAAGCAACGAGAGATATTTGTTTTATGTGCCTTCTCTATGCTCTCTTGAGAGGGAGAGTGCATCAAGAAGGCACTGGATGGTTGAGTCAGTATTAGCATGATCTATGCTGAGCTTAGCGTGAACAAGCCCCTTTTATACCCTGTTCACACTAGGATATTTGATCTCCATTAACTTAGAGGGCCGAGTAGTGAGCGTGGCCTTGAAGAGTTTTTTAATCGATTTTTATCAATATCTTTTACCAATGTAATTGTTAACACAATAGGGCTTTGTACGAGTATTCAGAACAGTTCAATGAAATAATTTCATAGGTTGGAATAAGTTATTAGTTTTATTTTGTCCAACAGATGTTAATGCCATAATTTTACTAATTTTCGGGCACTAAACGTCTGTAGGACAAAGTAAATCTAATAAACCAATTACAACTTTACAAGCTATGGAATTATTTTCATTGAACTGTTCTGAATAATCGTACAAAGCCTTATTTTGTTAACAATTACATTGGTAAAAGATATTGATAAAAATCGATTAAAAAAACTCTTCAAAAAACTCACTACCCATCCGTCTTAATCTCTGTTAAAAAGGGAATCTAGTTCCAGAAACTCAGTTATCTCTTAACGTCTTCAAATTTAACTAACATGTGTTCACATTGGTGACTTAATGTAGATCAAATATTTAACAGAGATATTTCATAGTATGAACAGGGTTTTAATGAAGTTCACTGAAGGTGGCAGTCCAATCGGATGTCATTCATTGCTGGAAAAATGCATTTTTATTACAAATCTTATCAGGGTAAACAGATGATTTGTGTCTCAAGTTTCATCCTGGTTTAACATTCTTAAAATATAAGTCTAAAAATATAATTTTGACTAGGTAAATAAATCAACTACAACTATGTGAACTGAATCATACATTTTAAGAATGACTCAAATTCATGTTTATGGAATACTTTTGAGTTTGTGCCAGGAAATTACTTAAACATCTTTGGCTACTTTCTTAATAAGAGTGGCTTAAATTATTCCATCAAACCCAGGAGATACCGCTGATTTTATGAAACTACCTATTAGGGGTGTGTACACCCAACAAATCATAAAACGGTATTTGAACGAAACAGATTGGCTGCTGGTCAGGTTCCTTGACAATTAATCCTTGTTATTATCAATGAAATAAGAGCTCACCTACTAGAGGTAGACGATGAGTTAGCATAGACTTCATCGGATGATGACATCACATTTTTTTCAGACCATCCATTTCTTTCACATACCGTTTTATGAATTGTCGAGTGTACATCCAGGTATTCGAATTCGAACCCGAACCAAATCTTGAAAAGGTTCGTGAAACGTGATGGAAAGGCTGAAAAATAACAGTATCAAAATAAAATTTGAACATAACGTTTTTGAATTTGATAGATGTTTATTGATTATGAAGCATTGCATAGTTTATCTTTTCTCAATTATCTAGGAACTCTATTTTTATGACTTAGGTCCTTCCATGGATGGTCCTTCTATGTATTAAGAAATAAGCTACATACGTACCTATTCATTAATGGGCACCATGAATATAAATATAAAATAATCTTTCATTTATAAAAGAAATTGGAATGTGACAGTCCAAGGAAATTACACTAACACCCCGTTTCTACTTGTAAACCCTTCTATTTTTGTCATTTCTTCCCTCAGCCAAGTTTCATAAGTCAATGATAGATAGATTACATTTCCATCCCTACTACATTGCTTTATTTCTGTATTTATTTCAGGTTCTAACCCTTTGGATCTTTTCAAATATTATGTTGATGACTTGAAATCACGATTCCATGATGAAAAGAAGATAATTAAAGAAATTTTGAAGGTGCGAGCGTTTGCGATGACAGCCGACACATCGTTTGAGGAGTTTGCTACTATTGTTTGTGAGGACCGACAATCTGCAACATTAGATGCTGGCAACGTCAAACTCACTTACAATGCTTTATTAGAAAAGGTATTTCATTTCTTCCTTATTTAACATTAGACATTATTATTCTTTAGAAAGTTCTGCAGTAGAGCTTTTAAGAAATACTGGAGAGTACAAATTTGATTAATGCAAATGGTAGAATAATTCTTGTGCAAATTGGCATGTGTCTCCTACTTTTCGATACCTACTCTATATTAGTGATGCACAAACTTTTTATCAGAAGAGCTAATTTATCAATCTTCTAATGTTCGCGGGCCGCACAGACAGCTGGTACAAGTGTTAGTAAATATTGATATGAATTTTCTCCCTACGCTTGACATAATTAGGTATTTTAATATTTTAAAGTTAATAGGAACAAAACTGACTCTTGTTACTCTGCATTACAAGGATGGGGTTTTCACTAGGGTGGGAAGCATGCAGCAGGCACTTATTTTGTAAAGGCACATTAATTTTTGGCTGTATTTGTAAAGTTGTAAAGCACCTCGGTGCGATTTTTGAACTTTTGACACAATTTAGAACGAATTTGGTACGTTGAAAGGGTCAATTTTCTAATAAAAGTGTTTGGAATAACAACGATGTTGAAGTTTTGTTGTAACTTGTAATGTTTTAAGAACTTTTAGAAAATTTTCCTACTGTCTTTATTATTCATTAATACCTACCATTAAAAATAAGTAAAATAAAAATATGTTTCATTTCGTTTCTTTTTCTTAGGAATATATTAACATCAGCTTTGACTGGAAAGCTGATAATTTTTTTCCATATTTTATTAGATGGGGGGGGGGGGGGGGGGGGCACAGGTTGTGCATCTCTGCTCTATAATATTTTTTTAGACATGTATTATTATAATATAATATATTATCTGTAATATTTAATATTTTACATGTTTCAATATTTAGTTTTTGAAAGGCTAATATTAAATATTGAGATATAATATTTTGTAACGATTGTTATGTTTCAGTGTTTGCAACCAATCAAAGTAATAATCTTCTAGATCAATTATAAAATTGTTTTACCAAGGGCCTAATTAATTTAAGAAAAAATATATTAAATAGTATGTTCTACAACTATTTACAAAATATTGTGTTGATATCAACTATGTACGTACTGATGAAGCAACACCGAATATTTTTTATAAGAGACCCTGTACAGTCATGGAAATATATTCGGTAAACTCTCCATCTCCCTTTTCATGCACTTACGTTAGTCTAGGCTCCTCCCCCTCGACCCGTAACACTGGCAAAGTTGTTTGGATGTGGTGGGGGATGAAAGGAGCGTTTACCGATTATATTCCCATGACTATACAAGTATTTAGTGTGTAGTTCTTCTATTATGTATATTCTGAAATACCTAGGTACCTACCTAGTAGCTACCTACTTAACTTATTGCATCTTGAATTGCATGTGGCCAAATCTCATTTTCTCCATTTTTACTTAGCATTGATCAAGCACTTAAAAATATTTGTTTTTGTTACCGTGAAGCAGAATTCTGAATAAAATTAGACAAACTGAGATCCAAATGTATTATGTATTATTATTACTAATGTAATTGCTATTTTTAGAGAAGTGCTTATTCTAGTCTAGTGCATGTAACGTATGTAAGCTACTGTAATCAATCTTTTTGTTTGTGCTTGTATGTGCCACATACCAAAGGGCTTCATGGATTTAGATGCCACATTTTGTGAGTATCAGTGCTTCACTCTCTTAAAATTGTGTTTATTTATACCTAAATAGCTATGTATCAGACAACTTGCCTTGTCTCAAATTGTCATTGGCAATGCAGATCATTGCTGTTCCTTTGAAAATTATCTTAGAATTCTTTGGAATTGCTAGTTTTACCTAATTTTGGTATTCCAAGTTTTTAAATCCAGTAGATATTGCGAATTGGTTATACCGGGTGGCGCAAAACATAATCCCCCTGTTTGAGAGGTCACTCCAACAGAACTATAAAAGATAAAAGAGCTGTAACTTTCACACATTATAGAAAACATATGAAAAAACAAAACATATATAATGTGTGCAGTTTTCAGAAATATTTTATTAAAACAGAACTTGAACAGCACTGAAAACAAAAATAAAAGAAGGATTCGTGGCCACTAATATCGGTATCGCAGATTCAGAAAGACAATGGCAACATCGTTTGCGCATGGTCCACAAGGAAAATGGTTGACTAAACAACATGAATTCACCTAATTCCCATTAAGTAGCTCTAAATCAATTCTTCAAACAAGTCAGTTTATCTGGTTTATTCTGTTTTTCAACTGTAACTTCAATAATTTCTATCATTTTACTATTCAACAAGAATGTTTGAAACTTGCACTGCACTTATTACATTTTGGTTTATTTTCTAAAATCGGTAACAATTTCAGAACCCTAGCTTTAATAGTTTCAATGTGTAACCTCTTAAACGGGGATTTTGTTTTACGCCACCAGGGCCCTGATTCTACAACTCCATTGCGGTTGCCTAGCAATTTCTTTCATAAGATTAAATTAATCTTATTGCTAGGCGACCGCAATGGAGTAGTAGAATCAGGGCCCCGGTATGTATGTATAATCTTTGTAGATGACTGTAGATTAGATTGGATACATTGTGTTATGCCTCCAAACAGCTTACTTAACATTATTTTTTTCATTCGATGCATGTGCATTGGCAATGAACATTCTTTAGTAAATTTTTAAGCCCACAATATGTTATGGTATTTTATCATATACCATCAATCATTTTCAAACATTGTACGGTATACTTGTTACTACAGTACATAATACATTTTTGTTGTTGTGTACACTATATAAGTAAATAATGGCGAAACTTTTCAGGCTGAAGGCCGCGAGCGTGTAAAGTTGAAGGGTGATAATCGCAAACAGAAGAAACTGCGGTCCACCGTGAAAGCTCTGCTCCATGCATGTGAGATAAACGAAACCACTACATTTGCAGAGATCAAAGACAGGCTTGGAACTGACAAGAACTTCAAAGCAATGAATGAATACGACGAACGGGAGTTAATTCGCCTTTTTTTGGTAAATGTTCCTACTATCTTAGATTTGCTCTACCTTCTTCTGACTTGCTGATTTCTCTGAGTTTTTTAATAGGAACACTTTGAATAATATATTATATTCATGTTTTCATATTATTTATGTTGTTTGGTATTTAGGAAGTAAAGCATGAGATAGAAGAATCTTGCAATCATCACCATACACAATCAAAGAAATTGAAGAAGAAAAAGAATCGGCGAAAGAAGTACAGGACATCGTCCGTGTCTACGGCAAGTGTCAAAATAAGCTCTTATACTTACCTTATATGTTGAGTCTTGGTTTGTTACCTATTCAGCATAATCTTCAAAGTTACATCCAACCTTCTAATATGCATATCACAGACTTCATAAATTCCAAAAGTTGTGTTTGTTTTATTTTAAACATAGGGTTACAATCTTCATGCTTTAAAAAAATCTACATTGTGAACACTAACAGTTATACTTGTGAAGTAAAGTGAGTGAAATAATATGAACATTATTTTCAGACATCTGATTCCGAACTTGATGCCCGAAAGAGGTACACAACTGAAGAATCTGAGTCACTTTCTCAGAGTAGCACTTCGGAAAGCCCTATTGACAGCCCTACCAAACACATGCTACACAGGCACAAGAAGAATAAGAAAAAATACAAAAATCAGAGTCCAGTAAGTACTTCAATCACATCATCCTGCAGTTACCTAACACAATGTAAACTCAAAGTCAAGACCTAGTCAGCCAGCGAACCAAGTTACCAGTGAATAGTCTAGTGAGCTAATGTTCTCTAGTCATTACATAGTAGAGTACGTAGTAGAGCCACTGTTAAGCTGGCTTTCCATGCTCCGTTATCTTCCGTCAACGTCCGACACCGTCCGACGAAAACGACCATGTGACCCGTCTCGACCAATCAGAGCCATCCCCAAAAATCTCGGACGGCGAGGGATTGGTCGAGACGGGTCACGTGGTCGTTTTCGTTGGACGGTGTCGGACGTTAACGGATCATGGAAAGCCAGCTTTAGTCCACGTAATTCAAGTCGGTGACTTGATGTATGATTTACAAATCAATTAAATAAATATTAGACAAATATATTTTACTTTGTTGATATATTTATTTTTTAATATTTTTATTTTTTTTAGAAATATGATATTTTATCAAGAAATTACTATTATTTTAAATCATTTCATGCAGTAGTATACTCGACTTGTTATTGTTTGAGGTACATTTCAAGAAAATTTTAAGATTTTCTATTTTACGAGAACTTTTGGTTGATGTACTTTAGGCATCCTGTATGTCCTCATAATTTTCAGTATCATATTTAACGTTTTGAGGACATACGAGTGGTCGTAATGTACTCCAATGAGTGTGAAAGGCATCCAGGTTTCTTAACATACATAGGCAATCAACTCATTCATTAGCTAGGTAGATACCTCACTGAAAGTGGACACCGTAATAATACCAGCCAGCATTGATTACCAATAATCAATTGGTTCACGGGTATGGTCTCCAATTGCATTCGAAATTTCATAGTTTTGAGCAGTTTTGTTGAATCACCGGCGCCTAATTAACAATGCAAGAAGCAAAAATGAAAAAGTGCTACTAATATACAGTCAGACTGATTGTGAACATCCTATCAAAGTTACACCCACTTACGAAACAATTTTTCTCTCTCTTTTTCTCTTCTCCCAATCATTCGAAATGTGAAGAAAACTATGGAGAAACCAATATTTTGTACTTTTAATGTAAGCGCCCCAGACCATATGACTGAAGAGTCTTCCCCCCAGCCCCTCCCCTCCTACCCCTTTGCTTCCATGCAAGTTTTTCCTGTTATTAATTTTCATATTTTACAAATACAATTTTGTACTTTTTTGTGCCTTTCTTAAGTTTTGGTTTGCCCCCCTGAGAAAAATGTCTGAAATGTCACCTTAAACACAATTATTTTGATCTTTTTTTCAGCCGACATCTCCTATTACCTCTCCTATATCAGAAGCTGACTTCGAACCTCCAGACAGTGAAGTAACAAATCACCTTTCTCTGGCTGACCAAGAAATCAGTGAAGAAGATTTAGAGCAAACACGATTACTCTTACTCCGGGAATTACAGCAAGAAGCTTAACTTAAGTTTTGTATTACGTACCCCTATAGAGAATCATACTTGAATGCATGTGTCTTGAGTATATGCAAATTACTCACTGGTTGGTTTATTTAGCAATTGAACTGTCCTTTGGGAAAGCATTTTAGAATTCCCATAGGTACAAGTTTGCAATGGTTTCCCTTAAACTCCAATATCTTTTTTTAATACTTTTATTTGGAAGGTATATCTCGACTTTATTACCTACATACATACATACATATATATATTTTTACCTTAAAAGAGTTCTTTACAGAGAGCAGTAGCATTGTGCCGATTGTTGGAACCAATTTTTTTAGGTTCTGTTTCCAATTAAACTATGTGTTAAGAACAATTAATATTCTAATTGGTGCCATAAAAATGTATGGCTTTGATAGTAGACTTATACAACTGTAAGTTGAATGTACCAACGTTACTATATTATTTGCACCTTCGTAATGTATAGGTATGCAATTTTGATTCAACAAAGAGGGTACTTCTGGCTTTATGAACGTTTGTAATTCCTTGTACCATGCAAGTATGTGGAGAGGTGATGTGAGCTATAATAATTAATTTTCACATTCACTGTTTTGATAATCTTGTAACTACTGTGGTACGTTTTATAAGTACCTCGCATCTAATATAGGGAATACACCTTAAATGCTTCAAGTCAATTGTACTTTCATTTCCTTTGAAGCAGGGACTGGAATGGAACCCAAATTAATTTCAGTTCCGGCTACGATTCCAGTTCCAAGTTTTTTTTAAAAACATTGGTTTCGGATTCTGAAATAAATAATATAAAGGTTCCGGTTTGGGTTCCATTTGAGGCCAATTGGTTCCTTCAAATTCAGACAAAAATTGAAATTATTTTATATAAACATTTTTGGGAACTTGCATGCAACCTGCATTGCATGGGAACGTGCATGCATAACTAAGGCAAAAAATTTCTAACATTAATCAACTCCGTGATTATTTATTTGAAAAACTGTAAATTGTAATAATTTCAGATTTGAAAGGCAATGAAGTTAAAACTCAATGATATTAATTATTTAAAGAACCTTTATGGAACCCAAATAATATTAAATACTATTATATGGGTTCCGGTTCCAATTAAAAAATTAATACGTGTTCCGGTTTCTTTAAAAATACTGGTTCTTTTCAGTTTCGGTTCCAGTCCCTGGTTTGAAGTATTGTCATTTTGGGTTCTAAATGAAGCATCATTGTTTACGAAAGTTTATGTAAGAACTGGTATATTGACTCGTGATGAAGTTCATATTAAAGTTAGTTTATGATTTAGTATATTTCTGGACATGTGATACATTGTTGATAGATAGATAAGAAGATAGATATATAGATAGAAAATATGATTTGTGGAGCTGAGCAGCAAGGTTATCTGATGAATTAATTAAATATTTTTTATAATGCTTATTGGTGTGTACCTCTTCAGAAGCTGATATCACCAGCCTTAAACACACTTTACTTCAAACGTATGTCTACACCAATTTTGTCATATTTCAATACCTTTATTTTATACTATGTGTTCCGATTTTATTTTAAATTCTTATAAAAACTAATAAACAAAGTTTTGATAATATGGTACAACTACATTCTTGACCATAATCTACAACACCATGCAATTTAAATTGGACATTCCAATTTTCTAGCCAATCGAATAGCGTTTGTAATGAAACTCGGAAATCCAATTTACTTCATTTTAAATGTCTAATTTGAAGCATGGTGGGTTTAAAACAATTACGAGATTGCTGTGTACAAATTCGAATTCGATACTCAAATTGCTAAGTAAATCACTAAATATAGCTACTATGTACAGTGTCATTCAGACGTTGTTAACCACTTTTTCATATATCTATCAATACGGGGAAAACAATCCAGTGTACTTATCATTCATTGCAAGACAATTTGTATTGTACAACACAGGTGAAATATAATCTAATCAAGTGTATGTATGTTTAAATTTCGCTTATAAAGATTATAATTTTAAACATTCTTGTTTCAAATTCAAGTGTATTCCCTATTTTAGCATTGTTCTGTTACGTTGGCAGAAAATAAAGTTAACTTTTTGCAATTATAAATTATAATTGTTCACTTTTCCCTCTTCTTGTATTCCTATACTATTCACCGATTCCTTTTGAATAAAACTGATGTATCTAATGACGAGAGCTTGATACTGCTCGAAGCAGAGGAGCAGAGCTAATGATCTATTCCGAACATCATTCAGCTAAATAAGAAGCTCAGTGGTGCTCACGAGACGAAATAAAAGTTGCAACTGACTGACAGGAACGGAGCGATTATATATATATATAGAGAGGTACTGAAATTGTTTCCTACAAAAACAATGCGCAATTTACAATCTTCAAGGAGATAGCCGAGGGGGGTGGATTCAAAAAGTGAGAGTAATAGTTCCTATACAGGTATATTAAATCAGCCTCAACTGAATAAAGGAATAATAATTGTGTAGTTCAGATTTTCTCCCGGCGAGATGTGAAAAGGTTACGGGGTCACTTTGAAGACTGCATGCAAGCATCCTACATTGGTGAAAGTGGTCATTTCTAGCTTCTCTTCTTCTTTGAACTACCTACATCACATGTACGGTATATATCTAGTCATCTTCTTCTCTGTAAAGTACTGTGTGTGTGACCACAAAAGTATAATGCTTTACCGTCTTTCGTGACCTACTTGATTTACCTTGCACCGTTCACTGTATAACATGCTGCAGTCATTTAGTCATTACTATGTTATTGTAGGTGGAGGCTACCTAACTGAACAGAATATAATGCGTTAAAGACGATATTATTAGCGAGATATATATTTTTAATGTAACCTCTCCTACAATTCAAATAATATATACAATTGACAATTTTTCCATAAGTCGACTAAGTAATTGCTTTTTCGAATTTTCGTCCAAATATCAATTTGGGTTGTCTTATTTTTATCTTATACCTACAGTGGTTAATTTGTAAAATAATAAGTGGGCGGACGCTCGGCGATGTCAGGGAAACATTTGCTTAATGAAAACAATGGGGGGTTTGGGGGGAGGGCCCCCCAACTTAATGCGGGTCCGGGGCGCATAGCCCCAGGAAAATTTTGAATTTCAGGACCAAATTTGGTGCCTTTTTACGCGATGTGTACACAAATTTAAGAGAATTTTTACTTCTATGAAAAATAAGTGGGCGGACGGCGTCCACCCTGAAAAAAGAGTGAGGGGACGCGTCCGCCCTCGTCCGCCCCCAAATTAACCACTGTATACCTACGAATGCTTATGAGTGAGAATATAAATTGTCTATTAATTTTATAGGCGCTGGTAGCACATCTGACATATTATCTTCATTGTATAATTATTCAAATCGAATGTCGCTTTGTGATGGCATAATCAATATAGAATACTAGAGATGCATTATATTGAAAACTTATCGTGATAATATATTATTTTCAGTTTGTTAAGAAAATGCGCGACGAACAGTTTGGGAAAGTAATTAGTTTTCCAGACACGGCCCAATAGTTCAATTTAAATTGCTGACAGACAATGGATCACCCATTGAGACATCAACTCTCAAATGGATGAATCTTGAGCTGTGATAACGAATTAGTCGCTGGAAGAGTTTTTGTACATACAAACATTATTTATATTTAAATAAGTAATCTTTCTTAGAAATCATTCTTTCCCTTTTTCATTGAAAGCGGTTCGTTGATTCTCATACCACGTTTACCTCACAGGCTTAGGTACTTCGTATTATTATAATAATAATAAATAACATATCAGACAGGAAAATTGTTTACTTAGACTGTGAGAAGTGCATGGATCATGAAGAAGTTCATTGTACACTAATCATCAGAAAGAAAGACGAGAAAATATCGGACGACACAGTGAACGACTACAAATAAAATGATGATCCTAGGTATAGGTAGGTACTTTACTTTCTTGACCTGCGATTTCCTGTTTCACAACTTCAATGAAAGTAATTTAAACACAAAGTAGATACTTAAATGTCTTCTATTTCTTTGCTGCATAATTGTATCATCTAAAATGAAACCGAAAGTTCTAAATGTCTGGAAATAAAATAAATACGAGTATACGTACGTTCTAATTACTGTGCAAACGCATCTCCTATAGAGGTACATGTTACGTGTTTGTCACGCCTGTTCAGACAAACTTGAACATATTACCATGGTGAATTACTGCTCTACACATATATGTGTTATGTACCTATTGTATATAATTCTGTTGTCAAACAAACGTGTCCTTGGTCACGAGGGGGGGGGGGGGGGGGGAGCCAGGGGCCCAAAAGGCACAATAAGTATTAGTTACGTTGTGTAAGTTGGATTAGAAGAATACAGTGCCGAAATCTATATCTACAATAATTACAGTATAACTAAAGAAATTCTTATAAAATATATAATATTATAATTTATAACCTTATTATACATTTTATGTTAATTTCATGTATTTGCATACAACTCCAATAAGATTGTAATGCACCGAGGTTAAACAACATTGAACGGGGCCAGTAGGTGGATGGGTGACCATATAAGTCTGTCTCGCTAGTTACTGCCATTGGGCCAGAGCCAATATTCTACCTATCTTGGGCCAGAGCGACTGGGGTGTTTGGGGGTTAGTGTGTGTGACGACCTCCCTCCACCTGTTATCAGTCTCTTGATAATGACAGCGTGGGTTATGGACGCCCGTGCAGTAGTAAATATTACACCGTACCAAAGATTAGACCGTACTTACGAACCGTGGGCCCCTTTGGAGCTCTTTCGTCAGGATTATAGTTGAAAAGAATTTACACTATAGTAACATGTTGATTCGCACTCAAAAACAAACTTCCATTATGCACAGACAGTATTGTATTATCTGATGTGAACGCGTCTCCTTGGCTGGCTATCCTGCTTGTGGTTTCCCGTGCATCGCAGGCGCTTGTTGTCTACAATCTTTCACTTTCAATGCTAGCTTTCCAGTCATGGTCAAAATCGTTCATCATCGACAGCATCGATGTGTTGAACTGGAATAACAACTAGAAAAGGTTGGATGTCGTGAATTGATTGAAATTTGTTACATAAACCTCCTCGTCACAAAAAGAGCTGTACTTGACTTTGATAATGAAATATCACTTTTGGCAATCAATGCTTCCATGGTTTCATTCAAGACTCTGAAACACAACAAATCGACAACTTATAATGCAAATCACATTGCCAGTGAGATGGCAACATGACGTTTTGATCTATTATATTAGCCATAATCTCTACCAAACTATTTTAAAAAATTGACATTTGATATACTTACTTAAAGTATTTTTTGGGGTTTCTTATTTTGTTTTACTAAGGCCCGGTTGACAGCCAATGAAACACAGCTCACTTATCTAACTTATGGGACATTGTAAAACCGGGCCTAAGAAACGCCAATTACCTTCAAGTTGAATATTGAATACTAGACGAATTGTTGTCATAGGTACTACATGTAATTAAGTTTCCGTAATTTTAACTGCATTTTAATGTTTAAAGTGCCAATACAAAAGTAAAGTGTCGTAGTTCAATTTATCTAATATTTGTATTTTTAATTTATTATGAAGGTGCAGGAGCTAATGGCAAAACAAGCAAAGTTTTATAGCTGTGGACCAACGCTACCCAAATAAAGACTTAGCCTCAGGTAGGGTAGTAAGTAGATGGTAACCAATTATATCTATTATTTGGTGGCGTTTATTGTCCAAGTGTTGAAACTACTGCCCAGAATGATTAATTGATGATCAACGAATATATTCTTGATGGTGCTGATGTTTAATGATATCAGTACGGCAATATAAACCTTTGAAAACCCGTAATTCTCTCTAAATGATTACAATAAATCATTTCTATCTCTAACTTAATCATTGACCATATAATGTGAAAGAAAGATGTTACGAAAGAGATCTTACAAGGAAAGAAATGCCTTCATCCTTTCGCATCCATTACGTCTATGATACACTAAATACGAATTCAATCGTAAATAATTGTGGCTCATTCAGAGATGTAGAAATGAAAATATAAGTTATTATATTTCGAAGATTTATACTGCTTAGTCAGATCGATTATCTGTTACTGTTATTGAAAACTTTCTACCATATCCGTTTGGGTGTAAAATAAAATTTTGTTTGCCTTTAATATATTTTTAATGCCCATCTGAATCGCAATACAAGACGCAGTTTGTAAAATATCATGCAAGTAAATGCATAATCTCTTTGTTCCCATCAGTTGTAATCATGTTATCTGCAGTTTCTAATGCATCGACTTGAGGTGATTTGCATGTGAAGGTGCAAAGAAGCTCTTAGTTTCTACCATATTATCTCGAGTTCGTGACATGGATGTTTCGCTAATATAGCCATCGTGAGTAGGTATTGACTTTCTTGATTTACCGATCGGCGATCAGACATCCTCTCGCTCTCCCCAATAGCAAGGTTTCCTCCGCCATTGTTACTCCCGTTTGTCATTGAACTTTCAGTCATGACCAATGACATGACCTTTGACACAAAAATTATCGTTTCATCGCGTCGAAGTTTACCAAGATTTGAAAGTTTTCTTTTAATTTGCTATGAATGTTTATGTAGTCTCTCAAAGAAGTGTTTATTTCATATAAAAATGTTGCGAAACAAATATAATTTATCTGCTAAATAAAAGCCCACACAAAGATTTTGGTCAGTCGGTCGGTTCTGATAGTATGTAAACTATTAATTAAAACATTTACAACAGCGTACAGGTTACGTGCAGTTGTGTGACACAGGCAATCGAAATCATTTGAACCGTAACTGATTTTACATTCTCAAGTCCATGAAAAAAATCCAAAGCAGGACATCCGCCGGTACTATATCATTTAGTTGATATAAATGTAATGTGATCATCATCACTCCTCAATCTCATAACGTTAATTAAACCATTCTTACATTTCGAATTGTTGTCAAGTTACATGAATTCATATATATTTTTTATTTTCAATAAGATGAAACACCCTTATTCTAAAGGTGACACCCATCTAAAATATCATTGTAGCCATAAAACTACATACCTAATGGAAACACTCAACGCCTTTCGAAAATTATCAGGTGATTTCAAAGAATTATTCTATCGTAAAGGTTATAGTTCGACGATTGTCGAGACAAGAGTGAGAGAAACAGAAAGGAAATTTGTAGGTGAAATTCGTAACTCATCTTATCAATAAAACGCTCTCACTCTTCCATTTCTTCTCTCATCTGCTTGTAGTATCGTCCACGACTAGACTTGAAGTTAATTGATCACATCCTATCGACGGTCGTTCGTGTGAAGATCTTCCTTGCACTCGAGATTGTGTTTCACGAAACATATCCGTACACGAACGAAACATATCAACGTCATTTTAAATTGATACGGTCTTCTTTACTTCAATTTAGTCTCACCACGAGATTTGAATAGGGAAACTTAACCTTTCTGAAGGTACTCTTAGGTCATAAATAGTCCGAGCGAACTTACAAAACGAGTTGATTGAATGCGTGTAATATACCAGAAGCCAACGTATGTCTACACACTATTATTACCCATCAAATCGATAACAACGTGTCGATGAATTGCTCGATAATTGATTAACTAAATCCCACTTTCTTTTTAGGCGGATTTCTCATCATAGCTAATTTGCAATCAAATCAGCTATGACCATAATTGAAGTTAAATTAGCATCATTACGTAGAGTATTGTAGGTTAAGATCAATTCTTCAAAGTTCGACGTATCTAGGTATGCTCTCACTTTTTATATTACTCTTGCTGGATCTTCTCATGGAATTTATTTTAGGTTCATCCCATTTGTTACTTTCTTTTCGTGCAGTTTGAATTCATCGTTAACACTACTGCAGGCTAGTTAATTTATTACATATCATAAACTAGATTGTTTATTACGTACAATTGATTATAGCACAAATAATCAAGGGCTCGTTAGTTTACGAAGATAAACATTCAAGATAGTCAGGAGTGTCCAGGATATCAAATTGAAATTGATTTTAATGAATCAATCAAAATGACCAAAAAGAAATGTGTGTAATGACATCAAGAAATTGCGTTTGCTGATGTTGATAGCTAAATAAACATATTTCATCAGGTGCACAGTACTATGGGAACATTCTATTATATTAACCAAGGCGCGTCTTTATAACTTCATAAAACGTCAATTGCCTGACCGTGCAATATTGGACAGTCACTCAGGAGACTTTGAGAAAAATGTGGAGGTGCCAACTAACACGGCTCTTCCACTCTTGACGATTTCCTTCCATAACTCACAGCTAGGAAGATAACTGTGCAGCATCTATTATCTCACCAAGTGAAACGAATCTAACTCTCGTCATGTATTTGAGAGATAGTTTGTCCTATTTAGTAGATGAAATTTTGTGTAATCCAAGATAGAATGTTGAATAAATTGACGCGGTCATTATTGTTAGTTAGGGATCGGCATTTATTCCGACATCCAAGTATCTTCTAAGTAGAATCGTTTTTGAAGTGATGCTGTCAGAATTACTGTGAATGACTTTCTTCTTGTCAATGACCACGCTCCTTAAAAGAACAAAATGAAAGAGAAAAAAGTACTGTGGAAGTATTCAAATGCATATACGTTAACTTCGCACTATCTCCACCCAACACTCAGCAGAAAATTTAATCTGAATCGTTGCGGCGCCGGAAGAAACTTATTTCTTGTATTACTATACAATATGTTTTTGTTTCACTTTCTTATCCTGTATGTATGTATATTAACTCACTGCTTGACATTTGACATGCAATTACATTTGTAATGAATGAGCAATTATTAAGGAAGAATCTAGGGGAATTAATTATCATAGGTTTATGTTCAATTTTCAAATTGTAATTATTATAATCTCTCCTTTCACATGACATATTGTATGACACATTGCAAAGATTCAGCAGATTTGATAAGATCTTTAAAACGCAGCATTTTTCAAAGCGAATTAATGTTAATATTGAGGTGTTTTTGCTCATTCGCAAATAAATCTGCTCTTTATTACATCACCATAGTGCAATGTAAAATTACAAAAATTACATCAATTTGCCATATAGACTGTCAAGTTACTAATTATATAGTCGCCAACGCCAAGAATTCCTTTCCTACTGGAATCTTAAAGGTAAACTAGAAACTAGTGCATCTGCAACTGCATCATAAAACTAAACTTGCATCAGTGTAACTAACCAGACAAGGAAATGAAAACGCATGATGATCTTAGAAAAGAGATTGCTGTCTAGGTGGATTGTTTACCGCATAATTCATTTCACCAAGTTAAAAATTCGCAATTTCCAATGGTAATACCCATGCCAATGGTTGGCGTTTACCGTGTGAAACATCAACTGCTAGCATGGACTTGTTCCTGGTCTCACACTAGGTAAAACGTCGCTAAAAATTAGCAATTGAATACGAAGTATTTCATCGCATCCCATGGAACAGAATATGTCTACAAATTAAACTGGTTTATTCAATAAATAGATTTCACTGTTAACGTTCAATAACGTTGATGTATCTATTCAGTAAAATGAAATGAACTCTGACTAAATCATCAAAAGCGGTGATCTTGAAATGATCGTTAGTGCCAATCTTAGTAGATCTATTCACGTTCACTCATCACTCATATTCAACATCAAGATCGTTGTCAGTTCTTTGAGCTTAGCGGTCTTCAGAAGGATATGGCAGTATACATACATTAATTACATTCACCTTCGACACACGCTTCATATGATATTATTTAGTTTCAATAATATATGGTGGGCATAGACATAGATTAGAGAAAGAAAGTTAAATGTAAAATGTTTTATCTTTTGGTTTACAATAATAATCACGTAATAAATTAGATAGATAAAACATTTTATCAATTGATTTTTTTAAGGTAAATGTTAAATGTCAAATAACTAAATGATTGATCATTCTGGCCTTTAGGCAATTGGTAAACTATTTGAGGGTATATTGAACAGATCGACGAACAGTGGAAAGGTGGACCAAAGACACTCGATGTTTCCATTTGTCACACTATTCTAGGTCATTGAACTAATTTGTGTTCATTTTTATGTCTTATGCAATATCACACTAATAGTCTGATAGGTTTTATAGTTAGTAATATTAATTATGCTGATGTCCAGTCATTCATCTAGAATAAAACATAGTTATGGTCCATCACGATTTGCATTTCCTTCAGAGCTGATCATTAAAATGCTTTTATATCTTAATCTTCCATTATGCAAGGAGTAAGTAAGTAGTGTTTACGAAGACTTACCACATGTGGCTATTATAAATGATTGTATATCTAGTTCTGTACAACTGTGTGAATTCTAAAGATTAAATGAAAGTCTCAACTGTCTATTAATCAATAAGGTAGACATGTTTACAGAATTCCCAGGACAAATGCACGCACATGCATCCATAAATCAATTGATGACATTATGGTTTGGAGGCGGTTTTTATGATTAAAAGTCTGACCGATTGAAATGAGTAATATCATTATATAGAACAACTATTTTAGTAACAGAGAAATAAATATTATAATAATTCTCATTCTCACTCTTAATAGAAAGTGAGTTGACCCCTAAGATAATTACATTATTCTCAAATTGCGAATTAATTTATTGTGACAATCTGTATTGTTGGAAGAGGCAAACAAACTTGTTCACATTTGGCGGATTTAAAATGTAGTCCCATCGCCCATCGCAGATGTGAACTTTGCCCTTTTGGGTTTCAATATATTTTCTTCCTTGGAATATAGAAACGAAACGAACTAAAACTGCTTTCTTACCCATGTAAGGTTCAACAGGAAAGATCTGCAATCAGACAAAGCATCATTTGCAAATTTACATACATGGCGAAGTGAAAGAAATTATGATAATTATTATTGTATATTAACCCCGTATTATTGCATAAGATTTAATCAATGGATCTAATCGGCATGTAATTTATTTCACTTTGTTTCTTTTGGTAGATCAGTCGATTCATGGCCTCATTGAAAATGGGTTTGTGTCAATTTTCATGCTGATGATCCTATACATATCTCTTATGAAATTTTAATCAAACTTATTGTAGACAGAGGCGTTGTGATGGCCGGGGAAGGGGGGGGGGGCATGTGCCTTGGGCGGCGGACTAGGGTGCCGCTTGATCGAAACATTGTTACTTTATAACAAATCGAGGCTTCGGCATGCTTTCACACATATAATTATATAATATCTAATTTAATTGTGATTTATTTTATGACCCACTGGTGGTTAAATCTTCAAAATTTACAGTTTATATAGTTAATAATATTGATACATATAAATCAATCAGTTCTAACAGGGTTAGATTTTATGAAGGTATTAAAAACCTCGTTCGTTTCATATAAATCATAAAAAGCAAGTCCAGGAAATCTGCCCCACTGGCAATTACACTGCCAATTAGCTCAGAAATCCAAAATAAGTATAATATTCATCAGCACTTTGAATGTAAAATATCATTATATATATTGTCAAAATAGCGTGGAAATACAATAAATTCATTTTCGATATACAAAATATTACATGACCTACGCTGCCCGGACTCTGGACGTGCGTGGCATTGCGCAAACATTGTCGCTAATAATTTTAATATTAAAACACTCTTCTATATTATGGAGGGGCACACATCTTATGTATTGCTCCGATACGCATTTAATTCTAAGAATATACTACAATACAACTATTACATTAAACATAATCATCAATAATCAGTTCATTATTTGTTTGTTGAGCTGTATAGAATGTAAGAACTTTGAAGATGTGCCATTTGTGAAGGGAACTGAGAATACAGACTCTGTAATATCAAGGAAAAGGAAATGCTCATCTAAATTAAACTTCCTACCACAATCGTATTATAACTCTAATAGCTCGGGCAGTCAGTTCATGCTGATTTTAAACACTGTAGTTCACGAATTATTAATGCACGACTGAATTTGGCGTAAAAAAATGTTGCTCTGCGGTTTATGTGTATTTTATTTGTTACATTCGTCGCATTGATTCATGTGTTTATTAACCTCTTATAGATCACACAAGAAAACAGCCCGGGACAACTTGCTCTACTTTTGATATGCAGCCTACCATTTTCAGAAAACAATACGCTAATTACACTTATTCGTTATAAATTCTACCGCAGAAATGTGATGGGAAATTGTCAAAAATACGTTTTAAAATCGATTTCACTCATGTGTTTATACAAATATAATGTATTGTGTCATTAATTAAAAATACACAATTTTAATAATTATCCGTATTGACGACACAAATCAAGTTAGAATCATTTGAATGTGCGACGTAAATAATATTCGCTCGAACTGGGACTCAAACCCGGGATCTATCAGTATAGTTGGACGAGAGACCGGCCGGGTAGCTTAGTTGGTAGTGCTCTCACACGGCAAGTGAGAGGTTCCGGGTACGAACCCCGGTTCAGCCAGGTATTTTTCACTTCGCACATCCCGTCATGTCATTATGACACTCCTAATGGTGGAAATTGTGGTTTCCATAAATATATCTGTATCTCAAAGTATGTTGGGAAAAAATATTGAATAATACTATTGTTTTTAAATGTGTATGAGATGAGATCAAAAGTCTACAACGGATTTACTAATAGTATTCAATCATATATTTTTTTGTCTGGGGCTTAACGTCGCACTGTTCTGCAGCGAGGCTAATGGCGACGGAAATCATATTCATATTTTTCAAGCGAGCGTAGCGAGCGTCTCCACTTGAAACTTATGGTTCGAATCTCTGTTTTTTGTTTTTATTTGTTTATTTGTGCATCTGGCGTCTCCTGCCAAACGAAGTAACGGATCAGGCCAATTTTTTCACAAAACTTATATTACTATTCTGGTTTTGGTCAAAATGATTTTCAGCAAGTTCGGTCCATTGGTTTCATCGGAAACTTGATTTTTGTATCGTAGCAACGAAATCTTCCACGAAATGTTCATAAAATACCTATAGGTACAGAAATGCAGTGACATTATGTTTCACACTTACGATATTTTGACATTGACAGGAGTTGTTAAACTATTTTGATATTCTGCCAGTGATTATTCTTGCTGTTTGACGATGCTTTCTTGGAAGTATTTAGTAAACGCAAGGTTTTGTGGTAAATTAGGCATATTCTGTAGAAAAATGTAACATTTCTGTGATCCTGGGAGTGACGGGAAAGTATTTTGCTTCTCTTGGATTTATATTGAATGCAAGGTTTTGTGGCAATCTTCCCAGTTTCTAAAGAAAATTTGAACCCTTGTGATCCTGCAAATGATTATTTGTGGATTATTTACGGAATTTCGGTTAGATCATGGTAAGATGTGCTGCACACCGGTGCTCGCTTATCAACGCGTTACAACGAGCGTTTTCCTAGTAATAATTAATTTCTATAATAATTACCTCCGTAAAAATTTACAATTCAAGAATAAGTATACCTAGACCTAAGCAAAATAAAAGTAAACCAACATTTTCAGAATATATCAAGAATATTTCCCTAAATAATGTCATAATAGAGTGTAGACATAAAGCCTTTTTCGACCCCTAAATTGGGATGAAACACTAAAAATTTTAGATTGTTGAAGGAGGAATGGGAAGATGGAAAAATCTTTCAAATGCAAAGTTGGAGAGAATAACATTTTATTGGAATTAGTGTATCAAGAACTCAGATCAACCCTTGACCCAGGTGATAAGTACCTATATGTGTTAAATTTGCGAAGTATTGAATGTAAAAACAAGCAATATTAATGTTATAGAGCATTCGATTTCAAATAGAATTAGTGTATCAATGTTGACATTTTAATCACGATAGTTTTCCGAATCATTTGCATTTTCGTTCAATGTAGGAATTACTGTACGTAATTGTATGTTGCTTGTAAAAGCATGTTATTCAAATACATGTTAAAGATCATGGTGTAATTAGAACGCGGGACGATGAATGTTTAAATCCTGCGCAGTCATTTATTTTCTTCCGTGTAATACAACTATGCTAAGGCTTATACTTTATGGCTAAGGTTAGTTTGGGAAATACAGTGTCCAGAGTTCATAGCTTCAATCCGAATGAGATATTATGGTTTATGACGCTCAACAGAATCCTCCCTCAATTCAAATAATAAAATAATAAATAAATAAAAATGACTTTCACTGGTTAGATTTCCACGTTTATGTATTAAAAATCAATGTGTAATCAATCATAGATGCCACTCCCAGAAGCAAGTGCTTGTGTAGGGGCTCACATACAAAACATAAAAATAATAATTTTAAATGATAAAAATACAATATTACAATAAAATCTAATATTAGCCGATATTACCGGTATTAGTTATGAAGTTTGGGACCAATAAATGAGCCATTTGTAAATAATAACTTGGCACTTGACACAATTGTCAATAATAACACTTGTAAATACCTAATAAAATGCTTGTAACACAGCGTTAATCAGCGAGCATTTGTGGTGCAAGCCATAAATGTACACTGTTATAAACTCTCAATTAATAAAAGTATCATAAAAAAGTTTTAAGATACGAGAGTTTCATACTTCCCAATATGCCAGGACCGCCTTGCTCTCCCTTCACCATCTCAAACTGATCATTCGATATCGATCCGCAAAAAACATAAGTTCAAAACAGCGCGAAGATTTGTAAATTACGAATTCTACCCAAGGAGGTTACATAATACCCTGTTTGATTCTACCATACAACTGAGCATTGTCTCAGGAGGTAACGCTTTGGACTTGCACCCGAAGGTCACGGGTTCGGCGATGCACCCATAATACCCTGTTTGATTCTACCATACAACTGAGCATTGTCTCAGGAGGTAACGCTATGGACTGGCACCCGAAGGTCACGGGTCCGGCGATGCACCCATAATACCCTGTTTGATTCTACCATACAACTGAGCATTGTCTCAGGAGGTAACGCTATGGACTGGCACCCGAAGGTCACGGGTTCGGCGATGCACCCATAATACCCTGTTTGATTCTACCATACAACTGAGCATTGTCTCAGGAGGTAACGCTATGGACTGGCACCCGAAGGTCACGGGTTCGGCGATGCACCCATAATACCCTGTTTGATTCTACCATACAACTGAGCATTGTCTCAGGAGGTAACGCTATGGACTGGCACCCGAAGGTCACGGGTTCGGCGATGCACCCATAATACCCTGTTTGATTCTACCATACAACTGAGCATTGTCTCAGGAGGTAACGCTATGGACTGGCACCCGAAGGTCACGGGTCCGGCGATGCACCTGCACGAATGAGGTTTCTCGTGTTTTCCCACAGTCGAGAGGCAAGCACTTGGAAGGTTACACACTATGTGGGCACGACCGCCTCCTTCCCACCGAATAATTCATCCGCCTCCTCATCTTCTTAGTTGCAGATCAGTGCGACGCTAACAGCACTATAAAATGTAATCATGTTTTATGTAATAAATTAAAATAAAATATCAATAGAAGATTTCGAAGAACACTTTTAGTACATTTTAAAACAGCCATTTGCCAATTCCGTAAGAAGAACCAAGCCAACGACAGAGATAGAAATAAAATAGAAGCACATAATATTACAGATAAGAACATACACAAAATAGAGACTGCTTCTCAAGGCTGATGTACAGCTGCCTCGTTATGCTGTGATAAAAGCCAGCGATAAAACCAGTCTTGCAAATCACCCCTCTGTATACAAATTCTAAAATGTAGGCAACTTCTACTACGTCTGTGTACAACAGACGTAGAGAGTAAGGGGGTAGGGAGTGTGTGTTGGGGGTATGTTTTATCAGAACGTATAGTGGTGACTATACACTGAATATAAAATCATGTCGAGCCTCAGCTTTCCTTATTTCTTGGAATGTTAAGGGCAATATCATGTGTGCTGTGGATTTCAGTATCTCACCAGTTTGGCAAAAATCCGACAAAAATTACACCGATTATTACGGGGATGATTACGATTATTACGGGGATGATTACGATTATTTTTGAGTATGCTTGGTTGGCTGACGTGATGATGTCCAAGTCGATTTACATGTCTGACGTTTCCTTCGGTTGCGTATCGGTGGCTGAGCTACGTATAAGCACAAGTTAGTCACTATACGTAGGATCTTGAAACAACTCATTACTTTTAGATCTAATTTTTCCAAAAAAAACTAAAAGTGACTAGCGGATTTCGAAGAGTAATATTCTTACCAAAGCTTTGTTTCGTCAATTACACCGAGATAGATCACATTCACAAAAGGTGATGCTCTTTGTTGGTGATCTTTCCTCTTGATTGATCTACAAAACAAAACGAAAATAATACTTATTTTATTAGTGAGTGTAAGACTAAAAGCAAAGCAATGATGTGAAATCTTTGTGAATGAATCTCTCTGATATGTACCATACAAAACTATTAGAAAGAATCCCATGGAAGTGTTGCCTGTAGTAGTCCTGTTAAACATATTGTTCAGCAAAGAATGCTAATGTGTGTTTTAGAGGTAAGACATTTAATGATACAATTAAAATTTCAGGTCGATTTTCCTTACTTGTAGGTCAGACTATTGTTATACTTGCAATTAAATTATTTTTATCTACTCTTTGGTCTAAAAGATCCATTTATTAAAACGTTAGTCTATAAATGAAACTAATCCATTTGAAAAACTTCAACGTACCTCTCTATGTAGTATATCCAACAATATATTAACGCGAACATCTTTTTCTCAGACTCTTAGTTCTAATTTGGAAGAAAGTAAAGTAAAACACCGAATGCTATGGAATGAAACCTAATAGGCTAATAACACTGTAATCGAAGTGATTACTGCTTACTATTAGATTATTAGACAATGCGCATCCAACGGCTAAACAGACTCGTGATTTCCTGTGTGGTAGAGAGCAAAAGAAAACGGAACGTTATTTTAACAGAATCCCGGAAAAAATCGGAAAATATGAAGACTATATCACGATTGGTTGTAAATAAGATGAAAATCACTGATAATTCTAGAAACATGCAAATTAGTTCCAGTAATTAGAAACCATCTTCATAATGAGAAAGAAACAAAGTAATTCTCAATTATACACAAATCTCACAAACATAGTTGAGTGGTAAAAAATGCGACCTATGTTCTATAGACAACAATGCCGTGATAATTCTAGTTTGTCATCGTTAAAATGTATTTAAAAATGTGGGAAATATACATTGCTAACTCAAATGTTGTTAGAGCCTTGCATTGAACAATACTGTAATGAACCAAAGTGATGAAAACAAGGAAAACACCTTGTCTCTAACAGATCCTGCGTTGCACGTACTCGATGATTTGGTCTCGTCTTCTACCTTGAAATGATGGCAACTTGATCAGCCGAAGTGTGACTCTCCGCTTAGAACTAATTTGTGAAATCGAACTAATCGACTTCTGCCTAGAAGTAGACTGAGTCCATTATTGTCACTTTTATGTATTAGCGTCTGCGTGCAAATCGAATAACGCATTATGTAGAAAGCAATTGCTCATCAAAGGGATAGAAGCGCCAAAATACAAATACGTGTCATTAAAAAGTTGAAAGCGAATATTTCACGATGGAAAAATCTTGCCCCAGTGGTAATTTGTGGCATTGTAAGATATGTATACAGACTAAGAGTAAAAGTTGCTAATTATCTTAAAGAACTTTAGTGATCACGAGTTTAGACAAATAGCCGCTACTGTTTCCAGACGTCTTGTTTGAAATCTGAGCGTTTTAGCCATGTAACTCATCAATCACAACTCGCTATCATTGACTTATGCTGCGTGAGTTAGGATGTATGTTTTCTCAATGGATCGCATGCAAAGTCTATCCTAATAACTCAATTAGACCGGATTTATCGGCGAGTATTTTTATTTAGATCGAAGATGGAGCTAACGATCTGCCCATCTGTGCAGTTTTACTTTTAAATGTGGTAAAACCTGTAACCCTTACCGGTAACCTTTAGATCCAAAAAAAGAATGAAATAAAGAAAGAAAGAAAGAAAGAAAGAAAGAAAGGATGCATTTCAAAGCAAAACACTATAAACGTTTTGCATTTAATTAATTATCATGATGGAACCCTTGTGTGTGTCTTCCTCCATGAACAATACACTATCAAATGCACGAATATTTTAGTAGAAAGATACTTATACTTTTTTAGATCAATTTCTGAACGCGATTATCAATTTTGTTCGAAACTATTCTGATCCGAGAAATTTTATTGGATCCTCGAGTTGATTAGTTTCTTCGAAATATGTGGAGAAGATGTTGCAAATTATGAACAGAAATGTATGACAATTTTTAAACTGTTTTTCTTAGATTTTGTATGCCACCCGTAAATATAGAGAAGCATACAATTAATGACGTGGTATTGCCAGTAGTTTGACTTACTGTACTACCGTCTGTCTCACACACTGTAATTATGACAATGATGAATCTCAAACAAACTCTGCCGTCTTCAGTAATTATATACTAGACTCATATTGACGACTTTTCCCGATCTGTTGATCCCTGGGTTATACAGTGTTGACGTGAACGAGTCATTAATAACGCCTTCGTATATAGAATTTATTTCCAAAATGTTACGTGAAATAGGCAAGATGCAAAAGTGGGCCTTCTAGCTATGTCGGTAAAATAGCAAACTTTAATAATAATAATATGATGATGCAGAAGAAAGAAAGGCTGTTGTAGTGAAAGAAGGGGGACCCTCCCTTCTACCATCCACCATCCAACAGCTGATTGCCATTTCTCTTCGGTATATAAGCAAGACGATGCCAAAGTGCATTATCAGTAACCGAAGATACGTAGGTCATCAAGCATCCTATTGGACTATACCACACCTGATATGAAGTTCTTCATCGTAAGTACTGATCTATGTACCTACAGTCTATTCAGTCTATTCAGCTTTCAGTATTGATCGTTCAGTTTTCAAAAAAGTGCAACTTTTAATGGAATATTTTGCGCCAGTCGGGATGGACTTGACTTAACAAAGAATAACGTAATTGAAAATGGTCTGTAAATTGAATTTCGAACAGACCAGTTCTACAAGCGCGCTTCGTTTGAATGTCTTCTCAGTGACGGTTTATAATATATTCCGGTGTACCTAAGAGCGAAGTTATAATCTCTTTATCAAATTCGAAATATATAATATAACCGTATAATAACAGTGTTATTATAACAATCATAATAAACCTCGAGTCATAATTTGTGTGAACTGGTTCAAAAAGAATGCGAATGGATACACTTAGATAAAAATAGAATGCGTTTTAGTTGACGGGATTATAAAGATTAACATAAAGTTGTTAATGAAAATCAGTGTTTACGTAATTTTTGTAACAAGCTATTTTAGTAGACAATCGGCAGATGTTCCGTGAAAAATTAAATCTCGATGCAATATTCAAAAATAAACTGGCACGAATAAAACAACTCGGTTTTAAAACGAGCATACACTAAAACTTGTGTTTCGAGTGTCAGAACAGGTTTGATTGGTTTGATTGGATTTACATCAATTCTGGATTTTGTTTTAGCTGGTAGCATCCCTCGGGGTGCTGGCCCATGCCCGGCCGGAAGCCGGCTACTCCTACAGTCCACCATCATCTAGCTACGGCGCTCCAGGAGGTGGAGGCGGCGGTCATGGAGGTGGCGGTGGAGGTGGAGGTCATGGAGGTGGAGGCGGCGGACACGGAGGTGGCGGATTCGGAGGCGGCGGCGGCGGATTCGGAGGAGGCGGCGGCGGTTTCGGAGGCGGCAGCAGCTTCGGCGGTGGATTCTCCTCCGGTGGAGGTGGAAGTTTCGGAGGAGGATTCTCGTCCGGTGGAGGTGGAGGATTCGGAGGCGGCGGCGGCGGCGGTGGTTTCGGCGGTGGCGGCGGCGGCGGATTCGGAGGCGGCGGTGGATTCGGAGGCGGCGGTGGCGGCGGAGCTGTCATCCAGAAGCACATCTACGTCCACGTCCCACCCCCAGAGCCAGAGTTCCAGAGACCTCAGCGCCCCATTCAAATCCAACAAGCCCAGAAGCACTACAAGATCATCTTCATCAAGGCCCCATCAGCGCCTGCGCCGACCGCGCCAATCATCCCTCAGTTCGCCCAGGATGAGCAGAAGACTTTGATCTACGTGTTGGTGAAGAAACCCGAGGAAGCTCCTGAGATCGACATCCCGACCATCGCGCCCACGCAGCCCAGCAAGCCAGAGGTCTACTTCATCAAGTACAAGACACAGAAGGAGGGCGGCGGCGGTGGCGGACATGGAGGCGGTCTTGGAGGTGGAATTGGAGGTGGACACGGAGGTGGCGGCGGAGGATTCGGAGGTGGCCAAGGAGGTGGCCATGGAGGTGGCGGTGGAGGAGGATTTGGAGGTGGTCATGGGGGTGGATCGATCAGTGGACCATCAGCGCCATCTTCCAACTATGGTGCTCCTGGTGCCAGTGGTCCATACTAAGTATGTCAACCAAACAATTGATCCACAGGTAAAAACTCAACAAATTGGTAGTTATATTATCAAATTGCTGAGTTTTTATTGTTTGTGTTAAATAACTCAAATGACCTAACAAAACAGTCAAACATCGAATAATTTGAACTTATTTTTAGAACTCTTCCGATTTAGATGCTATCATTCATCTCATTGCATTATGTTGTTATATTTCTTCATTATTCAATCTCGGTGGGTAATTTGTAACTGTAATTTAATTACGTTTCTCGACCATGAAATTATCTTTATCACCACATTTGGAGTGTGTCATGTTTTAGTCATATTCTTAGGTGTTCTAAATGCGAAACATAAATTTAGAAAGACCTATGAACTTAATTATTGGCATTTTCATCCAATTATTGTTATGAGCGTCAATTTTGAATTGTATCAAATTCAAATGTGATGCTTCTTTTCTCGGCTCTTATATCGGAAGTGACTTACGGGTAAAATCAAGGCATTGAGTTTGTGGATCCAACCAAACAACTACACGGTGATCTTTATATTCTTTAACTACGAATTAGTTAAATTATATAAAACGTTTTTATATTTGTATATTTTTTATTACTCATTTGCAAGAAACGGTGGCAATAAATGTATTATTTTAATCCGGCTGGTTTTCTTTTCCGACTCCCAGTCCTTTCACATCGTGATCCCAACACTTGCCCGAGAGTTCAACTGCATTTCTTGGCAAGAAAGAGATGACAAAGGCATCTGCATGTTCACAGCATCGTGTTTAGAAAGCTTTCACATGGACTGAAAGGTTGAAGGTTGGCCAGATGGGCTCTTCGTTATAATACAATAAGAATCCTTACTCATCATAAAAGACTACTTCCGCTGAATTTCCTTTTTCTTTGTATTTTTGCAATTTCTCTTTAAAACTGAAAGTCTAGATTTTATTTTATCAAATTCAAAGCTGTGGATGACAGCATAATAAATTATTGCGGAAACGAATATAAAGATGATATTGGCGAGATTATCTTACTTTACTAAGAGTTAACTGGTTGGCTTTATTTTCCTTTTGGTAAAGTAAGTCAATTAAATCAATTTAAATTCATATCATACTTGTTTGGGCGGCATTTGGTCTAACAAAAGTAAAAGTCAGACGGAATTTCGTCAAATACCCAAGAGCTATGATGCTTGCGGATCGTTTTTTTTCTTTTGAGACGTCAAATTATTTAGTGTAGAGAAATGAGAAAGTCGTCAATTTTCGATGGTTTGGTATATAATTACTAAGACTAAATATTTTTGAAATTGAAACAAAGAATTTGATGATTGATTCATTAATAAGTCGTGAAAGAAAACGTAATATTATCTCACCAGTCGAACATTTTGTATTGAATCGTTTGGATCGTTTAAAATCCGATTGGCTTCAAGGAGATTCAAATCATTAATGAACCAAAATAAAATCATTGAAATGACAGCTGTTTGAAGTTGAATTCACGTTTCACTCGAAGTAGGTTTCAATTATACACGGTTACATCGGACAAGCATCTTATTGCAGACTCACAATTTCTCTCTCCATATTTTAAATACATAACTCATTATTTAAAAATAAGTCAATTTCATAAAAAAAAAGTTGAGTGCAGTCCTATTCAGACTGCTATTTACATTCATTTAATGTTTTGTTACACTCTGTGAATTCATGAAATATGAAAAACTGGTTATTTCATTTGTAGTTAATTGCCGTGGTTCATCAGTTATGTTTATAAAACTTACTTCTTATATCTAATCTCTACAATCGTATACATGTGACATTATAATAATATGACACTTTTGTATAGAAACAAGTTTTGAATATTCTAAATATTTACCATTAATTATGACGTGCTCTGCTGTAAACGTGCTGAGTGGCGTGCCGAACCTCCAAAACATTTGGCGCATTTCGGTTCAAAGGGACCCACCCACCCCTTCCAGGCGTTAGGCTTGAACCTGTCAAGCGATTGTGCTAGAAAATGAGTATTGCCCCGGGAAGTAAGTGCGCAGCGAAATTTTTGAATTTCAGGCCAGAGGTTGTGTACAAAATAAAGGGAAACAGACATGCCAAAATTAATTTTAGTTGAAAAAAGTCATAAAAATATAGCCGCGCAGCGAAATTTTTGAATTTTAGACCTTTAAGAGAGGTACCTAATTGTAGTGTTTATAAAATACTCGTTAGTAAGAAACAGACCAGAAAAATTAATTTTATTTAGAAAAAGTCACGAAAATAATGCCGCGCAGCGAAATTTTTGAATTTTGGCCCTCTTATGAGAGGTTAAAAATTATTTTAATATGTATAAAATAACGGGAAAAAGACAAGAAAACATTTATTTAAGTTAGAAAATGTCATGAAAACAATGCCGCGCAGAGAAATTTTTAAATTTAGACCTTTAAGAGAGTTAGAAGTGTTAAAAATAACGAGAAACAGACCACAAAAATTTATTCTATTTGGAAAAAGACATGAAAATAATGCCGCGCAGCGAAATTTTTGAATTTTGGCCCTCTTAGGAAAGGTTAAAAATTATTTTAATATGTATAAAATAACGGGAAAAAGACAAGAAAACATTTATTTCAGTTAGAAAATGTCATGAAAACAATGCCGCGCAGAGAAATTTTTGAATTTAGACCTTTAAGAGAGTTAGAAGTGTTAAAAATATCGAGAAACAGACCAAAAAAATAATTTTATTTGGAAAAAGACATGAAAATAATGCCTCGCAGCGAAATTTTTGAATTTTAGCCGTCTTAGGAGAGATAAAAAATTATTTTAATATGTATAAAATAACGGGAAAAAGACAAGAAAACATTTATTTCAGTTAGAAAATGTCATGAAAACAATGCCGCGCAGAGAAATTTTTGAATTTAGACCTTTAAGAGAGTTAGAAGTGTTAAAAATAACGAGAAACAGACCAAAAAAATTATTTTATTTTGAAAAAGACATGAAAATAATGCCTTGCAGCGAAATTTTTGAATTTTAGCCGTCTTAGGAGAGATAAAAAATTATTTTAATATGTATAAAATAACGGGAAAAGGACAAGAAAACATTTATTTCAGTTAGAAAATGTCATGGAAACAATGCCGCGCAGAGAAATTTTTGAATTTAGACCTTTAAGAGAGTTAGAAGTGTTAAAAATAACGAGAACAGACCAAAAAAAATTATTTTATTGGAAAAAGACATGAAAATAATGCCGCGCAGCGAAATTTTTGAATTTTAGCCGTCTTAGGAGAGATTAAAAATTATTTTTATATGTATAAAATAACGGGAAAAGGACAAGAAAAAATTATTTCAGTTGAAAAATGTCATGAAAATAATGCCGCGCTGCTAACATTTAAGTGGTTGATTAGGACTGTATTGTCATGGCAACAACCAATTGAATGACAGAGTTTTGTACTAACTAACTGGTAACAGCTAATTGAGTCTTTAGCAAAGTATTGAAAGACCGGCCCTAAGAGAGGTTAAAAATAATTTTAGTGTGCATAAAATAACAATAAACAGACCAGAAAAATTAATTTTATTTGGAAAAGAACATGAAAATAATGCCGCGCAAGGAAAAGTTTTAAATTTTAACCCTCTTAAGAGATATTAACATTATTTTGGTGTGTTTAAAATAACGGGAAACATACCATAAAGCATTAATTTTATATACAAAAATGTCATGACAATAATGCCGCGCAGCGAAATTTTTTGAATTTTAGACCTTTAAGAGAGGTTAAAAATAATTTTAGTGTGTATAAAATAACGGGAAACAGACCAGAAAAAAATAATTTTATTTGGCAAATGCCATGAAAATAATGCCGCGCAGCGAAATTTTTTAATTCCAGACCCCTTTGAAGAGGTTACAAATTATTTTGGTGCATATTAAATAAAAATCAATGTTCATTATCTTTAAATATATTGAAAGAAATGAAAAAACGTAGTCAAAAATTATTTTTTGTGAGAAAATGTCTACCATAATAATGCCGCTCAGCGATATTTTTTAAAAGTATAATTTGATTTTGATGTATGAATTGACGGACGTGTGAGAAATTTGCAATATAGATAAATAAGCACATGCATTTTTTAATTTCGCCCAGCAAATAGCATTTTGGTCATCAATTTAGGTGACAACGTGTTATACGTATTACAATAACTGTATCTATTTACTTTCACATGACTAAACCTCAACAGTTGGAGCAGGGAGCTGCATCATCCATCACCTGATCATTCCTAGATTGCTGGACACTCCAGTGTTTAGGGGATATAAACCTTTGTAATAAGTGCTTCTAGGCCGTATTCTTTCTGATCCAAACATCTTCATTAACATTAATTGAACGCATTTCATGTTGGTTCCTTTGCGATCCTCCAAACTACCTTCAGCACCACCACCCCGGTCAGGTACCCACCCACCCACCCCCAAAAATTCCGGCGCATTTGCGCCAAATTTACATAGGTCGGCACGCCACTGAACGTGCAGTACAGCTCTTCTTTGAATTATTAAAATAATGTTAGTATATGTCTTTTCGCTTGTATTTTCAAGTGAGACTGGATCAACATTGGGATCGGAGATTCAAGCATGAGTTGTTATAAGGTTAAATTTGTATCGACACATTCGAAAGTTAATTTGAAGAAAACCAAATGTCACTATTATATGTAAAATCTTAATTTCAAATATGTTTTTCAGTCCTACATTCACTTATGTCGTATTTACCAGAACCCTTTACGTACTCCGAATTTGAAGTTTAGAGAACTATTACAACTTACAGTGACTAAATTGGATAGATTAATACATACATAATAAAGAGCATGCAAAGCAAGTGAGAAGCATTTTAGTGCTATTTTTGCATGGCATATTTTTTTGCATGGAAGCATATTTTTATGATTTTCACATGTGTTTTATGTTTTGTTAGCGTCTAGTTACAAAATTATAATAAAATCTAGTATTTAGTGGATGTAGTGGTATGGAGACCAAAATGTCGATGGAACTACCACATCAATTAGATTTAGTATGTTAGAAAGAGTAATGCAGTTGGAAGATTGAATGCGTGAATGGAGATGGTGGGAAGATATTGTGGAGAACTGGGAAGAACAATCTATAAGAAAAATGAAGCTAGTTCAAGTTTGGCACATAAATGGAATGTTTGAATGCCACAATCACTCGCTTGCTAGAAATGTAAGATAAATTTGCACTAAATATGTTAGCGATATTTGGAATAAAATAAATTAATAATAAGTAATTATCGACATCTATCAATCTATCAATGTTAATGACACTGTTACTGTGCCTACTTTAAACTAAAATTTGAAAATCCTACTACTATTATTCCATATGCATAATTCTTTATTCTTTATAATTTTTTGGGTTTGACTATTGATAGACATTTTACTTGGCGCCCTCATATTAATGTTCTTTGTAATAAATTGCGTATATGTGCATATAGATTATATAATTTAAACGATATTTTGTCATTGCGATTAATAAAAATAGTGTATTATGCGCTGGTTGAGTCAATTATGACGTATGGGGTATTGGCATGGGGTAATGCTTCTGATGTGCATTTACAGAGGATTTTTATGGTTCAGAAAAGAATTATTAATATTATAACGCCAAATTATGTGAAGATTAAATTTAATTATAAAAATGATAGTTTTTTTGCATATTTGAATTTCCTTAACATTTTTGATATTTTCTTGTATAAATTAATTATACGGTATTACTTTGACGATGAATATAAAATATTATACGATCATGAAGTAAATACGAGAGCAAAGGAAAAGGGAACACTGAAGGTGCCAGGTTACACAAATAAACATGGCAAAAGGCGGCTTCAATATACAATCCCTACTATTTTTAATATCATTCCCCCTGTTTTGAAACAGTTAGATAAATATGTTATTATTAAAAAGGAAATCAAAGATTGGTTGATAAATAGAGATCATTAATTGAATATGTTATTATTATTATTATTATTATTATTATTATTATTATTATGATTCAGATGAGTATTATTATTAATGTTATTTTTCCTATACAACTCAATTACGTTTGGTAAATACTTTGTAATATAATCCTGTATTTCTTATGAATTTGTATTGTTTATTGAATTAATTAATTATGTCTGCAATATTGATATTGTATTTCTTTATGATTTATTATGGTTTATTGAATTATGTATTGCCACAGGCTAGCCAGTCATGGCTATGTGGCCTAGTCTGACTATATGTATTAACCTGTTTATAATAAATAAAATGTTAAAACAAAAAAAAAAAAAAAAAAAAATATCATTCATTATTATTTAATTCATAATAGCAAATTAGTGATAATTAATTACTAATTTGACTACTACTTATGTATTGAAGCGAAACGATATATTATTATGTAATATGTAATGTAAAATGTTATATTGTAATTTTCTTGTACCATGTATAATAGCTTGATAGCTAAATAAAACACTACTACTACTACTACATATAGTTATCATATTTAGTACAAATTTACCTCTTATTTTTAACAAGCGACTGATAGTTTCATTCAAATGCATGCAGTCGTCATTAATGTGGGTACGTTTAACCATAATACCGGGTGGCGCAAAAAGAAATCACCCTGATTGAGAGGTCCTTATATCGAAACTATTATATATAGGATTCTGAAATTTGTACACATATTAGAAAACATACCAAAATTTAATATGTGCAAGATTCAAAAACTTTACTATTGTAGGAAAGAAGTTACAGCTGTTCACATTTGGTTGTCAAAAAATTGATTAAACGGAGCTCAATTAGCGCGCGTTCAGAAAACTTCCAATGGCCGGGACGCTGTTTCTTCAAAACTACATACGATATCAAGCTGAAAATTTTAAATTATATTCAAAATAGATTAAGATCGATTGTGTAAAAATTTCAATCAAAATCAATATATGGAACGAAAGTTATTGAATCGTGAAGTTGAACTTGTAAACAGAATAGTGGGGAAAAAATTCACTTTTATAACGTGTCTCATAAAAGTATAGAAATAATCTTTACATATTCTGATTTTACGCTCAACTTCAAGATTCCATAACTTTCGTTCCATTCATTCAAATTAATTGACATTTTTACACAATCGATCTATATATTTTTTCAATATAATTTTACATTTTCAGCTTGATATCGTACGTTGTTTTGAAGAAACAGCGTCCCAGCCATTGGAAGTTTTCTGAACGTGCGCTATTTGCGCTCCGTATAATCCATTTTTTGACAACCAAATTTGAACAGCTGTAACTTTTTCCCTACAATAGTAATGTTTTTGAATCTTGCACATATTAAATTTTGGTATGTTTTCTAATATGTGTACAAATTTCAGAATCCTATCTATAGTTTCGATTTGGTTTCGATATAGTGACCTCTCATTCAGGATAATTTTTTTTGCGCCACCCGGTATTTAACTATTAAAATCAACTTTAACTAATTCTTTTCAAATTAAGAAGTTTATGTCTTAATATGTTCTGGTCAATTAAAGTGGAAGAAAATCTGAAATCTGAATATATATGAATATAATACCATATTGTTTACAATTTAAAAATAGATCTACAAAATTATAAAAATTATAAACTGTTATGGAAGAGAATTTTGCTGTCACGGACCCGCAAAGCTTATATCAACCTTTTTGTTCCATTCCCCCTTTCAATATAGGTCAGAATATAATTCCCCACTTCTGTCTAACTCTAACTGAAGATGTGCATTGAAAATAATATGTTGGTAGGTATATAATATTATGCCGGCAATTTGATACTTACCAATGAATATTTCTACAATTATGAGAATGTGTTTAAGATATAGGTAAGTTTTTGTACGGTAGCAATTTTTCCATTGAAACCCTATTTTATTTATTTATTTATTCATTTCATAAGCCTTTTTTCCACATTACAATACAAATTATACAAAATTTACGAATGTGTAAAAGTTGTCAAGTAAAGCATAAACATATTAGTTGAACTTAAGAAGCCAGCTGAAAGAACATAACCAATTAAAAAACACGTACATAATAAGCTAAAACATGCAGTTCAAGAAATCGTCAGTAGAATAAAACAAATGCTTTAGTAGCATTATCTTTATTTGTCTTTTAAAATATTCTCTTGTCGGTGAGCTCTTAATAAACTCAGGAATCTTATTGTAAAATCGGCGCCCCATTTGCAGTACCCCTTGCGACGTCATCTTCAACTTGCAGTACCGGTGCTGCAATTCTTTCGATTCTCTAGTGTTGTGAATGATCGGGTTGCCAGCAACGAAAAGATTAATATTGTCTCGCGTGAAAACACAGATATTTAAAATGTAGAGGCAGGGAAGAGGTAAAATTCCCAGTTTACTAGACAGCGGCCTGCAAGAATCCCTAGGCCCAGTCCTACACATTTGTCTGACCACTCTCTTCTGGGCCATGAATACTCTCTTGCTCGAAGATGAGGCCCCCCAGAACACTATTCCGTAAGATAGAATGCTCTGCACCAAGGCGAAGTACACCGTCCGCACAGTCGCTGTAGAGCACTGCCTTGCTAGGGTCCTTATCAAGTAACCATTCCGAGCAAGTTTGGTTACTAATTCAGTACCCCCCCCCCCCCCCACCCCTCGCCATCCACTGCCATATCAAAAGTGAATTATGTCAAGTTGCTCATCACTAAAAATGTTGAGATTATGGGCTATTCACCGGACCCCCGGACCCCTCATGCACACTCCAGAGTCATTCCTGAGCAATGCTAAAATTAGGGTTGGAATCCCAATGTGGATTTGTCTATTACGCTGAGATGGAAATAGAACATACCTATCTATTTCCTTGACAAAATAAAAATTAGGGAAACTGTCAATGCATGTTTACAACATATATCTCAGCACCATGTCATCGAGAAAACAACGCATTCCCTGATTGGGAATCAAACCCTGATTCTTTAAAATACTGGACATACACCCATGCAAATCTATATTTACTTTAATTTAATTATTCACACTCCGTCATGAAAATTGGTAAATATCAATAAGCTAAACGATAATGAGTACTACCTACTCTTACTAGATCAATCTCATCAATTAAACAAAATGTGTTGTAAGTAGCCTACTATGAATACACATATTGGATCGATCTCAGTAATTAAACATATGGCACTATGAATAGAATATCTATTTGTATATTGTAACACTATTGTAATATAACAATAATAATGGCACCATGAATCAGATTGCGATATGAGCGGGGGATGTCGATACAGAAGAGAAGAGACAGCAGTGTTTTGTCATGCAAGATAATCCATTTCCATTGACAACTGGAAAGTTGTAGACCCTCCCTGCAGGAGCACGTGCGACTTCCTTGACCAATTTCCTCAATTGATTAGGAAAATCTCTCTCCCTACGCCACAATAACTGTACCATCGTCGATGTGACGAGTAATTGTTGACTTGAAGAGCCAATTGGGATTTGGTTCTGATAGTGAGGTGTATTGTAGTATTGTATTGTAAATACTTATTTCAATAAACAAAATACAATAAACAGTATTAAAAGGACAGCTTTTATTATACTATGTGGAATGTACCAGTTACAATAACGTTTTAATAAAAAATACAAAAAACCTGTAAATAAAATAATTGTTTTAAAACTCACCTTCTAATTACTTAATCTCATTTAAATTACAATATACACTCGTTATAATATTTTAGCATATTATTATGGACCTTTACAAAATATTGTACGATGTAGTATATCGTTCTTATTAGTACCTACGATGGCTGGAACTGGACCTCATAGTAAACAATTTGGGCAGTCATCAGCAAAATGAATTTCTCCCTTTTATTAAATTTAATTTCCTTGAAAAATACAATTTACAAAGTTACGAACATTCAAGTTTCAACCAACTACTGTAGTTGTTTGAATGTTCGTAAGTTTCCACTAGATGTCGTCTCACTACAGCCATGGAAGGGAGAAAGCACAGACTGTGATAGTTTCGTGTTTGAACACTGCGCCAGTAGATGGACGACGGGCCTCAATCCGCCTGAATGTAGGCCACAAGTGATGCTGCAGTGGAACTTCACTTGTGGTTCCATCTTTTGTCGCTCGCATAAAGCGCAGGCCATCTGCTATGCGTTTGTTTTATATTATGCCATTATAATCATATCAGGGCATTTGTATGTATTTTTTATTTTGTATAAAATCAGCAAAATGAACTTTCACATTATTTTTAGATGCACATATTTAAATATTGCGGGAGTTCTGAGCAATTTCAATGTAATGTCTATTTACTGACCAGAAGTGATGTGCAGGGCAATACACAAGAAAGCAGCAAGAATAAGAGAAGATTACATAATCGATGTAAGTGGAAACAATGAGGGTCTGCTCATGACTAAATATCTCCTACATGACAACATCGTGAGATCCTATCATTGCCAGTCGGTTATTTGTAGACATTATGGTTGAAAAGCAAAAAGCAATTGGTAGTGATTTGTAGTGATTTTTATCTACATCTTCAGATTTTTTATTATTTCAAACCCTGTTTCCAAAAAAAATTTGGGTCAGGAGACTCAGATATCAGGGCATATTCGGAAATGTTGTTACAGAGGCAAAAACAATTCTGTTCATCGTGTTCATACAACTCATATCGCTTGTCGATGAAATATCAGGCATTAAAGGCATATCGATTAAATGACAGAGAAAATTAGAATTGGGATATGACACATTTGAAAAATAAAATTATTACATTCTACATTATATCTTGGCTAGGTTATATAAAGTATCTACGTGACTCTTCACGTGCCATAAACTTGTAATTTAAGCTGCACGACTTTTATTCGATTCCCATCGAATTATTGTCTTATTATTGTCATCATTATTGTCTTCTTCTTGGTTTTTCTTGTAATATATAGCATGATAATCATTGTCCTTGCTACTATCTGATATACCCGTTTTCTCCAAGTTCCATCCATACAGAGCAATAACCACAAAACAACGATCATTCCTTGTTTTGTATAAATCATAATTCAAATTGAGTTTCCATCCATACGATGAACATAATAAAAATGACTGTTTATGGCATTATTTGAAACGGAGTTGCAGATCATCTTATCATAAATAATATAAAAGGTAATCTATTGCTTTTACGTTATTTACAACTTCGTGTATTACTTCGTCAATATCGTAAAAGCACCAGTAGTTGAGTATTGAGCTTCAATAACATATTCTGTTTTGATTGATGAGTTGGGGCTACGAGACACATACTATATCTGACAGATTATTGCAGTGCAATTCCAGCTATTTATGAGAGATTGTTTCCCACCCACAAATGTTGATTTTTATTAATAATCTTATGTATGAGTCTAGCCAGTCATGGATATATGGTATAGTTGTGGAATTAATTGTATTCGTGTTTATTTAATAAAATATGTTAAAAAACTAAACTAATTGTACAATTCAGCGATTTCCAGTAGAAGAAAAAAGATGGAGTATCAAACGTTATGGCTCTCACGAAAATTTTGTTTAATGATTTTTTTAAACATGTTTTATATAACGATTGCAGTTATTTCCTACATTTCGTTTTTAAATAAACACTTCATTTTGATTTATCAACATCTCATTTCTTTACCATTGATAATATTCGGTATGGGAAGGATGGCGATAACTCAAACAATTTTAATTACACGAAATTTATTACATTATGTATGTAATTTAAACATTTAGTTACATGGAGAAAGAAAGGGGCCAACTGCATTTACTGTTTCATGATACTCAGTAATAATTTAGATTGTGATGATGATATTATTATTTATAATAATGTTAATAATCATATAGGTATGGACTATGTTTCCTGGTAATGCGTCGTTAATTAACGTTATTAATGATATAATATTTAATAAATAAGACACTGTACAAAATCTAATTTCATTTAAAATAGTAAGCTTATAACACAATTTTATACATTCTAACAACAATTTTACCTGACCACCATGCATACTTATGGTTCAAAATCATATAACCTCTCGGTGCAAGAATACATCAAATACATACACCCGATTCAAGAATACACCAAATACACTCGGTGCTGTCCACTATGCGAGTGACTTTTCAGTCGCTCATATTGAAATACCCTATTCTATCAAAGTTCTCTCGCACAATGCGCTAGACGGAGGAGTAGTTACAGAAATGCCAGATAGAATTTGTGGAGCTTATTATATCAATAACCCGAGCTATTTTTATTGTAGAATCGATTTTTATTCTCTTCTTTTCTATTCTTTTTAACATGAATGGGAACAGTTCTTTGACATCCGACAGCATTGTTCACAGACTTGTTTTTGTCATTTATTTGAGCGACATTGTTTTATCTAGTTTCTACGTCACTGCGTGGAAACAGTGTTCAAACATTTATAGCATCATGGATTTATTTTACGTATCTCTGTTTCAGTTCAGTTTCAGTTTTATCATTTTTATTGTCATTTAAATAAATATACAATTGCTAAAAACTATGCCCCATAGCCAACCTGCCTAGTCTGAGCAATACTCTTATATTGATACATATTTTTCTTTCTTAGAATACATAAATGCCCATTTACAAACTGTTTATGAATCATTCATAGAAAACATTTAATTATTTTCATTATGGATTATTTGATTTGATACAAGTATTTATTTGAGTCTTACAACTATTTTTATTTATTACAAATCATAGGTAATTTTAATTTCTATAACATCAAAACAAATTCAAAAATCAATCAAAATCAATTCAATTCAATGTGATAGCGTCATCAAATTAATTCAATCAATTATTTTAGAAAATATGTATAAAAATTTTGTCACTCCTGCCGATGCAATAACCATTATTTTCTTTACTAATTTATGCCAATCTAAATTCTTCAAATATATTGCTACTTCATTAAAAATAATACGACTACCTAGGTACTTTAATATCTCTTCGAGTTCATTTTGAGTTTGGGGTCAACTGGGAGAGGGAATTGGGGAGGCATCTGCCCCCCCCCCCCCCCGTAGTGCCGTCTCAACCCGTTATCTCTCACTTGACATTCTAGAGCGCTACCAACGGCGCTACTCTGCAAGTCGGACAAACCGACATTAGACATCGCTCTTGTAAGGGTTGATATATCCGGGAAGAATGGAATTGTATCATTCTCGTGCACATGCGTATGTAACCTTCCTTTATTCCATTTTACTCGGAGATCTTCGGCGTAGAAACAAAATAAAACAATTGTGACATGTTGGCGCTAAAATAAGAGACAAGGACAAGCTGTGAACAATGCCTGTCGTATATCAAAAGAACAGTTCCCAAAAAGAAGAGAACAACAACACCGATCTACAATAAAATTAGCTTGGGCATTGAAAGGCCATATTCAATTCATATTTTTATTTGTTTGTCAGAAGAAAATTATATATTTTATAATATTGATATATACAAAAATATATATCTAGATAATTATCAAGATAATTTTTTCTAGATTTTTTTTCTAGATTCTATCTAATGGGATAAATAAAGAAGGGGCAGAATGTGATAAAGATAAGTATGGTTCTATCTGAACTGAAGTATGCTTATGGAATCAAATAACGGATGAACAGATAAATACACAGAAAAATATGTGTTATGTGTTCAGAATTTCATGTGTATTCTTTAATTCTCCATTAGTGTTATAGACCTACATGCATGGCGTTGAGAAATCAATTAATATATTCTTATAACAACTGTACAGCCTACAGTGTGTCACTGTTGTGAGCCTATAAGAGCACATTGTTTAAAAATGATAAATAACGTAACTCACATCTTCTACTGCATGCATTAAGTAGAAGGGGGGTTTCTCCGGCACATTTCAGTGGAATGTGGGAAGGTCTGGCACATTGAATTAGCAACAGATTAAATATCCTTCATAGCGTTAGATTCATGTTTATTATATCATGAATATTATAAACTGAATTTAAGTTACATATTAACTTTTCTTCTATGAAATATGGAAATTATCCAAAAATATAGTTGTCTGTTTTCCTGAGATCTGTGTAAATATTCAATGAACTTTTTCCCAAGAATAATGCGAAGGGTTCGGTCGGTCAGAGTTCTTGTTTGTTACTCCGGAACCCGTTACTTCAATAAAAACAAAATGGTTTCAAATGAATTTATCAATACACTTAGGCGAAGGAAGTGAAGATAACAATCAGTGCCAAGGAAGATTGCCATCATATATTGGATGGTGCTGCCGTCTAGTTTGAACAGAGTCAAACTATTGTCATCCCTGAGGTCGCCTGAATATAGCTCCTATGAATTAATCAGTCAAAATATATGGCAGACTTTTATTTTAAAAAAACAGAGTAAAATACAATTATAAATTGTAACTCCCTATCCCACATGGGACCTCTACTTTTTTACTAAGAGTAATAATTAATTACATTTTAGTGCATTTGAACATAAAATATTGATAGATTTGACAAGTTCGAGTTTGAAGTCTAACTTTTAATATTGTTTTTTCCAACCCTTAAATACGTAGCGACGATTTTGGATATTAAAATTATGAATTAATATGAGAATGGAAATCTGAATATTTTCCAAAAACAAAGAAGAAGACTTTTTATGGGACTGGATATATTTACGTAACCAGAGTCTCGGTGCCCCTTTTACACAGTTTCTTATAATTTGAGAGCCCTATTATTTCCCAACCAGTTCACCCACTGCGTCTAGATGGTATATGTTTTATTATGTTAAACGTTTCATATAGTTACATGTCTATAACTCCATCAAATTTCATCAAGGCTGAGAAGGACTCATAATCGTATATCTACATCGTATAATGACGTGAAAATAAGAAAAGTATAATATAGTGAAGTGATCCTAGTTATCATATTTGCACGACCACTTCACGTCTTTCTCAAATGACACTCAATAAATGATAAAACGGTATTTGAAAGAAATGGATTAGCTGAAAATAATGTGATGGCATCATCAGATAAAGTCTATGCTAAATCGTCATCTACCTCTAGTAGTTGAGATATGATTTCATTGATAAAAACAAGGATTGGTTGTCAAGGAACTTGACCAGCAGCCAATCCGTTTCGCTCAAATACCATTTTGTGACTTGTTGGGTGTACATAACACAGGAATGTTATAAAATTGAAAGAAAAACATAGTTCTGTTGTAATAATTTTTGTAATTGTGTTTTTACTAAGCATGCAAATTATGTTGTTGGCTTGTGATCATGATAAATTTCTCCAAGATCATTTTTCTTGCAGTATTTCAGGTGAAATGTACGATCTTATGAGTCATAAATACTAATCGACTAATCGAGTTCGTATCATAAATTATTGTAATCGACAACTGGTATTTTAAATAGGTGACTGACTCTACTTGACACTTCGGATCCATGGTGATCCGAATCCGAATTTTCAGAGCATTTGTGACTAATTGTTCTTATTTACATCACCAGACTTTGTTTAGTCTTATGCCTATAATATTTTCTGTTCAATTCAACTTTTATTGTTATTTGAGAAATAAGATATGGGTGTATTATGCCATAACACTCCAGTGGAAGCACTTTGACTTTTCTTTTTGTATTGTTGTTTTTCATAAAGTGTATGTTTCTGATTTGTAGGTATGACAAAATAAATAACTATAGTCAGCCAGGAATTGTTGGATTTGGAGGCAGGTATGTTGCATATTACGTTAAGAATAAGAAATCAAATATAAATATTTTACAAAAATTGCCTTTTTATTCAATTTTCTATCATATTTTTCTATAAAAAGTATAAAAATCTTAGTTTCATGATATCAAATAAAGTACAAAAATTTGGCATTCAAAGATGAAGTCGTTGTTATTACTATAATATATGGTTACGTATTACTACATGTTGCCCCGTTTTTTATGATGATTATTAATATTATATACAATTGATCAGCATCAAATAAATTAGATTCTATGTATTTGTGCAGCCTCATAACCTATTCGTGAATCGATTTCATGAGAATGATGTGGTGTGTCTTTTGATACGTGGATGTTTAGAAGTGGCTGGACCCACTGGGTCCCCCGTACTGGCTGGAGGGGGCAGCTGGAGCCGGGCCTCCATAGGTGTCGGAGGGAGCTGATGGGGCCGCAGGGGCTCCATACTGTGCTGGGGGCTGGGCAGCTGGGTAGCCTTCTTGTTTCTGAAAGAAAATATTAAATTCACGTTAAAACATTGAATAATATATTAATTTCGCCTTATCACAAAAATATTTTTGTTTTTGAACATACGACAACAACGAAACCTTGAATAACTCGAACGATTAACTCGAATTAATCATAATCATTTTGGACAGTTTATCATTCTAGAAAGTTGCAAGGATTGAAACTGTTTTCTATGGTGTACAAAATATCGAGATCGTGAGCTTCCCTATTCATTCATTCCCCGAGGATCCGAATTTATGTCAATACTTTATCTGAATGAATGGAACCGGGGGTGTGTTTCTTGGCAGTGAGCTTCACCAACTGGAGTAAAACTTCTTCAACTGTTCAACTTATTGATTAATGATACGAGCAGAATCTATTGGCAAAGTCTCACGAACCCCTTAGTTTAGGGAAAACATCTAGACTAGATCGTATTTTGATCTGCGTTTTAAAAACAAGCCGATCTTATTTGAAAAAAACAAGAGGGAGTAAGATCATTATGTACAGGGATTCATCCTGAATCTCGTTTTTATTACAGTATTTAAATCTTGATTCACCACTGCTTTTTTTTATTCAGAACTGACCAAGGGCGTGGGTAAGCTCGTAATAATTTCATATTGTTGTTATAAAAAGGAACGAGATTTAGTTCGATGCCTGACTGTTCAGTTAGAAGGAATGCGAATTAACCCTAACAAGTAACATTTAAATCATGTTATGAGAGACGCATTACAGTATAATGCATTGTGACGTGTGTGCGTATTGTACCTGAGTCTTGTAACGGATGAAGTAGACCTCCGGCTTCGAGGGTTGAGTCGGTGAGGGCGTCGGGATGTCGATTTCGGGTGCTTCCTCGGGCTTCTTAACCAAGACATAGATCAATGTCTTCTGTTCATCTTGAGCGAATTGCGGGATGACTGGCGCCGTTGGCGTCGGCGGCGTCGGCGCCTTGATGAACACGATCTTGTAGTGCTTCTGGGGAACTTGAGGAGTGTAGACCTTCTTCGGCGCATAGTAGGTCGGCTCTGGGGGCGGCACGTGGACGTAGACGTGCTTGTGGATTACTGGGGGTTGGGCAGGTGCACCGTACACAGGGGCAGGGGGGCCGTACTTGGGCTGAGGGGCTGAGTAGGAGTTGGAAGGAGCGCTATAGGAGTGGGAGGGAGCGTTATAGGACTGGGACGGTGCACTCTGAGGAGCGGAGTAGGAGTCGGAGCCGAAGGACTGGCTGCGACCGAAGGATTGGCCACCGAAGGAGCTGCCGCCGAATGATGATGGAGGCTCGGGTCGAGCAGCCACCAGGACTGCCATTGAGGCAAGACACTGTGAACAAATTGCAATGTGTTAGGTACTTAACAATAAACATCAATAAGTTATTTTATTTTGACCATATAATCTCGAAATTGTCTTATAAATATCATCAAGATCGATAAAATAAGCCCATATTGCTGGAATCAGAAAGCATATATTATAATGATGATAGTAATGATAATAAAAATAATAATAATTAGAATAAATCGAATTTGAAAGGCATGCCAATATGCGATACGGAAAATAAATATTTCTGTTTACATAACTAGCTCCTGTAACTATCTAACACCTTCACTGACACCTTTCTCGGTGCTCAATTGACCACTGACTTCAAGGAAGTTAGTACAGAATCATATAGCAATTCAGCAATTCGTCTCAATTAGCAAATAATAATTTGCACGAGTCTAAATGACTATAAAACGACGAGGTTGATTACTTTTCTTCAAGAAGTTTTTTCTTAACACAATGAGAACTTATTTCAATATGTTCTCAAACTCATACAAACAATAATTTCAATTCTCTTAAGTGATTTTCTTTTATGATGTAGGTAACGAAATTGATTTAACATGGACGGTTGTCGAGAGTAATTTGTGTGGTTTTATACATTCTGTCAACAAAGATTTTAGCCAACTGGGAAATAATAACTTATCGTCTTAGCTCTTCAGAATCTATTAGTTTCATAAACCTAGTTAATTGAAACATTAGATATGCGAATAATTGTATAATTGATTTGTGATTTAGTAGTGCGTGTGAATCGGGGAAAGTGATTTGAAATCGTGATCTGCGTTTGAAATCACACAGGATCTACGCAGCGCCGCATCGAGAGAGATAATCAAGTACCATGCCATCATTTCGATTATCTAAACAACAACACTTTGTATCCAGAAGAAAGTGCATTCGACCTTGTCCATGACCAAGAATAAAACGCGAAGGTGAACGAGACAAACGATAACAATGTGAAGTGTCAGAGATGAAAACATGGTTCGTGTATTACATTATCTTTGAAAAGCCGTCAGTCATCGTAATTTTTATATAATACTGCATTAATTTAATTTGATTTTTTTGTCTAAAGATTGGGATATCAATTAGATAATATATTTTAATTTAATTGTACGACAAATTTATATTGTTTGTGGAGAATATTTCTGTACTCGGAGATTGTTATCTGACTGTTGAGATATTTCAATGATTCTTAAGAGGTGAGCTCAAAAACCAGTAATTCTGTCTTTATCCAATCTGTTGTATTGGTGATACAACATTCATTTTGTAAGAGAATACTTCAATTCATTGCTGATTCAATTTAAATTGAAACTAACAGAGCTTGACATCATTCCAAAAGTGTTCAACGCAAATTGAGAAAATGAACATCGGGCCTTATACTTCTGAGGTACAAATTTTATATAAATTTCGATCAAAGTGATTTTATAGGCGAAAAGAGCAAACTCCTCTGAAAAACTCCTGCTTTGAAAAAAACAGGTATCTCATTGGTTATCAATAATATTTTATCAAAATACGTTTTCTTTTCAAAGTACCTATAAATGTGACATTTGTACATTTGGTTATCATAAAATATTATGAAATAAAAATAAAATACCTATTCCTGTTATACAATGTCTGTGCATTCATAAATTGTTATCAAGTTCAAAGATCTTTATAATATAATTAATTCTGCGATTTTAATTCTTTAAAAAACACCCTTTCTCAGACATTTTAATAAGGGTTTAATCCCACAGTGATGAGAATTGCTTTCCATGCTCTCTACATTGCCTTGGCCAAGAAGAATGAGTAATGATAAATTTTATTCTTCATTTTAATAATGAAGGTAATTATGATAGATTGTTCCGTCTATTATTGCTGAGTACAAAATAAATGTAAGAAACAACAATAATTACAGTTTTGCCGTTTTCACACTTTCATGTTTCAAGTGTCCATCGAACCAGAAATGTCGCTTCTTATTTTCCTTTGTTTCATGAAAGAATATTTTATTGTAGTAATTTAATCATACTCAACTATTGTGAATACATGATGATATTTTATCATATATTAATATTACGCTTCATTTTGTATGTCTTCGTAAATTACAGTTCATGGATTTTAATTTCTCTTGTACGCTATGGACAATATGTAAATACTTGAACACTACTTGAAAACTACTTATATTAAAGTCTAATATGCTTACTGCACAAATTAAACTCCGCGTTATAAATGGATTAATTTCAGTCTAGTTACGTTTATTTATGAATTCGTTCCTGAAAGAGATTCTCTTGAATGAATACCACAAAAACACAACTCGATAAAAGACCAAGACTGAATTATGAATGTTCTAAATGGGAACGATCTATCTTCAAGATGTATTATCTTTGCGTTCTTAAAGCGATAAAAAGAAAACACCGCCTTAGTAGAAAAGCACTTTACCAATCGATTATCGAAATCCATTTTATACCAAAAGTGCTTTTATTTCATGGAAATTGATGATTTTTACTCTATGTTGACATGAACTTCGTATTTCTTGTTAGTTTTGGTCCCTCTGGCATTGAGTTGACAATATCAGGTTGTTGTTTGATGTTCGATCGATGTCAATATGTTATAAATGAACACCCAGAGATAAAATTTACACCAAAACTGATTCTTATTAATTTTGATTTTGTTGCTCCATGCAATGTTTATTTTTGTAAGCAACCCATTTGCGACGGTCCTAACGTTTCCATTATAACTCATCATATAGTCTCTTTATCTCATTAGAAAGAAACATAAGTATTATAAAAACAATTATATTTTCTGAAGTTTGAGAGTCGAAAAAGATATTAAAGTGATCCGGTGGAGAAGTTGTTTATCTTCCCCGCTATGTCGTTAGAGCGCTGGTGTACGAGATTCCATGTCGCAGCGCGGGATGCTGTGCATCTTTAATTTGTCATTTAAAACTCCACTCAAATATCTTATTAGCAAATGGTTTGAAAATCACTGGGAGATGCTTTTTTCCGGAGAGTTAGATTCAATAACAAGAAAATTTGCCTACGTATAATTTTTAGCAACTTTGCGAAAACGATGTAATTAAAGATTTTAGTAAATTTGTGTCACATTTCATTTAAAGATCTAATAACGAAAATAGTTAAATTCAGTTATCCACTTTTTGCCGCGGTTTCGTCGAACCATTTCTAACTTACCAAAAACACACGCATTATTGAAACACTTTTTCTCCACACCGTTCTGAATTGAAGGAGCACTCGAACTGTAACTTACCTTTCTCCCGACGCTGCTTTTATAGCGCCGCTCTTACAACACCTCGGTTTTTTTAGAGTGAGAGTAGTAGGCCTAGGATCCGATCAAGTCCTAATCTACATAAATCCCATCCCCACTATCATTCAAATGAACCCCTTCGTTAGCTGAAGATGAGCCTGCAGATGAGAAGACGCCAGCTTACATTTCAAGGAGTTTCCAATCTCCTTAATTGAAAATAATAATAAAATTGAAATGAAATAGTTAAGAAAATTGGTTGCTTAAGTAAAGTGTTTGCACACGAGACAAAATTATTAAATACGTAATTGATTATAGGCTACCTGGATACTGTCAACATTTTATCAAATTACAAAAAATAACTATTATTTAATATTAGTTTAGTTTTATTATTTTGAAAGTAATATTAACACAGTTTCATCACATTTTTTATTATAACATATCTAGTGAAACGTGAGAATGCTATTTAAGCCAAGTAACACCTGTATTCAGTTTTCACACATTTCGATTCATACTTCTACCTTATGTCTCTATTAACTATGCTATGCTACAAAAAAACAAAAATACACAGAAATGAATATATTTCAACATATAATAATCATTTACGAGGACATTTTCTTAGTTTGATACTGAGTTATTGATAACATAGATCAGAATGTAATAAAGAGATGAAAAATGTCTTGAACCCCTGGGTTTGAGCCCCGATAAGGCTGGATATTTCTGGATATTTTGTTTTGTACATCCCTTCTTAAATTGGCTTCCATTCAACATAATATTTATTTGATCTCATTCGATTTATCATTCTTCAATGCAGTGATTCTGATTTTCCAAGACGTCCAATCGTCTGTATTCACATATTTCGTATCTAGTTATAGGTATAATACAATCGTTTCATATTCTATATAACTATTAACTAGAGATGTATGCGCTTCAGTGGTATATCTTGTACAAAATACAACACTTCTGAAATTGGTACAAATTTCAAAATTGGTGCCTTTATATTCTGTGATATGATATGAAGTCACAGGAAAGAGAAGGGTAAAATACTTCCAGGGACGTAATACATGGAGAACATAGCATAATCATTTCAAACTGATTAGTATTAAATAAGCTTAGAGTAATGCTAACTGCAATTCCGCTCTAAAATGTCTCAAGTAAATGATTCTTGAACACCCTTTGGCATTCCCAGAAGATTTTACTGCAATCACTTTAGGAGCCAAAAGAAGGACTCCTGAATATCAAAAAATATACCTATGCTTCCATACATTTATATTTAAATATATAAATGTACAGTAAATGTTACAGTAAGTTCCCTCCCCTTCTCCCCCTCCCCACTCAAAAAATAATACGATATAATCTACATCACTATCGTTATCAAAGCACGATTAAACATTCCAGGCAATACCATACATACCATTCAGCAGCGACAAATAAATTACAATGCGCTTGGCTATTTTCCTTGATACGTTTCAATTATAATAATTGTGTCTTTAGCGAAGCATAACACGTTTTGAATGAACCAATCCTTCGAACAGTTGACACCAAGGCATGCCAACTAAATGATGTTCATATCATTGAATTAAATAATAGAAAATTTCATCTGGATTAGAGCCATTTTCTAATCCATGGTTCATACGTGACTTCGACTAGTATTTCGAAACTCTTTGGCAAACTTACTTATCCGTTACATGTACTGCACTACTTGAATCGAATTGTACGATGTATTTTATTTATAATTTGGCAAAGGAATATAGGCAAAAAGTCAAAGTAACTCTACACTTTTAGTACTTAAGATTAGGTAGACTGGTCACCGAAACTAAACAATTATTGTATATTGCAATTGTTCTATTTTCCATTTTGCTCTGCTCTTTTGCCTCAACAGTGGTTCAATTATTTAGAAGAAATAGGCGTAAGTTATATGTCTAAAGTTTCAGTATACCTTATGTATATTTCTGTACCTCAGAGGTAGAAGGCTCGATGTCCATTTTCTCGACTTTTCAATGCACACGTAATCATTTAACCACCATGTAATCATGTAAACATGTCACCATGTTACGAAATAAGATTGGATGATTGCAGAATTACTGGTTTTTGATCTCACCTCAAGAATCATTGAAATGGACATCGCGCCTTCTACCACTCATGTATAAGCATTATTATGTTACTTTCTTGTATACCTTATCATTTCTAGTAATAACTTAATTAGATATATTAAAACATATAAAATAGAATTCAAATAAACAAATGAAAATTAAAATAACAAACGGAACATATAAACATAATAAATAAATGCTAATGACAACATCATCATAAAAGCGATAACATACAAGAAAGAAGGTGTAAGTATAGAAATGATCACGTGTATTATTTGGAAAAATACAAATACCTTAACAAAAAATGAAATACATAATGTAAATCTGAAAATAATCTGATCAAATTTTATTTTATATTTTATGTAGGTACCTACTCTTATGTTGTACTGGTTAGTATACTTGTTTGGACAACAATAAATAATGTTGATTTTCTCTCTCACGCAACGTGAGAAGAAAATAAATTAGATATATCTTTATACCCACAGGTTGAAGATGTAAAAAGTCAACACCTATCATGTGTTGTAGATAAGCCGAGGCTGCTGGGTTCAAATGTCCGGGATGTCACGTCCCAAGGGGCCCGAATGAACAAGTTAAAGGACCCGGGAAACAGATTAGAAAAAGAGAAAGGTACAGAAAACGAATGAAACGGCTGGTAAAATGTGAAAAAGTCGCATCCCGGCATCTCGGGCCATGGTTCGCCACGGTGCATAACTACCTTCTTGACGACAAACTTGAATACTCTAAATTTAATGTAAGTTAATGTGTAAGTTTAAAAAAATGAAAAAATGAAATGCTCGTGACAACTTAAGATTATTTCATAAATACAACCCATATCTCCATGAGTATGAAACACATCCTAAAACACACTTGCTTAACAGTTTATACAACGCAATTGTCATTTACAAAACACAATTGATGCATAATGCAAACAATAATAGGTATCTAATATACCTATATATTTTAGTTTTATATATATTTATGTCTACACTACACAAATTTGTAAACCAACATCAGTCAAATCAGAAATATATATTTCAAATGTATTGTTAATGGGGCTTACTACCGCTTGCGGCTAACTGTTAACGAACAATTATCACTCATCAGTGATTTACTTCTCGATAACATCATGAATGGTTAAAAACGTTTATTCGAGGAGTTGAGTATTTTTAAGAGAAATCTTCTCTTCAACTCAAGCCATTGTGAATCTGAACAATGGGACAAGTCAGAAGTCACAATGCTGTGTTCTCTTGAACGGTGACACTTCCTCACAATATCCAGAAGTTTGCATACGAAGAAGCATTCTGTGAAGCTGAAGAAACACGCATCAGCTCTGCATATGTCATCTATTGTCTTTGTCATCTGTAATTATTGTTAATGTGGGAAGTTTCTTATGTGACAATTTACCGTTGGATGTCGTGTTTGCCACTAGAATATTTTGAAGAGATCAAAGATTGTTACTTCAGAGATTTTGGCACTCAGTCCCGTGTATAATTTCTAGTCTCTATAGGAAAAAAACAGATATAATACAACTTGTTACAACTTGTATCCTAAACACTATAGAACTGCCAGCTTAGAGATTCAAATTCTCAATTTTTAAATATATTTTTAATTTATCTGAGATGTCCCAGCAGAATTGGGATACAACAGTAATGAGGATAATTCGAAAGAAACAACTTTCATCTCGGAACACCTATTTCTTCTAACACAAAAGTGCCCAGGAAATATTGAGCGTATATACTTTACACGTCTTGATGCATTATATTTAAGATGATTTAGAGGTGATAATGAGAGGGTGGGAAGGATAGAGTGAGAATAATAGGTAAGCGGCCCGCGACATTTTATTATACCATCTTTAACTTTCGCCTTGACGACTGAGGAAATCCACGATAACCTGTCAGGATCAACTAACGGGCATCTCATACTCGAGCGACGCTTATTACTGGCAACACAAACAATTATTCTCCATGTAATAATTTCGATCATTGAATTGGATGAGCACTCTACGTTGATAATGGTTCAAACGAGTTTTCATGTTTACGTATAGCTATAGATTTATCAATAGCTTTTAAACTAAGTTACAAGATCGAACCTACTCGCAACACAAAAACGAATCTAAATTCGCTAAACATTAAACAGCAATGAAAGTAATTTAACAGATTTCAGCATTTTAACTACACTGAGACGAACATAAGTAGTTATATTGGTTTAGACGTGAGTTGTCAAATGAATGTCTCTAAACATTACTCAATTCTTCTCAACAGCTGAATGTTCTTATGCAACTATTAGAGCGTAAAATACTCTGCATTGTGTATTTCTACGTGGATGCATCTTCAATCTTTACGTAATGTTTCATTTAGCGAAATAGCAATTAAGTTTTGTCTTGGTAACAATATGATAATGCAGAAAATTTTGCTTGAAGTTAAACCTTTTATATCGACATAGATTGTTTTAATGAGGGTAAAAATTTAATAGCTTGAAGTTTCGCAGATAATAATTAATTGTTTTTTTTCCTAAAACCAGCTTACATCTATAAAGTTTTTTTTCTCGAATGTAACTTTAATAGAAAATTATGTACTAACTAAAGAGTGAAATTTCGAAAAGGCTAGAAAGAGTCGGTGTATTTTTTATCTCGAGAGATTCAAGGTAACTTGGTAGGAGTAGGACACGTGGATGGTGTTTTATGCATCAAAGTAACACGTGTGTTAATGCACTTGACGCAGTGAGAGAGGTGGTCAAAGTCACGGAACATAAGTGGTGAGAGCCATAAACAAAATCTTGTCGGGATGAATTGATTCGAATCGAGGTTTATTTCAAGAGAGAAGAAGATAGAAATATATTTAACAACGCTTTGTTAACAATGATGATTTAACGCACTGCAGGGGGTTTGCTACTAATTTATTCTTTAAGACAGTTTATAAAACACTAAAAGTTTCACCCAAATTGAAAGATATGTCTTATATTCTCGTATGTTACTTCTCTACTCTTATTTAATTCCATTAACTTAATTTGTCATAAATTAACTAATCAGTTATCAGAGCAACAATCTTGTATAAGTGAGGTGGCATGCAGGCTAATTCCATTATAATAATTATCTTGCTTTAGGATAACTACTTCCTGTGAAAGTAAGCGAGATCAGATAAATTATCAAAATAGGAGCATTTGGTCAAAAAAGCTTCAAAGTTATTTTCTCAATTGTGACTGACAGTGTATAAGAATTCCTAATCGCCTCCCAGTAATTAATCAAAGTCATCAAAACTCAAAGTGAAATTGCGATTTGCCAATAATATAGGTTTACGAGATTTTACATTGCAAAACAACGCAGTGATGCAAATGTATAAGCAGTTGACATGACCATACTGTCCATTCGTCGGGATGCATTAACCATATAGAACTTTAATAACTCATTAGCAAGCCTAATAGGCAAGATAATAAAAGTGAATAGAAATAAAGAATGATCAATGAACCTGTAATATATTGTCCGAAGAGGAAGAGAAAGTGAGCGGACGGATCGGGATGCTGAGTGTGAAGGTGGACCAATGTACCTCGCTCATCCCATCCCATCTTGACCCGACTATAGTAACCACTAACCAGTCATGAGTGACCAGAGTGACCGGTTCAGCTACTGATTGATCCGTCAGTTAGATAATAATACTATTAGACAACCGTGCATTGGGCACATCCTATAGACTCTTCTCAACTGGGAAAATATTCTCTTCATCTTAAGGAAACTAGGACATGGTCAAAGATACAAGAGATGAGATGTTATATCGTTCAGGTGTACAGCTGTCATCATGACTTTGAATCTATCTAGAATTATAACAAAGACACAATACGATTTGTACATTGATATTTTATTTTCTTAATAAAATAAAGACAACATATTTCATAAACACATTATTCTGATTTTCTGTCAATTACAATATTCTATAATTTTTTTTAGAGCAAACAATAAATTACATAAAAGTGTATAAGATAATATCAAGCGAATATTATATTTACTGAGGGCAACGACGAGCAACCTATCAATAGCATAATAGATGTCGACAGATTCAAACAAGCAATTAAGTATAGACTGCAATCTCATCGCGTATAGATGCAATATTTACGAGCTGGGCTATAACATTGTGACACAATTTCATCCTAATATGACGAGCGAGACATTCCCTAGTGCTATGGTGATCGTAAATGTGCTCTAATTCGAAACACTTCCTCCAATAGTAACGCAGACTACATTTCTAAGATCTACAAGCCATATGAACACCATTGTTCTTCCAACTTGATTATAATCAGCTATGTATACTTTGAAGTTTATTCGTGGATGAATAACATTGAATGATTTGATTACTTCTAACGCGGAAAGAAACTGTGCGAAAGCATGCGTGTAATTGATTCCAAGTGTGCCTAACAACTATTGAAAGAATTAAATGTTGTACTGAAATAGTAACTATAATTTAACACACGTATTGTTAATAAATAAATTATATAAACACATAAAATGTTACATTAAAATAAAATATTAGTCAAACTTCGTGAACACGAACTATTTACTGTACAGAGATAGTTTGTTCCATTGACCGTGGTCCTGACTTTGAAGCTAACTTCTTTGCTGCTGTTATTGGCAATGCCGATGTTCTCTTGGACATATTGACGACGTCGTCATTGCCTACTGTTGGTGATGCTTTCTCTACGTTGGGTGCCTTGGCAGGGGTTGCAGATCTCTGGAAGACCACTCTTGAATAGCCACTTCCGGTCATGGCGGAAGCGGACGATGGCTCGAAACCACTGATAGATGAAGGCTCAGTGAAGGCGGAAGAAGATCGACTGGTTCCGCTTTTAAACACCTGAAACAATGCATTGCAAAATAAATATTTGTTTTCAGGAGATTTTGTAACAGTTCTCTTGGAAGCTTTTAACAGAAACGATTCGTTTCTTTCGCAGATATTTTGAAGTCATAATCAAATGAACACGTAAATTGAGAAGAGAAGACACAAATCTTTTAGATAGATACTATTTGTATGAGTAAATTATAAATGCTGCTTAGTAGTAATGAAAATAGAGAATTGCTTTAAAATTAATACCTGTATCCGCAATGAAAAAGTTAGCGAACGCAAAAACTATACACTTGACAAAATCACATTCTAAAACCGTGATTTCTTATTTAGTTAATTGGCGTGGGCCAGTATGCTAATGAAATCAAACAACTTCTTGGTAAACATTCCTTCTGAACCATCTTCCAATTCAACTCAACTGAAAGTTGAATAATATATTTTATTAGCTTGTATATTAGAATGTGAAAATAAATACCTGTTTTGAAGATCCACTGACGTTTCCGACGCTCTTGTCCGACACACTCTCGTCATTCTCGACGTCGTCTGGAGCCGCCACGACGCTTTCATCCAGCTCGGAGGCCGACGCGTAAGTATCATCGTCCACAATTTCTTCAACTTCTGAACTTAATTCCTTCAATTCTTCAATATTGGTAGATTGGACAGTTTGAGGCTTTGCTTTTGCACTTGAAATATGTTGCCCGGCGTAGAATTGTTTTGAGGAGTGGACATCTTTTTCTCTTACTTGAGAGGCGTCGTCTGATTCAACTTCTTCCGTTGGTACAACGATATCTACTGATTTCGTTTCTTCGGGATTATATTCTGGACTCTCGAAACCAAAATGTTCGTCCTCATCTTCTTCGTAATCTTCGTATGATGATCGAGACTGATATACTGTTCGAGGAAAATGTCTGGACGCTTGGGCAATCGGCTCAGAAGCAAGGGGCAGACGATAACTTTGTTGCGGGACTTGATAAGATTCTCGGGGCTGATAAGTTTGCTGAGGAGCTTCATTGATTTGTTCATAAACTTGGTACTGGGGAAGTTTGACAGTGTGACGAATTTGTTGAGCAGTTTGTGGAACATTATAAGCTGGATTTGGGACAGAGTAAATTTGTTCTGGGGCTTCTGGGACCACGTATTCAGTTTCTGGGGCTACTGGGGCCGAGTATACTGGTTGTGGGGCCTGATAAGTTGGCTCAGGAGCACGATATTTCCCAAGAGGTAACTTGATCACATGCCGAATGTACTGGGGTGTCTGGGGAGGATATGATGTCTTGGGAACGTGGTAAACAGGAACAGCTGCTTGGGGAGGCGAGTATGTTTCCTGGGCAGGTGCATATGTCTGTGGAAGCTCGGCAACAACTTCAACAACTTGCTCGGGGGCGTAATGGCCGGTAAGAGATGACGAGGAGCTGGTTGAAGGCAGGCGGGGTTCAGGAAGTTGGAGGGTGGCGGAGGCGTAATGGCCGGTAAGAGATGACGAGGAGCTGGTTGAAGGCAGGCGGGGTTCAGGGAGTTGGAGGGTGGCGGAGGCGTCAGTGCTGGGGACGGTGAGAGTAGTCGGGATGACGGGAGCGGAGACCTCTTCAGATGTAGTCACGGGCACAAGAGAGCTGTCAAAAGTTGAACTGCCCCCAGCTGGCGCCACTAAGTCCGATTCACCTAGAAGTGAGTCATCCATGGAGGCGTCGGGATAGGAAGCTGATTTAGTTTCAGTGCTTCGCTGTGGGTAGCTGATTCTTATATACGGAGCGCCGGTGTTCCTCTGAAGCTTGTAACCGCCAGAGATTGAGATTTTGGGGAATGTAGGGAATTTGAGACCCAAATTTGGCAAGCCTGGCAAGTCTGGTACTATACTAGCTGAATGAGAGCCACTCGGAGTAACAATTTTAGTCAAATATTCAGGGATTTTCTTAAATTTGCCACCGATTGAGCTAAGCCCATCGCCAATGTGTTTGAAGGGCTTCTTGAATGCTCCCACTGACGCTCCAATCACACCTAATTTCGCGACTTTACCCACCCCCACTACTGCTGCTGCTTTGCCTACTTTACCCAGAATTCCAACTTTAGGCCCATGATGTTTTTTACCAATTCCCAGAATATGACCCAATTTTGTAATTTCGATAGCTTTCAAACCCTTCAATACAGTCAAAAGAGTGAGCAATTTAGGATGACTCTTTTTAAAGAAAGCGGGTAATTTTCCAGTGTGACCTTTCGTTAAATCGGGGATCGAGTGAATAAGAGCCCCAATATCGAAGTGCCCCCTAGTAATGTCAATATGAGGGAAAAATTCAGTCAGTTCAATCAAAGCTGACAGATCAATGGGATGAGGGCCTCTATTTTTAGAATTTAAAAACTCCAATACAGAAGCAATCGTATCCAGATCAACAACTTCCAAAATTTTGTCTAAAGCAGAACTTGATTCGGCTCCCTCTGGCAAGTGAGTAGCAATAATAGCAAGGTTGTCCAAATCGTCCAGACCATCAGTGGCGGACGGGGCAGCAACTCCATCAGGCGAGTACACTTCTAATGGTGCAGGATCTTCAGTTACAGTCATGATTTTGGGAATTTTCTTGAATGGGAATCTAATGGTCTGCGTTTTCTGCTTGTAAACATAAGTGGGTGGTGGTGGACCATACACGGGATGAGGAAGAACGTAGGCTTCTACAGGTGCTCGGGTCTCAGGGAGCTTGTTGAACGCGTGGGCAGGAGGGCTGAAGGCCTCCACGGGAGTGTCGTACGGCTCAGCGGGAGTTCCGTACGAGGTGACGGGAGTGGCGTACGACGCGACGGGAGTGCCGTACGAGGTGACGGGAGTGCCGTACGACGTAGATGGAGGTTGGTAGATCTCAACAGGGGCACTGTAAGGGAGTGGTTCGGGAGGGTAAACTTCCTCGCGCGTAATAGGGACCTTTTGTTTTAAGAATTTACCAAATTTGAATGGGAATTTAAACTTATGCGACTGCTCCTGCTCCTGCTCAACAACTATGGGTTCGTAAGTTTCAGCGGGAGGGCCGTAGACTGCTGCAGGGGGGCCGTACGTTTCAATAGGGGGGCCGTATGTCTCAACAGGAGGGCCGTAAGTCTCCGCGGGGGGGCCGTATACTTTAGCGGGTACAGGGGGGTTGAGTACTGGTCTCAACTCAATACCGTGGTATTTGTGAATCTTCCAAATCTGCTTCGGTGCCGGTCGAACTGTGGTCGTGGCTGGAGCAGAATGTCCCCCGAAGCCGAAGAGAGATTTCAAGCCGAATGATTTGCCTTGCCGATGACTGTGCTCCAGTGGGATGCTGTCGTGTGGCGCCACGACGCCTGCACAGGCGCCGAGCACGGCGAGCAAACACAGGGCGGCTGCGCCTCGTTTCACCAGATCCTGAGGAACAAGAATAAAGGAAATTAAGATCTGTCATCATTATCAGATTTAACGGTGAATACGAGTTCATCCGAATAATTTTCTTATCATACTTTGATAATCATATAGATTATACTGATGGTTCAAAAAACTAGCCAAATTCAAACAATAATGTTTAATAAAATACACAAAAGAAGCGTAAGGTGGGCGGGCAACACAGAATTCATAATGAATGGAAAAATTCAATTAGTGATACTAGAAATGAGTTCTCATAGATAGAGTTAAATAATGTTTTCTATTTTGTCTGCTAAATTGGTTTGGATTGCCTTCGAATTGAACACTATCCTATAATTTTACATTTGAATGTTCCTCTAATATAATCCTGATACCGATAGAGTTTATTCGAAGTTCGTACTTGGAAAAACTATTCTCAATCAAATGTTGTTCTTCCTAATGGAATATTGATTCACTTGCAGACATATGAATTCTGGCCTGCATCGAGTCATTATTTTCTAAATTAAGCTGTTGCTGAAGAAATGGTTCTTGTCAATACAGACAGATCTAGATGTGTGTGCTTCTGACACGAGTAATTCTAGCAGATTGATTATTTAGTGGTTACATTACAAGAATAATGCTTGTGAATAGGACATCGAATGTCAATTTCTTTAATTTTATATTGATTATAAAATCATCCGAATATTTATCATTATAATAAAATAATAATGATACTTTTCAATGATATAATTATTCCAACACATGCCAATTAACTGTTTAGTAATGCACAAAACGTAAGACGGCTTGGCTTGTAGCAAGGAAAGAGTTTCAAACGTTTTATTTTTGTTTGTCGAACTATTTTTTAGGTTACCTACATAATCTAGAATTGTTGATAAATTAAATATAGGAAATTGAACTTTAAGTGTGTACTAAGAGTTAATGTTACACACCTAATTTAACACAAATTAAAAAGTTAATCTCAACGTATTATTTCTGAACAAATATAAAACATAACTAATTTTTAAATATAATTAAATATTAATACGTACCATTTTGTAATCCAATTTGCACTTGTAAAAATAAAAGTAAACTTAAAATATAACAGAAACTTATATTTGAATGAAATATCACACTCTGAATGTTGATTGATTGATCACTGTTCACTGCTGTTACTCTGGTCACCAATATGCCACTGATCGCTATTATCTGTCTGTCACTAGTATTTATATATATCAAGACACAGGTCTCAGGGGTGTGAAGGGTATCTTATTTATATAATGCCCTGCTTCATTGTGTATTGAGTAAACATAGGACAGAAGAATTGACCCAGAATTTTTCATTGAATTCTACCAGATCTAGGCTAAATTCTAACGGATATCCTTCTTCTGTACATTCCTTGTTACTTCTATGTGTACTGTCATTCAGCAAATTTTGTTCAATGGCTATTGAAGATCATTATTCTTAATATTAATGTATTCATTATTGATTGAATATCAATAATTTGGTAATAATAAATTGATCAATGTCATAATAATGTAAAATTATGTTATGCTGTGTCAGCAATATTGTGTATAAGTACATAAATAACAGTGAATTGAAAACAATTGGTGGTTCGAGCGATACCACGTGATTAGCAATGTAGCTTACGATATTGGCCAAACTACTGCACTCAAAAGGTTGAGAGGGTATTTTCTTAATTCAAAAAGTGATTGTTGTGTGTGTGTAAGTGTGTGAGTGTGTGTTTTTGTTAAATGAAGGTGTTAATTTCCACCACGGTTTACGTCATTCTTTTCAAACTATACAACAACCACGAAAGCTCGTTTTGTCCATGAGGAATAGGCGGATGATATTACTGCCCTCAAATGTCAACAATTTTATTCCTAATCCGTATTAGCCTCTACTAAATCAGTAATATTTGAGTGCAAAGTCGGGTATGTTCAATAACGTTTGTTAAGTTTGAATTAAAAAAATTTTAGGTAGTAAGGAATCGATCATGTTATTACTCACATACTATTCGTCTATTCGAGTTCGAATTCGAGTACTATTCGAACTTCAAGTTTTGTCTCTTTCTAACATGTGGTTTCACCTATTCCTTAGCCTAAGCATACACCTCCATGGCCTAAGTAACATGTATTTTACACATACGAAAACGTCCCGAATTTTGTGGCGCCCTAAAATAACTGATGTCAGTGAATATTATGTGACACCAAACTCCCTCTAACAAAATATGAAGACAAAAATTTGTGACATTTCTTCTCGATAGAATTGCCATATTTGGATACTATTTAAAAATGAAGTCTTCACGTTAATGTCTGGTGTGTTTGTAAATCTGTATTTGAACTCACATTTGATCATTCTCAATGAATCGGTCAGTTTCGTTTGTATAATCTGGCATTTTTATTGAAATTATCTACTTAATACTTGTTCTTATTACATTATTTTAACTTATATATGTTCAAAACTTGCTTTTTTTAATTTTATTTGTTATTCATACACATCATGCATAGTCATACAGTAATATCATAGCACCTTCATAAGCCATTGGCCTGTGCGGAGGTGCATATGGAATATTTTCAAAATATAAATACAAATAGAAAATATATAAAAGATATGAAATTGTGATAATAAACAATATTTATATTAAACATATAGATGTTGACAACACTGCATTGGTCATGATATACTAAGAACAATTGTGACCTGTATAAGTAAGAAATGTATTTTTAACCATATATAACTGAAAATAAATGCTAATTAACAAATGGAAACTAAAATATTTGTTATCTGTTTGCACAACATATGCAAATTACATAAACAGAATACCAAGTAGCCACAAAATGTTTAAACGAATTAAAAATTATGATTACAAATTTAAAATTTAAAATAATAAGCATAACCTTACACCTTACGACAATATTAATGTAACTAGGAAAACGCTCTGAGTAACGCGTTGATGAGCGAGCACGGATACACGCAACACCTCGATCCGAAATTATGTCTATCGAAAATGTCATTAAAAGCCAATAATTCTTGAATTTCGTCACAGACTTGTATAAATATCTCCAAAATCTCCAAAAATATTGGTCCCAATAACCTTGCTAAGTTTTAAGTTGATCGATTAAGGTGATACTAGCGCTCGGCCGTTTTAGAAAATTGAGAGAGAAAAATTGTTTCATAAGTGAGTGTAACTTTTACAGGATGTTCACATGATCAGTCCGATTTTATATTAGTAGCCCTTTTTAATTTTTGCTTATTGCATCGTTAATTAGGCGCCGGTTATTCAACAAAACCGCGCAAAACGATGAAATTTGCGATACGATTGGAGACCAAACCCGTAAACCAATTGATCTCAAATTTTAATCATGATTAGATGAAAGACAAACTTAGGGTTATCCCTTGGCACATTTTTGAAATTTAATTTTATACGGCCCCCAGCGAGACGAGAAAATAGCTAATTTTTCACAAAAAATCCACTAATTATTACTAATTAACGAGACAAAAAATTAAAAATTTACCAAGGGATAACCCTAAGTTTGTCTTTTATCTAATCACGATTAAAATTTCAAATTATTTGGTCCACCCATTTTGTCTCCAATCGTATCGCAAAAAGTGTCTACAAAAAGCAGCAAAATCGCTTGCGCTTGCAGCACCTTAAACCTTTGATTGAACGGTTCCTTGTTAAGTTTCAAAAATCACAGGATATCTTTCAAACAATATACCTGGGACCACTCATATGATATGATATTACTGTGTACACAAAATCAGATCAATCTGTTGAACGGTCATTATTAGTTTCATATCGTTTGAAACTTTCTGCTCTAACTACCTTGCCTTGAACTGAAGAATCGAAGTCGCCGTGAATTTGACAGCCAACACACAAAATGTCCCTAAAATTACAAAAACTTTTGAAAATAACGACAGATTAGACTGAAAATTGGCAAAAATACCTTAAATGTTGGCACCAATGACCATGCGAAATTTTAAGTTGGTCGGTCAATTGGTTCTAGTTTAAATTACAAAAATCACCAGAAAAATGGTTTCAAATTTGAACCAATGGGAGGATTTTGCTGACATTTTTTATGATTGGGTAAAATGTTGGTTGCAATGACGTTACTAAATTTCAAAATGATTAGAGCAACCAATCGAAAGATAAATTTTTTAAAATTTTAACCAATCAGGGGATTTCAAAAAAATTAGGGTCTGCAAATCTCATATTTGGTCTGGACATGTGTGCAAAATTTCAGCTCGATCGAATAAACGGTGTGACCTGTATACGAGCAGACGACAGACAAAAAAAAAAAAAAAAAAAAACGGAGGTCAGTGCCAAAAGAACCAAAAGGAGACGCTCGCTTCGCTCGCTCAATAATGAATGACAATAAAATAAAAACAGTAAATAGCTGTATTTTGAATAAGAACGGTTTCGCATAATGCATATGGATGATCTTAGTACAGTAATTGTTTCTAACAAATGACTTGGTTAAATTAAAGCGTTTAATTATAAGCGTTATATTGCTCTGTGCTGCGAACTCACTAATTATTGTAAAATTCAAACACTTCTTAAAAGCGTACACATGTCAGCACCATTTTCTTAGCCAAAGAAGCATCCGTACTTGCAGTGTACTATTTCAATTACTAATGTGATTCTCTAAATCATTTGTACGTAAGTAAATACTAACAGTTTCCGGTAGAAAAATAGATAACATCTAGAAAATATTAGAGCATAATATTTTTCTTAAACTGCTGTTTGAGCTATTAACTGGGCTATTAACTTTATGAATTTATGTGGAATAAAATTATCTATACCGAATCAACAATTAGTAAATTTCATAGATAATTAACTAAACACGAATGTTCACTTTGACTGAACAAGGTAGATCATAATTGCACCAACTACTCATAATTCTTCTTTCAACATTGACGTATTCGCAATTATCCTCGGCGCTCTTGATGTTTCTGGCAGCAAGGTGGCAAATTCAGTAATGGGAAAGGAAACGAATAAGTAACTGTTGAACTTTGACACGACACTTTCGGTCATTACACATATATGTTTGCTGATAAAATACGCATTAAGCAGTAAAGACTGCTATTTAACTACATGTTGGCTAGGTTGAAGACTACAGCAGATCATTCATAATTACTACGAGTATTCATTTAATTGATGGTTACGTTTGGAGAAATTTTCGATAGGTAACAAAAAGTTGTGTGATGTGGAATGATTTGTTAGACATGATGATAAAGCGTTGTGATATCAGTGTAATTTGTTAGTTGGTTACTCAAGTTCTCCTCTATTGACTACTTCCAGGTTAAGATCATCATCATTATCGTCATTTTCACCTAATTATTTGAAGTTAATTGCCATTGTTTGTAATTTACGCATTTCAGAGGATAATTTAAGCGTTACATTTAAGAAGAGTCATTCACACTTACAAATTGAAAATAATAATAGTAATGAATTAACTATTAAAATGCATTTCAATAAGTTAAACATTTAAATGAGTATATTGTACATGAAATACAAGATTTAAATTGCAGAATAGTATTATCTAACTTCCTACATTAAATACACGTTATACCCATATAATTAATGATGTACATATCTACTCAAGAAATTGATACATAATACGTACACATGTTCGTGTACCTTTCCCCCTCTTCAAGGTAGCCCCCTACTTTTAATATGTATTGTATTTAGCGGCATCTATCTCATACACAAGAAATACCCTCAGCATCGGTTTTTCACCACAGTATTGGATTGGGTCTCAAGACTACTAGACGATTATTATTTTCTTCATAGTATGATTAGGTAGGTACAGTGACATTCAGAATATGTTACCCAGATGCCCATATATCAACGCCACGAGATCTGGTAAACAACTTCTGAACGTCACTGTACATGCATTGAAAGCGATTTACAAAGAATTGTGGAAATAGAACGACTAATAAGTGATAACACGGTACCAATGCAAGCAAGGTGCTGGACCAATCATGGCGGAGAATGCAACGAAATGCACGTCGAGAGGTGTCAAGTGCAGCCAACCTCAACATTGCGCGGTTTCAACTTCTAGCTTTTGAACTTTTAAAATCTTTTTAAAGTCTCCAAAACTACTTTTAACTTCCAACTTTAAAAACTGTGGACAAGATGCGTTTTAATCGCTATGGGAAGTAACCATTAGTCAGTAAAACTGTCTTGAATAAATGTTTTATTTACTTTTATAAACATTTTAATTGTTTCCTCCATCAACACGAAAAACAAAGGTACATTGTATTCAAAGATTTCTTCAAGCTATCTGGCAATTGGTGAGTTTGTTTGACAAGGTGTTGATTCACGCATGGGAATTGTAAGGTGATATCAGCTTAATGAGGATTCTCTTTTCCTCAGCTTTGAGACCGGCGTTACGTGAGAATGTCCAGCACGTATTTGATAAGTGAGGACTAGAGTGTGGAGAACTGATGAGCGATGTGGCTAAGGAGAAAGTACGACGTAATAGCACAGCGAAAGTGGAAGCGAGAAGAACTATTTAACAATTCAGAAGCGTTGATAACGAATTACTTTTTGTGTAATTAATTCAAATCGCGAATTTCAGTTGCTATTCAACAAATATATTAATCCGTGTAGTACTACTTCTTTTTTTAAGTTAAGTGAGAGGAGCAAGATTTTTAATCAACCTTCTTGAACTTTGATGCTTTTTGTTTCACCTGTTTTAGAAGATTAATTAAGGATCTTATCAAGACAAAATTGTATAGGGGAAAAGCCCGGTTTTGCATACCGCGCCCGGTATTGAATAGTTTTGTTAAAATTCGTCGAATGTTCTTATTACTTTCAGGCTTTGTTAACAAACATCTAACGTAACTATTACGTGTGAAGGTGACATCAACGGAGTAATATAACTTGGCAGAAAAATAAACTAGATTTCGTCTGGTGAATGGAAAATCTACAATTTCTCAACTATGATCTCAACTCAAATAACGACTCCCAACAAATAATGCGTAACTCTTGTATTTTCACATCTGTTTCGCTCATATTGCATGATATTGTACATTAATATGTGCTGAATCAGAAGAAAAAATGTTTTGTACATTAGATCTTATGAATTACTATTGCTCAGAGAACTTGACGTTATCCATAACCGGGCCCGGGTCCCGGTTATGGATAATTTTGCTACATTATAATTAATCTATTAATTTCATTTGGTCAAATACAATTATTGAAATTTTATTTCTTCCTTATGTCGTACTTCATACATTTGCAATGTAGGAAAAAAATTATGAATAAAAAATATGCTTATTGTATTTATAAACTCCATCCAAACCGGGCTTTTACTCTATGTTTACTGATTATTGGCTGTGACAAAATGAGTTTATGCAGCTTGTAATATTTTCTTCGACACAAAAAGAAACATAAATGTTTAAAAAAAAATCAAAATGCATTCTTTGTCGATGTCTAAGGAAACGATCTTGTGTTAAATTTGATTCTTGAATACCATATACTACCTATGCTACCTAGCAGATTAGTAGGTAAATAATTTACCATATTTGATTTACAGTATTTCATAACGGTATACTTTGTCTCGTGAACCTATTTGCCTAATAATATCTATTCTGAAATGTTCTTTGATTGATAACACGTTGCCTCAGAATTATAAGAATCTATCGAACTTTGAATCCATAGAAGCCAAAATGGAAACTAAAAAATCAGCAAACAGAACATTCCAAACGAGGCAGCGATGACTTTTTGTTTCTTTGAAAAAGAGTGGGATTTGTTAAAGAGATTCAAATCTGTTAGTTTATTGTGCAGTATCGATTCTTTATTTTATGGTGACACATTTATACAAAACATAATCACATTTAGATGTATTGGATTTTTTTTATTTTTACAACATTGCATAAATAAGAAATAAATTACTTTTATTTAATACATTTTACTACATTTTACTGATAAGGTTTAAAATGTAATTTCAACTCATATTTGAATGCATAAATCGTTTTTTTTTAAATTGACACTCAATAATTACAATGATTTATAGAGGCTCCAAAACAAATAGAGTAAATTGTAGAAATCAGTGAACGTAGGTACATTTGTATATTTTCTGTAAAGTAAGCATTATATCCAGCAACATTTACAATTAGTAAAAGCATACAATTACAGAACTCTTAATTGTATTTTAGGAATAAGAATAGTCACATTGAACAATTTGAAAAGTATCAAGTTAATAGTCCAATATACCATCAATTTCAAGGCTTAAATTTCCAATAAAATTTTACTTAAACTAGAATCAAATTCTAATAATTGGGAATCATATAATATTCAATATGTTAAAATATATGCTTTTTTTCGGGACGGTTATTGATATTCAAGAAAAGTAAATATAGCATGAAATGTAGAAATTAGAGTGTAAATAATTGTTCCAAGCAAGAACTTTAGTTAAGAAATTGGAGGATCATTGAAAATTGAGAACATTAGTCGACAATATGTATTCGATTTATTATGGAATGTTGAAAGACCTAACATCTAAAGCATTAAAATCTAAAAAACATTGATATAATTTCACATTTGGAATTTGCTTTCCAATCAATAAAATATGTTTTGATATTTGAATCATTAAGGAAAAATTAAAATCGTAGGAAGTGTAATTACTAACTTTAAAATTTAGAAAATTGACAGAGTGTTGTAGACTGAACGTTTCTTTTCTGAAGTTCTTTCGCTGATTCTTCTTGTTTATTTCTTGATTGGCGACACTAATATTTAACATCACTTTGTTACTTCTGCTAACAAACAGAGGTAGGTAATCGACGTCAGTTTATATTGAATTTATGAATAATCAACCTAGCAGCTCCGTGTAAAAAACTGTGTTTGATTCATAATTTAACCTAAACAAAAAATCGAAAATCGAAAGAAACGTACGTCGTGATGCGAGATTGTCGAAACTATTTTGAAAGCAAGTCGCAGCGTAAGTTCTTCACAGAAAGAAACGTTTTTCTCAAAATAGATGCATGTTAAGAGTTAGCCATGTTCATAGTCTTCCAACTTGACTTTTGTTTTTCCTGTTTGCGTAACCGTTCAGACTATTGTTGCACCATTGTTGCTCTTTTCTCTTGGGTGTTTCCGACGGGCAGTGGCAATTCACGTTTGAATAAGATTCGACGGTCATAGTTGTTCATATTCGGTTTTTCAACTTCAGTCTCCAAGAGCTGTAACAAAAACAATCCATCATTTGTAGCAAAAAATCTGTCGGCTTCATGATTGTATTTGAAGAGAGTAACTATGCAACATAGATGTGATTAAACATTTTCTCCAGAGTAGAAGAAAACTAAAAAAACTACTTCAATAACTGTTATTCCGAAAGCTTTCTGAGCTTTTCAGTCTGAAAACTGAACACCACTAAGTAAATATTCACTAGACACATTTAGTTAATTCGATTGAATATCAATTGTTTGAGATGTGGTCTATTTTTAATGTTTGATTAAAAACAATATTATAGTGAGGATTTAGTGAGGATAAGAAAGTGAAACAATCCCGGCATTTGACTAAGTGGACACGGGAAAAGATGCAGTGAGATTCGACTCTAAAGCAATGCCATTAATCCAACTGACCTCCTTTTTACTAATTAATTTGATGAAGCTCAAAAATGATCACCATAATTTTAGTGTGTCAAGTTTGTTCTCATCTCAGTGATTAAATTGCTTATTGGTCCAGAGTGTGGCCTTTCATAGCAATATTGAAAAATGTGCAAAAGTCCAACACACGTAAGTCATCAGGTAGTACCGTCTTCATAAGTTCCTTGCTAGTTCGTTGCATTCCTGATCAATCTCTCTCGTATTCATGTAATTAGAATCATTACAGTAAGTACAACTTATTGTAAACAGATCTCAAAACCTTTTTAAATCTCATTGAGTAAGTTAAGTTAAAAAAAGAGCTCTGGATTGAATACTAGAAGTTCCTTTCTTGTCCTCACGATGCAGAAAACATTCCCCAAGTTGATGATCATTTTCAACTTGTTTTCTGTCGCAAAGCAACAGAAGCCAGAGACCTTTAGTAACTTTTACACTTGGATTTTCTAACGCAATGCAATTGCAATTTTCAGTCTACAGAGTACGATATTTCTCATGGCCATGTGGCTTCATAGACTACTTACACCACCACGGTCTTTCGTTGACCAAGCATTAGCAAATTGACCAGGATAAAAAACTCACTTTGAAGATCCACTAACAGCTAATTTAAGTATATTTGATCATTTGACTGGTATTAATGAGCTACTAAAGTATGGCGAAGTAACTCTTGCCTTGCATGTAGGGGGAGTGGAAGGGGGGGGGGGGGGGGTGTTTAAACCCAAATATACATTACACTCATCTACAGAAACTTGTTTTTAACCGGTCGACATTGAGTTTTCATTCATTGAAAACGAAATGAGAGTAAATTAATCGTATTAATACACGATTTTATATAAACTTGTTTTGATTTGAATACAATTATCTCATATCGCTTCTACCTGAGTCATCGTTACAGCATGGGGATTTGAACTTTGGATTTATCTTCTTGAAATCTGATATCCCACACACTTGGGCGAATCGACAATTTTTCTATCATTTCAGAACGATTTTATGAATAAAATATAAAATGAATATTCTATGAATTCTTATCATTGCATATAGTTACTAATTGCAATTGTTTTCAATGTAGTTCGAGTAACTAATGGGTTCGTGTATATCCGAAACCATAACCAGTAGAAATTAATTGGTATTGCCTTTATTATTAATATAATTGTTACCGGTATTAATCTTATAATAATATGGATGTGTGTTTTAACCATCGACAAAACTGTAACTGCGTCCTGCGTACTTTGAAAATATATCATATGGTAGAGCAATCGATCGATATATACGAGTACAAAAATATTTTTTCATGAAATTACAAGTTAAAAAAACGTTTTTCTACAATATTATGTCAACCATATTTAAGTATAACAGACTCATTTAATGTCCTGTAGTTTGCAAGTCCAGTCCAACAATGAGTTTTCAATTTTATGTCATCAGAGGATGAACAAAACTTAAACATGGGAAGTATAGGAAAATAATTTCGAATTTGGCTTATAACTTTTAAAAAAGCACACGTTGGTATTGTTTTAAATTTTTTCCCTGATAGTATGTTCATGTCTACCATAATAAAAAATTTCGTTCAAATCTATGGACGAAAAAAATAGATCTTCATTATAGCCTAATAATGACACGATTTTCTTTTTCCGCCATAAGATAACATGGGGGAAACAAATCAATTTATCTCAGAAACTGGACACGAGAAGTGTTCAATTTTTTCAGGGATTGAGTTTTGCATGATTATCAATAAGTCACCAAAATTTCAAGTAAATCGAAAATATAGAGGTTATGGTGGTTCTACCTTAAAGTACATCAACTGATTGATCTTTCGCCTGCATTGCAGCTTCCGTGTCAAACACGTACACGGCGAATGCAAGTCTGCAATGCAAGTCAGATGCAAGTCTGATGCATCGTGGTTTTCCTGATCGACCACGCGGAGAGTTCATGATGCAGCGATCCACAGTCCACTCAAGAACTTTCGATTACGCCATCGGATTGTATTTTAAATCGTTCCTTGCGGTTGCTTGGATATAGAACAATGTGTTTTTGAAACCGTTGCTGCGTGAAAATCGCGTATTCGTTGATCTAGTTTGTATACCGCGTCCATCTGGTCGGGGTTTAAACAATTCTCAAATTTTTCACAGAACGATTTAAATGCCGTTTAGGGTTGATGCAATTATGAAACATGTCATGCTCACGTAGGTATATTAATATTGCAAGTTGTCAAGTTGTAAGAATTGATTCACCTTATCCCACGATTTTGCAACCCGCATGCCCAAAAAAATCAGTAATTTATTACCCTTAATGAAACTGCGTAGAAGAACAATTTAATAAACATTTACACAATTTTGCATTGAAGCTATATGATCGATTTGTTTAGATCTCTCCTTCAAAATGTACAATTATTTCGGGTTAAAGAATGGTGAGATTTCTCTAGAGCTGTTGTACAAGATTGTGGTCTTGGATAATTGGAATGGAGGCGGTAATAGTTGGGTCCTTCAGAGAAGTGATGTTCACAAATTTGCAGTGACGAAATTAAATTATAAATCAGTTAATTGGGCAAGGTTAGTAGAGAATGTGTTAAGAATACACTAGCTAAGGGTTACTTTGTCAGTACGTATAAACGACCGACAAACTTGGATCATAGATTACTTGATAATCACGGTAAGTCTGTTTCTGTTGATTCTCTAAATAACAACATATTGATGATTAATAGTGACAATACAAAATTGTGTGCAAAACGATTGCATGACGTTGACTTAGAATGATGAATGGTATTTCTGTGGACCACTCTTGGGCTATATTCTGCCGGGTAAATTGTTCTGTATTGCACTTCATTTAATTATGTGTTTTCCTGTGCGTAATAGGAAGTTATTAAAGTGTTGAATATTCGATTCGATAATCTCCGATCTTTCTAGGATCTATTCGCTTCCTTTATTACCACTTCACTTGTATGCCTACTACATCATTCTCTTACTACATTCCTAATTGATTGACATGTCTTTTTGCATATAGTTTTATTAAATTAAACTACAAACGGCGATTTTATGTACATTCCCTTTCACCACACTAATTACATTATGATTAATATTAACTGAAAGATGATAATCATTTGTAAAGTGTAACGTAAGAGGAAAACCTGGGTCAAGAGATTCAACTAAATTCAACTTCTCGAATCTTTGAAAACTTATTTTTTACTTTACTTGCATCATATTGGTTGAAAGTGTCGATAGGTCACAAGGATGAAAAGTGGTTTTGTAACTTTTCGAATCAACTGGTCATTACATTACATCAAGATTCTTGGACACTCGTTGGGTAGTTTAGATATGATATGATTAATAGTTCACACTTGTTTTTTATATGTACTATTTTAATGTATAAAAAGATCAGCTTTCTTTTTACTCATCCCAATTATACTGAAGCAACCTTTCACTCACTAATATAGAGTTGTGCCGAGACTATGGAGGTTGGTCATTAGTAGACCCGAACGAAGACGAACGCACAGTTACTTTCCTAGGCCTTGAGATGCGTTGATGTCATGTCTTGTAACAATGTCATAACGACCTGCTTGGAACAATTTCACTCACAGACAGTTTATCATTAGAACTTCAAATATATCATACTTTTTATCGAGGGCTTGAATTTGACTCTTTTGTCACTATTATTCTATGGCCTTGTAACTGATAATAATATCTGCAGTTATTTCTTTGTGGTTCGCCTAATTGGTATTAATTAGATTTTGCATTAACGTGTTTCAGTAAATGCATTGCGTAAATAATTTATTTGCGTTACAAAGACAATTAACGAATATAGTCGTGCACGAACACAGCTAGCTCTAAAACGTTAAAAAATCATTTGGCAATGCTTAAAAGTTCATCAGAATAGTATCATTGAAACTACTGATTTAAAAGGCCCACATTTGTTTAGGGTGTTAAAATCAATCAATCAGTAATCACCTTCTTCTCTTCAAACACTTTGAATCTCTTATGCAGTTGATGATGAATTTATCTGGTTTTGAACCAATTTTCATAACTTTCTCTGCTATATGTATATATTATCCTCTTGAATGTACAATCATTTTATTGTGACTACTAACATGTATTTTATTATTTTTGTTACAATTCCACTTTGCCAGAGCGATCATCTTTACCTAAGCCTTTTACAACTTCATTGTAATCAAAGTATATTACATTTACTTGTTACTTTCGCTCTTAATGCAATGATAGCTTATGTATTATTTTCAGAAATACTAAGATTACCTAATGATTGTGCTACTGGAGTGAGTTACAAAGCTTCCATACAATCCGACGCGTTTCTTTACTCGAATAGTTGATATTTGATGAATCAGGATGATGCAGCTAACAAATGGTAGCAAATTACTTAATATTGCAAGAAGTTTTATTTGACGTCCATTTGAAAAGAATCTACTGTTCTCGATTATTTCCTGGAATGATTTTGTAATTGAAGATTAGTTTGGAATGTTCACGAGGCACGAGGCACGAGTTTGCTGATATTCCTGATGACTGGTTCTTGTACTATGTCAGATATTGTCACAAGTTTTGTTTTTCTATGTTGGTGTGGGGGAGGATTTCAAATCCTTGGAAGATCATTAGAATACTCGTAGAAAGGTGAAAGTATCACATTATTAGTATCCGGATGGAATTCCATTTAATGGTTTACACATTTTCAATAAAATTCTCCTGCGTAATTCTATAATTGTAGACCAATTTTGGGTGTTTACTTTCATTGTAACGTGTGAAGGAACAAGTCAATTAATCTGACTGGCTTCGTGTCTGCATATTAAATGATGTAGAATCTCAGTGTTGTTTATATACATTCAAGTTCAACGTAAAGAGGTGTGTTTTTACCCAATATAGTTTCAGATACAAAAATCAATTTCGAGTCTCAAGTTTTTTTTCAAGTTTACAACCAAGTTTTTTTTTAAAGTTTTTCAGTTAATTTTACCAATCAATGTTTTCTAAATTTGAAATAATGATGTTAATAAATACATTCTTTTATCTCATCAACTAACGAACGATATTAAATACCTTCATTATTGAATATCGCACTTGAATAGTTTTTGATATTTTCATGTGATCATTTCTCTATACGTTCGTTTTCTTTCATTAAAATAGGCCCACACAAGTAGGATAATGTGGAATTTAGTATCGACTCCGTATGCATTATAGGAAAGTAACTAAATATCTACAGATTGTTATATTTGGAATGAAGATTTGGAACACCGTTACACTTACGGGAAATTCAATTGAAGACGAGGTATTATTATCACTGCGATCGATTTATATGCTTTGGCCCAGTTGTATGATCATTTCTGTAACTTTTAACTTTCAACTTTTTTAACTTCTAACTTATAAAATTATTACATGTTTCGTAACTAATTTCCCGCCTTCAAGCTTATCATTAAACTATTTTCATCAATCCAATAATGCAGTATGCAGTATGCAGTAATGCAGTAATAATGCAATATAAAATTACTATAAACAAAATCTAATAAATATGCAAATATATATGTGTAATTTAATTATGTGATATTAGATTCATTAACTATGCATTTAGCTTTGAATTTTACCGTGGTGACGTTTTATAATATCTCGTATTGACAACATTTATATATTTATAATAACACAACATTTATACCAAACATTTTATTTGAAATTTAATAAATAAAATGAAAATAATGGCTTAGATATACCAATAAAAAATATGGGATTTGTGTATATTTTTCAAGCTATACTTTATTTAAAATACTACTTATTTTGCTTATAAGCATTTTGATTTTAAACAATAAACAGGATATTAATGTGGTCAACTTTGATGAGATATTTGGATAGTCTAGATTTCTAGCAAAGAATTTTAAAATCTACATCGTACAACGGAACAAAAAAGTTGAACTACTTTTATTTGATTGGAACAGAATAAGTAAGGAGTTCTAATAATAATACCCAGCTATAACCGTTGCTCCTAAAATCGTATTCCATCATCATTCATCTAATCTCTACAGAATATGATGATGAACGATCTTAAATACATTTCGTGCGTCAAGGATTCGAACCCTGTACCTTCTGAACGACGAAATAATTTCTTGTAACAAGCGAGTAGGTGCCGAGTTCGAACTCAGTGACCGGTTATCAAGATCGTGATTTTCACGCTCGCTCTGAACTATTGTAAAGCTGCAATAATGGAGCCGCAAGGTCTCGGTCAATCCATTAGGCGTTACGTGCGCAAACATTTTTTTTCAATTCAATTTATTGGTCTGCTTTAAATTTACATTTGGTGGCAAACAACACTTCATATCAATTCGTCGTACATAATTGTCATACATTACAGTGACAATACAATACAATTTGACAGAGTTACAATAATATCAAACGGATAGATGCGAGTATATCTATGACATATTCTGACATCTCTGACAGAGTTACAACACCATAAATGGATAGATAAATGCGAATGTTCTATGACACCTTAAAACTACGGAAATACCTATGCTTTCAGATAAATAGACATAAACAGATAGATAGATAAAATGATAGACAACTAATCATTATGAATACCTCCTAATAATAAATTTGAACTTGGAAATATTTTTCTTTTCTTTAATCATTGCAGCAGCTAGTTTGATTGTGGTGGTGATTTTGTCGCCTGTGGTTGACAGATTTCTTCTTTCTAGCTGTTCTTTAAGTTCCTTGGGTTGAAGGTCTTCGAAAAGTATCTGCTCAATGGAGCAATTGGAGTCAGTTTCATCATCATCCTTTTCCATGAGTACTTCTAACATTGCTTTGAATTCTAATATTGAATCCGGAAGATTTTTTAATGGCATCGAGTTCCATATGCGGATGCCCCTGCCAAGAAGGGAATGAAGACCTGGAGTGGTGACGTATCTCGGCAAACCAATCTTGTAATGGTGATCCTGTCTGCCCCCAGTGCGTTGTGGCAATGGTAGATGACTCCGCAGATCCGCCCAGCCTGGGTGGTTTGTTACGGCTTTGTACATACCGCACATGAGGGCTTTGTTTCTGCGGGTGGACAGAGGTTCCCACTTAAGGTGCTCCTGTAGCAATGTGTTACTTGTAAACCTATCAAAGTTCCAACTTACAAATCTGGCAGCTTTACGTTGTACTTTGTTTATCAGGTCGATGTGATTTTGTTGATGTGGTGACCATATTATACTGCCGTACTCAAGGAGAGGCCGAACAATTGAAAGGTATGCCTTCTCTCGGGCAAGAACTGACCCACCTTTAAGATTGCGCATCACAAAATACAGAACTTTAAATGATTTTGATACAATATTTCTTATATGGTTATCCCATGAAAGCCTAGAACTGAATGTTATTCCTAGATATTTACATGTGCTGGACTTTGGGATTACTACATTATCTATTTTGTATACATAGTCTATTGATCTTGTACTGGACAAATTGAATGATACAAATTGTGTTTTTTTAACATTTAACCTCATGCCATTTGCTTCTATCCATAACAAAGTAGTATTTACATTCTCTTGAAGGGTAACACAATCAGCGATGTCTGTTACTTCCTGGTACAAGATACAATCATCAGCGTATAACCTAATATTACATGGAGCATTGTCTGCAATATCATTTATGAACACAAGGAACAATAGTGGTCCTAAAACACTTCCCTGGGGAACACCGGAATTTACTGGAGTTGAGTCAGATAATATGTCCTCCACACGCACCCGTTGAGACCGGTTTGTAAGATATTCACGTATCCACTTGACAACCCGCATATCCACATTAGGAATGTTTTCAATCTTAACCATGAGCTTGTCGTGTGGGACAACATCAAAAGCTTTTGCCATGTCCAGTAGCAATGCATCCACCTGCCCACCTCTGTCTAATACAGTAGTCACGTTTTGGACAAGACCTGCCAGGCTCGAGTCACACGAATACCCCGGACGGAATCCAAATTGGCAATCAGACAAAAAGTTGATCTTTTCCCATAGGATCCTGAGGTATTTGCAGATCAGGTGTTCAAAGATTTTACATGAAATACAAGTTAGGCTGATCGGTCGATAATTTACGGGGCTGCTCCGCTTTCCACCTTTGAATACAGGTATAACCGTAGCTGTTTTCCATTCTTCTGGAAGGCTGGAGTTATTTATACAGATTTGGAAAAGTGTCAGGAGATACGAAGTGGTTGGTCCGGCCGCAACTTTCAGTAGTTGGCTTGATATGTCGTCAGGTCCAGGGGCAGAGTGATTTTTCATGTGAGAAATCGCTTTCAGAACATCTCGCCGTGTGATCTCAAGTGCTGTATATTCTTCTACATTGTCCCCCGGTGAATAATGTTCCGCCTGGTCAACAAGAGTGGGGACACCAAAAGAACTTCTATAGGTTTCATTCAGAAGGTCGGCTGTCTCTTTTGGTGAACCAGTTGTTACTCCATCAGTGCGAACAAGGGGAGGCACGCCACTACTGCATTTCTTCAATTGCTTTAGATGCGAGTAGAACTTCTTCCACGTCTGACTAGGTTCGCCATCGCATATCTTCATGATGTAATTGTTGTACGCCTTAATTTTGGCCTCATTTAGCTTCTTTGTTAGTTGCCTGAAGCTTGCGATGTTTCTTTTTCTATGTCTGTAAGCCTTTCTGCACTTTTTCTTGAAATACCGAACCGACGCATCATAGTACGGAGGATCAGAATTAGCTTTGATTCTCTTGCAGGGTATGTTCCGCTCTCTAGCTTCATGAAGAATCTCCTTGAAGGATTCCCATCTGCTATTTACACTGCCTGGAGAAGAAGCCCAGTCCACGAATTTGCTTTCGAGGTAGTCCCTGAAGCCATCTCGGTTCGCTTTATGGTAGATCCATATCTTCTTCATTTCAGGTAGTTGAGATTTATCCACAGTAAGTTCCAAAGATAATACCACACCTTTATGGTCACTTATACCATCCACTACTTCACAGTCGACAATTATTTCTGGGGGACTAACAAGGAAGATGTCTAGTACTGAGGAAGATAATTCCCCGACTCGTGTTGGATCCATTACTGGCTGAATCATGTTGAAATCATCCAGAAAGTTCTGTATTTGCGTCTGAAGATGATTTGGCCTATCAGTATTTGACAATTCACCATCAGCAGATGGCCAAATCACTGTGGGAAGATTAAAGTCCCCGCCTATAATAATGTTGTGATTTTGGATATCTTGATGAATATTTTCTACCCAAAATGCCATTTCTTGAAAGATGGAAATGTCAGCATCAGGTGGTCGATAACCGCCAACAATATAGCCATACTGCTTCCCCGTACCGATCTTTACACCGATTAGTTCATAGGTGTCGGCCGACCAATCCAAGGAGCTTGGATATTTCGTTTTCACACCGATCATGACTCCTCCACCTCTTTTTTTACCACCTCTATCTCTGCGGTGCACATTATACCCAGGAGGACAAACCTCGCCATCATGGATATCAGAATTGAGCCATGTTTCGGTTGCTATGAAAACATCTGGGTCATGTTGCTCAATGAATGTATGAAATTTCATAACCTTTTCAGGGTTTCTTATGCTCCTTACATTTAGCTGAACAGTTTTAATACAGAATCCTTCAATTTCATCTTGGGTACATTTACCAGTCTTTCTTCTCTTTCTCTTCGTGACAATGTCTTCTATGACTGGTTCAGCCCATTGATTCTCATCCGTTATGTCACCGTCGTTGACGGGGCTCGGTTTTGAAAAAACCTATCAGGCAAGAAGAATCTACGGACAACAGAACCAGAAGGCCAGAAACTTGGATCACTGAGAGACTCTAAGAGGGATGAGTCCGCCCCTATTTTAAAGGAGCTATGCAAAGCTTCATCCTTGTTCAGTTGTTCCACGTTGAAATCACCATTTGGTAGCTTCTTCTCCAGATAACTCTTCACTATGTCTGTTGTGACAGATTTACTCAGTCGTCCTAGATGCAGCCATACTCTCTTCTTTGCCACTTCGAGACCTTTTTCGTCAGCATCGCCAGTTCCTATAAACTGGGTCTTGTGCGGTTTCTGAAGACGGCGTTTTCTAACTGGAGTGAAGGAGTCTTGTGAATCGGCAAAGTTATTATCAATCCCGGATGACACATTGGGATTGACTGTTTTGACAGTAAAGTCATTTAACCTTCCTCGATTTGCATTACTGTAACGTGATTGATGTTTACTCGGAAGGTCATACACTTCAATTGCAATTTCTGTTCGTTCGAAAATTTCAGAGATCATTGGCTTAACTTCTTCTTCCCATCTCATCCGATCCAGACCACAACCCAACTTTGGGAGTGCCAGCTTTTTTATGCGCTTTTTCACGCAAAGTTTTTGCAGGTTGCGCAGGCACATAGCCATTGACTCCATAGTTGGTTTGCCAGAGGATTTTTCTTTAGTGATTAGGTAGAAAATAGTACGTGGACCTGAGGTGAGCCACGCAACTTCCCCAACTTTCTTGTTTTGTTTTTTCAAGTATTCAACTTGCCCAAATTTATCCTTGAATTTCGTTGCGATGCCATCTTCCATTAAGAAATCGCGCCCAACACAGTGGGCAAGGGCATTTGAGTCATGTGACTTGAAAAGATCTGCCGTCTTTTCAAGTATAGTCATTCTAGTTGCACCATCTCCTTCTTTATTGATCTCCGGTAGATTTGCAGTATTACGGATAGGTTCATCGAATAGGTCGTAGTTTGTCAATGTTTCGCCGAAGACAGTGAGCGGATTTCCATTAATTTCGTCATTTTCGCGGATCGTTTGCGCCACGGCCAAGGTTGAGTGTGAAGGATGTGGCGCCATCAGACGCAAGTTTGAGGAACTCGGACCATCTTGATTTTCTGTTGTAGTTCTCGCTGCTGCCGTCTGCCCCAAGGTAGAGGGGTGTGGGGGGAGTGGTGGCGCCATCCATCGCGAGTTTGAGAAACTCGGACCGTCTTGATTACTTCTTTGTTCGTTGCCAAACCTAACCTCTTTGATGTCATTTTTCACCTCATTTAATACTTTACTAGCAAATGAGACTCGCATTTGGCTAGTTCCCTCCTCTAATTTGAAGCGCAATTCCAACTCTTCAATTAGGCGTCTAGTAGTTTGCAGCTCACGCTCAGTGTTATTAGCTAGACGCATCCAAACTGCACATTGCTTACATTCAGAGCAAGACGCCGGCGGGTCTTCTACGGAACTCTTATGGCCATCATCAGGCGATAAGACATTCCTCAACCTTTCAATTAATACAGCTTTAGAACCGACTTTAGACTCACCCCGTTTGTCCAGTTCAGCCTTGAGCTCCATCACATTTAAAAGTTCAATATCTTTTACCACTGCAGATGAACAACCATCACCATCCGCCATCTTGATTATCTTTTCACCACTGCACACAACCACAAATGAAGTTCAAAGCAAGTCTTATGGAAGTACCAGGTTCGAGCACAAGGCCGTATATCCTAATAATAGTCCAAAGATGGAAAGTGTACAGACAACTCTTTGAAGCTTACTAACAAAGTCGCTATTTTTCGATATCATTATAAGTTTAGACTAGTCATACATTGTATTCGAATTTTTCATTTAAGTTATACCTAATCCTAGGATTTCAACACAATATATTTTTTATTATAATTGTAAATTTGTATCATTTTGTTATTAAATATTTAGGTTTACCTCAATGTAAGTCTCTCATACTCTCATGTAAGGTCTTTCATACATTATTACATGTATACCTATACTAATTTGCATTATTATTATTATCATCACACATTGTTGCACAATTAGCAGATTTTCCTGATTTTTTTATACGTATTAGTATAAATAGTAGCTAAATTTATTTTGGTGTTCAAGAGGGGTTTTAATCCATTTCAAATCAAAAGATTTGAATGAATTACTTAAGCCAAGATTCTCGTTTTTGTGGAACAATAAGAGAGATCAGATATCAAAGTTCTAAGATATGGAGCAAATCAAACGGAATGCTTTTCTCTATAATAGTAGTAAATGATGTCAAGTATAAATGAAATGATCTTACATCTTTGAGTAAATCTCTGAGTTTGTCGAGGCGGTCATCTTGACTGCGTGTGGGTAGGTAGCGCGCATCTGCGATTGTGTAGAGGGTGAAGATGATCAGACAAAACGCAATCAAATGTCTGCACGCCATTCTGAAACCAATCCCAATCACATGGCAGAGTTATTAGTTGGTCGAGCTGGTGCATTGCATAGAGCAAGGACGCTGAGTGCAGGCAACATGTTAACCCTCTTGCATATCATCTCTCCATCATCGTGTTACGCTCCGACAGGATCTTAATGGGGGGGGGGGGGGGGGCAATATCAAACTCAATGTAGACAAGGTACCTACACCCAACCAAGATCTGTTGTTTACAACGGGGATTTGGGACTGAACAACTCAGCATTATATCGGAGGACATATTTTTAAAATATTCAACGCAATAAAATCAAATATGGGACAAATATGGGAATGTCTAAAGTTGTAAAATGGAGGTCTGGTAAAAATGGCCCACATTTATACGGGGTTTATCGGTAATATGTTACTATCGTCAGATTGAAGTGGAGTGTAAGGAGCGCAAATCCAATTTTTTAAGAAGTCCGGGGCATTTCTACGCCCATGATCGACTTCAATATCATTCACATCATTGAATGACGACATTAGTATCATCTATGGTATCATGTGAGTGAGACAGTAGTTGCATTTGCATACGTCGCTCCACTGCACCCTTTCTCACACAAGTAGCAAAAACTAGCTGGCGAAAAAATCAGTTCGAGTAATTATCAATGAAGAATGTTATAGTTATTTAAACATCTGTATGTTTATAACAAATTGTCACTTCACAAGATATCATTAGAAAGAACTTGTTATCTTATTATTTTTCAGGAAATATTTGTCACAATTATGTTTTGTCTTGATTGAGAAAACGGCATTGCGTTTTCTGGTTGTGCAAGTTATCTTGTTAATGCGGACAAAAAATCGCATTAAATGCAATACAGCTGCCGGTTAATGAAAGGCTTATTAAATACATGTTTTATAGTTGAGAATAGTTAACATCTCTAAATGATATAATTCGATTTTATATAACACAATATCGTGTAGGAATCCTGTTTATTTCTTTTAGAATGTTGATGACCGCCCAAATTAAAGATGATCACTGGGTCAGAGTGAAAGTTGACTTGTCTAGTTTTATTGTCTGAAACGGATTATATAAATTAATTAGCCTCCTCAGCCGATTTCAATCTTAACAAATGACATTGGCGAATATCTTTCGTTGCTTCTCATTTATAGTAATCAACAAATTAAGCTTTATTTTGTGAGTCCTGTACCATTATGATATCTACAGGCGAGTTCATATATTAAACAGGTAATGTAGTTTCCAATGAGAAGATGGGATTTCAATTAGACTAAAATCCATTCCACATGAATAGACCGCATATGAAAAGCAGTCGTGCTATGTATCTAGCTTTATGTCATGACGTGTTTTAGTTGGCGCCTCTCGTGACAATTTACTTGGAGGTTTGCCAGATTTCTGATGGGGCGCCAGAGCAATCGTGATCAAGATAATCCACCACAAAAGCTTGTGTCCAAATCTGACTTGTATTACATTTAGATTGAAGAGATAGAACGTTATTTCGGTTAAATAAATTATTACACTTGGGAGAGCAAAATAGCAATTGGAAAATAAAAACAATGCAATTATTTTAACGCATTTATTTTATTACATCTTTTTGGATTAGTAACCCTGTTGCTTTCCTATCATCTGCAAGAGCATCGTTCTTTGCAGATTGTCAATGATACTTTCTGAGTGTGCTGTATCACTTGGTTTTATCACTCATCTGGAAGTCTGTATGTCTTAATAAACGAAGCGCAAATATTTTTTTATGGATCATAAATGCAGCTTCGATTTTATCTATCTACGCAATTATCTCCGTTATGTAATAATGTGGAGAGAAGCATAAGATATCTCGTTGAATCGGCGTGTGTTGGCGACTTGTCAGAATGCAGAGAAGATGGAGAGAACGCAAGAGAAAGAAATAATTTACTCGTGTAAAATAAGTAAAATATATTAAATACATTTAACAAATTTGTTAAATGTATTTAATATATTTATTATAATATATTTATTATATAAACGAAAATCATATTTATATGATTTTCGTTTTTGGGAGACAAATCCGTTAACAGATATGGATAGGAAAATATGAAGCTTTTGGTATAAAGCTATGATTCTCTTCAGCGATAGCAAAATTACTATTGCTAATTATTCTTAAAACTTAATTATAAATCCTTATTTAAAAATATTTAGAGACAAAAACAAAAATAATACAAAATTATACTTGACAGAACATACTGAAGTTCTTTTCCACTTACGTTATTTGAGATGGTCGAGTCTTGTGATGTCTTCTGTAAGCGGCACCCTGGCGTGTGAGAGTCAGCGGATTACTCAACAAGTCTGTAACGTCAACGCAACCCTCTGACTTTATATCCCTCGACGCCTCGTGCGACGCCGACGCCGACGCCGACGCCGACGCTGCTCCTCCTATCTCGACACCGGCGCCAAGCTAGGGGGAGAGAGGAGGAGCAAGGAGCGTCCTAGGAGAGGGAACCTGTATGTAGTAGGCAGTGTGTGGGTGGTGAGAATGAGTTGTGTGTCTTGTAGATTACTGTGTTTACCCAAAACTCCCTGATTTCTAACCCTCTTCCACCAAGTCTCTTAGCAGCTAGCGTGGGCAACTACTTACAAAGTGCACCATCAATTATAATTTCTTGTTGTCTAACAACAAATGATATTATATTCGATGACAATATTTCGCTATCCATTATCAATTATCCATCCATGATATAGAATTTTAGCCAAGTTGTTAAACTGTGATACCCCCATCTATAAACAACTTATTTATATATCTCTTTGAAATTCAATGTTAGTAACATTCATTCTAAATTTGGAATCTTCCTTTATTTTCTTGACTTGGATTTGTTTGAGTGTAAGCCTTCACCTACATTCATGTCCTCCTACACCCCCCCCCCCCTTCCCACCCCCGTGCCCCTTCCATTCAAACAGTGAGCAAGTTTTAGTTCGAGCAGATAGCGGTTTGGATTTCCTTTGCTTTTTTCGGGGCGTCATTTTTGGCTCCCGCCGTCCCGGCGCCTTTCCGACGTCAAGCAGGGAAGGACACCCAAAATCCGTAAAATATTGAACCCCGGAATAACAAAGGGGTTAATCCCCACGGATGATTGATTACTAAATTCTTGAGAGAGTAATTTTTCTAAACAAGTTTAAAGTTGATTATATGAAAAATATGTAGTATAATTTGTTTTTACAAAAACAACTATTTGTAAAGACACATTTTTAAATATGCTGTCAGGATGATAGAAATGAACAATATAAGATAAAATAAAAACATTGTTCTGAATGGGAAATTATAATTAATACAAGCTTTTATTTGCATTAGTGAGCGAGTGTCTCAAAATGTGTAAGTGGAGTCATAAATACATTTGCCGATCCGTTAACCGAATAATCTCAACCAAGGCACAATTTCTTTATGTAAATCTCAAATAGGCTTGATGTTCACTCCAGTTGTGAATACGTAGTTAAGTCGGAACCGACTCCTGTAAATACATTGAATCTTCAATCATAATATATCAAATAAATGAAAATGGATACATTTTATTTTAATAATTTTTATATAATTTACATATTCGGTAAATTTACAAACTGTGGAAACTATAGCAAAGAAACGAACATATTTCCCAGCTAATATGAAAGGATCACACACAATATGCATGCGGTTGAGGATGGAATTCACTTTAAAATTGATATAAAAACGAAGTTAATGAAACGTGACATATACGAATCGTATAATACGTTCTTCCGGTAAACACGTAAATATAATATATCTTTCATATGTCAATGGGACTCGAAGTATTTTACGGTAGGTGTGATAAATCTGATAAGTTACAGAACAGTTCAAACGGAACAAACCATAGGTACCTGCCATCACAAGACAACTTGGTTCCACACATATACATCATTTGTGATATACAATTATTCCCGACCGAGGTTATTCCCACTTCAGGATATTCTAGTTATACAAGTGTCATGAATTTTTAATACGTTAATACTTTAATACGTTTAAAACCTAAACCAAAAACATTTGTATGAAAACAGATTTGAGTTACATGAAATATTTTACGTTATGCACTATCAAACGCAAGAGTAAGATGGATTTTCAATATGTAATTAAAATCTAATTTGCAATTTGCAAGTGCTGGTTCTGCAAACTGAATGAAATGTGCGTATCCCCCAAAAATCTGTATTTACATTAATTTTGCTACATTTTCGTTCGTCCTGGTTGTTCTTCGGTGATGCTCTGGTTTGCTGTTTGCCCTGTGGCAAAATTTCCATCTTCAGTCTGGGAATGATTCCCTGCCCAGACTCATTCCCAGCCTAAAGATAGAGAGAGGAATGATTCCCTGCCTGTCCAGCCTCATTCCCAGTCTGATGATAGAGAGATGAAGCTCTAAGACCCTTTTCAGGGCCAACAGCAAACCAGAGCATCACCGGAAAACAGATCTCATAATCTACCAGCGGCTCAGAAAAACAATGAGATCTCAATTGCATATTTTGTAATTTCGTTTTCTTTTTGTGTAAGCGTTGTGATTCTAGTTCTCTTCCTCTATCAATCTGAAGTGTTCTACAAAATATTGAAATCATTATATTACTATATTAATCTCATTGACAGGTTATTTGAAGTTATTATTTCCTATCAGAAGCGTATGCTTTCTATCGCTGCATCTTGATTACCTTGCATTCTGAGATATTGGATCAATACCAATGCAAGCTCAATATACACAACCTTTGCATAATATCCAATGAACTCCTTAAAGTGACGGCGGTGTCAGTCAAATCGAAATCATCTTCATGTATGTAGTACATTCATTGACAGTGGAGAAACTTCAATTACTAGCATTGCTTTATTTCAGGTATGAGAATTGAAATATTTCCTGCACCTGTGAGGAGTTTTAGTATCAGGTCTGTGGTTTTACTTTCGTCCATTTATTATTGCATTAAATTCGGTTAAATTATTGAATACTGAGTGTATCAAAATGACAATTTTAAACGAAATCTCTTGTATCATCTTGTATCATCTTGTGTCATTTGTTTGGTAGAGCTTTGTTGTGGGCTCGTATAGATTAATATGGAAATTACTCCTTCACCAACCCTTTCCTTAGACTTGAAACACATTGTTACCAATAGGCAATATGACGTGACGTATAAATGATTCTGCATCTTTCATCAAAATCGAAATTGTCGTTATTCTGTTCGTTTCGTAATTAGGTACATGTTTTTATTTTAACACCAAAATCAGTAATATGGGGGTTGAAGTATTATAATGATTGAATAAGTCTCATTTTCCTTGACGCAATCGGAGCATGAAAAAAACAGTTGGAGTCATAAAGATGACAAATGGTGCCAAATGTATGAACATTAAAATAGCGTACCTTTTTGTATACGCAAATAATCTAGAAACTTTTAATTTACTCTGAAAATAACATGGTATCAGGCGGATAATAGAAAATATAACACTTTATGTTATGTTCGTCGTGTTTGTATTATTGTTGCTATTCACCCATTTTACAGCTGTAATCAGTATTATAATATTACTACAATCCCCCATTCTTTAGTGCTAAATAATGAAATGTTATTTTCTTACGCTCATTGGTTGTCGCCATGATCAACCTGTGACACTAAGCAATAGTTGTATATTGTATCTATTGATAATCAATAAGACACATGAAAAATTAAATTAATATTGTAGATGGGCTATAAAAGAGAAGTATATTACCCAGATATCAAAATTATATTACTAATATAATTCTATGATCCGATTATATTTGTAGGGGATTACCAAGTAAGTATTGAATATTTGTTCAAATGATAGATTTAATGAGACGGTCGATTGTCATCAGTTTGTCGATCATTTGGGAACTATTTGGGTCACGCAGGCAACACGAGGGGACACGAGTCTATAGAAAGACAGCTATTAGCAGCATTCAACTCCTTTCTTGTATGAAAAATCGTTTTTTAATTGCAAGTAAAATAAAAAGTGGGGCTCGATGTTTCTCGACATGCCTGTGAGCTCGCAATCGAGGGGGGAAGAGCCTAGTGCAACCGAGTATGTGGTGAATTCTTGGTCAGTCCAAGAATCCGTGCTTGTATGTGAAAATGTGGCAGGTATTCAGTTGTGTATCTACATATCATCACTATACCTCATGTAGCATACAGTTCATCAATCCAACACTAACTTATGCAAGTAAGTGTTAACTCAAACGAGGCACATTTATGATGAAAAAATAATATGAAAACTTTCTGGGATTTGTAATATTTTGTTTAATAGAGCACACTTATCATCACATATACTCGTACGTGTAAAGAACAAGACTCAATCAAGTTGTATGTATGGACGTGTGTCACTTTCATGTTTTCTTCTAAAACTAATCACCAAGTTCATTTTCGGCTATCAGGATTTGATACCGCCTGCGCGATATCAAAAATTTAATCGCGGTATTAGATTGATACTAATTTAATTTAAAAAACTAATAGTAAAAAATGTAATAATTTTAATTGATCTGTATTTTATTTCGTCATGTCGAAGACAACAAGCGAGGTAATCTTTTCGGGTAGACAGGATGTCTGAAAGATGGAAGGACGATGGTCTCACCAAGATTCTTGTCGAGGAAAACTACAAACACCTTCAGAATAGAAACCTATACATTTCTTCACCAAATATCAAGGGAATTTAGAACAAAAGACCTTCGTAATGAGAGTCGAGTCCTTTACCATCGCAGCCACCTCGACCGTACCTTCAAATGCAGTGGCGGTTTGTGGCTTTGAAATGTGGGGAGGCAGAAAAATATTTTATAATTACGTTTAATATATTAAACGTAATTATAAAATACTATAGTAAACGCGCGGGCAGAGCGGCGCGGGCAGAAAGCTTCGTCGTTCGCTCGAAGCCTCACGTCCGCCGCCTCACTGACGTCATCATAGCCCTGCATGCGTTGCGCTTACCCCGCACTCCCGCGCTTGCCCCTCGCCTGTATGAATCAGAGGCTACACGAGGCTGTAAGCAGCTTAGCCTCCCTTGCAGTCCGCGTATACGGCTAACGTGTATTCAGCAGCGCGCGCACTCATTGTCGGGGATTGGCGTGGCGAATTAAACAAATCAGTCAAAGTAAAATACTAATATTTATATAATTTAAAATTAAAATGATATACACAATTATATATGAAGTTAAGAGTTGTGAAATACGATGCAATCCCTTTCTTCTTCTCTAATATTTAGGGAGGCACAGCCTCCCTTGCCTCATGCACAAACCGCCACTGTTCAAATGTGTGAAGACAATTTGCACGAAGAAGAGTACCTATCTCTTGCGGTAATTTGTATGGAAGTTTGGAAGATTCCCAGTTGAATCCGACACATCCATCTTATCTTATGTTTCACATCCCACACGTTTCCTGGACAAAACTTTGACTATTCCCCATTGTCAGTTTGATCTCGAGGGAGGATTTCTATCTGAACAAGACACTACTTATGAATGATCAAGTTCTCTGTCATTGAGCGTTGAGCACTAATCACAGCTGAGGACTTATGGCTTTTACAGTAATCATTATAAATCTGTACTGTAAAGACATTATTAAAGTCTAAGTCTGCAAATGATAAATGTACCTACATCTGAAATTGGGGATTTCGGGCACGAAACCTACCGAGAAATTGAGAATATTCCCAGTGAACACTAGGACGTACCTGGGACGTCCCCAGGACAGACTACTTACTTAGGTAGGACATCCCCAGTCCGTCCTAAACTCGGCCTAAAATGATCCCCAGAGTGTCCCCAGAGTGTCCTAATTACACAAGTTTTTCGATCCCAGGTACGTCCTAAATTAGGCGGACCTTCCTAAAAAAGGACGACACTGCCTAATTTAGGATATCCATTGTCCTAGTTTAGGACGTCATTTCCTAATTTAGGTCGATACTTTTCCTAAATTAAGATGAAACTGCCTAATTTAAGATATACATTGTCCTACTTTAGGACGTCATTTTCTTATTTAGGTAGATGCTTTTCCTAAATTAGGATGAAAATTACAAATTTAATATATAATTTTTCATTATTATTATAATAGAATGGTATTTGGAAGATAATTTTCCCCTAATGGGATGCAATTGCCATATTTAATAGACAGGTTCTATTTGCACAGACACCAATTCGCACGAATCGCATTATTCATATTCATTAATTCAGTTATCAATGTTTGCATCCAATAAATTTGGCTCCGACTCCAAGGTGACAACTAAGGTTCCAGTACAAAATAAAAGAAATACACATTTTTCCTATCATCCAATAGGACATGTCTCTTTTTGTTATAATATCTTATAATACTTGGCAGATTTTGGAAATAATATAACTTACTTAAAAACAAACGATAAAGAGATATGCTGAAATTAAAAATCAATATTGTGAAGTCGAAGGGCAGAGTACTCTGTTGACTGTTGTAGAAACTTTTAAAAATATTTCAATAGCAGCCATTTTTAGGACAATTCTTCCTAAAAAAGGCAATTGCCTAATTTAGGAAGAATTGTCCTAAAATAGGATTTCAGTAGCAGCCATTTTTAGGACAATTCTTCCTAAAAAAGGCAATTGCCTAATTTAGGAAGAATGTTCCTAAAAAAGGATCTTCTTCCTTTAATAGGATATCCCAGGGAGGTACCCAGGACATCCTAGTAGGATGTCCTACTTTAGGCTAGGATATCCTAAAAATAGTCTGTCCCTGGGACGACCTGTGTTCACTGGGTTATACCAAGGTCACTCATTTTGCGTCAATTTGATGCTGAATATTTGGTTCGTAAACTTATTTGATTCTGGAATATGAATACTTGTACCCCCCTCCCCAATACCTTATAAAGAATAGTGATAATTACATGGAAATACGGCGGAAGGTCCAGGGGGCTATTCTAAATTCCCTTGTCGTCTCGTATCAACTGATACGGCGTCACTACCATGAAAGATAGCGGTGAGACCGTATCAAGTGAAACGAGACGACAAGAAAATTTAGAATAGCCCTCCAGGGCCCCCTATCTTATTTCTGATGGAAAGGAAACAGGGTCGAGATGTTTCTCCTACGGAAATGGCTTAGAGAATAAACCTCCAGGTGATCTATGATGGAACTATGGAACTATTGTCGCATTCAAAACCGACCACATCTATGAATAAAATGCAATGCGTTGCGTTGCACACACTGAACAAACTTGATCGGCTAGTAACTGAGTTACGACTTAAACCTTGTTGACGTTTTTATGACATGCAGATGCACTGCAGACTCTTAATGAATGTTTTACTGTCATATATTGCGATTCTTTGTCACTTTTTATTTATAATATCAGATAACATAAAGATTACTGTACTGGACAATTAATTTCATGGTCGTATCTCCTTTGCATTGGGATGAGCGAGCGAAGACTTGCCTTTCTTTCCAGCAGGGAATGTTTCAATAGGGAATTCGTATTAAAATGTGTTTAGTTTAGACTGAGATCTAGAGCAAGAATTATAGTTAAAAACACCAGTGTTACTTTAATAATCATTAACAATTTTCAATGTCGAATGTCAAATTGAAATATGGCCTACCATTAGGCGGGGAAAAAACTGAAAAACGGGGTTTGACAAAAACATATGCAGAAAATGTGTAGACAGCAATGTCATCAGCAACCCGACTCGGCGAGTTACATTGTGTTTTATACGTAGTTACGCCAGTTGTCTTTTGGACTTTCTTGAGCTTGCAATTTTATTTAGATTTTGAGTAAAAGTTTTTTGACTACATGTACTTCAGACTCTTAATTAATGCTTACTGTCACTGCATTGTGCAATTCTTTTCGTTTTTTCAATATAATATCATATGGCATCACGATTGCCTATACTTATTGGAAAATTCATTTCATTACCTACAGTTTCAAAACTTATTGAGATCATATATATGTATATTTTCAATTCCTATGTTTTGTTTGAACTCATTCTACATTCTAACTTATATATTAAAATTCATTTGTATTCACACAGCAACTAGTGTGATTAAAAGACAATTTTTTAATTTAAAAAATCGTTAATAAAATGTATTACAACTTTTCGGACACCTTTTCTGCCCTTTTTCAATAAGACAACAAATAATTGAAGCAAAACTTTCAAAAAAATCTCACACGCACGGATAGCAAACGACAGAGAGAGCAAAGAACCAATATAAAAACAAATCATGAACACAGCACACAATATATCAAAAAACAAGATTATACATTGACGAAATTATATCAAAATTAACTTCTTGTTTGTAATGGCAGGAATTTCAGGAAGGAGCTTCAACTAGCTAGCCATTCACTGAATGGAAAGTTGCCTGCCTTTTGATGACATTCTTATAGTTCTAGTTCTTGTCAATGGTGTTCTATTATCCTCAGGACTTTTATTCTTCCATTACATTCCACTCTCGCTGGAAGGGACGCTGTTCGATCTAATATTGTACAGCATCCTCATTAATGTTACAAACAAAGTCTCCATTGTTTTTGCAGCGTTACATATTCAATATACTCTCTAATTATTCCAGGGAAGTTTATCGTCCCGTGTCTCATTACTGTCGAATCTATTAAGTGATTTTAAACGCAGGAATAAAATAGTAATCACGCAGTTTATCAAAAAATAACTTAGTTTAATATTGGGAATAGGTATAGTCTCCTTTTCGACTTTTGATAAAATTACATCGGGAAGGAATTGAAAAACTCCAAAAACTCACTCACTTCTCACTAACTTCTATGTCTGTAATTGTATCAAATAACAGTAGTCAGAACTACTAACTACTTATACTATTCACAATCTAGAGTACATAGGTATACCTAATTAATTATTGTGGTTTCCTGGAAAACTTTCAGTTGAGTAGAATGAAACGCTTTGTCACGTTGTGCTCATCTTCATCGTGAACACACTGAAGTAAATGATTCTCATCATCTTCCCTCCCCCTCCCCCTCCTCCTCCTCCCACCGTCCATGCCATTATTCACAGAAAAGTTTTAGGAGTCAGAGTTTGCTGTGTTTAAGCGAGTGTACAAAAATTAGTCAAACTCACAAAAACTTGGTTTCTAACGGAAGAATGTTATGAGTGACAATCAACGCCTCCAACTAAGAATGTGCCGAGTCAGTATTCTGATTCAATTCCAAAAAAACATCCCTTATTCGATGAGTTAATACTATAAATTACTTTCAATAGGGAAGTGAAGTGAAGTTAAGATTTTAGAATAATAAATATTTTATGAAAGTTGAGATGTTGTTGAAGACATATGTGGTATTATTTTTGTTGTGTGATAACTGATGAATAGTTTTCAAGGAACGAATTTACAAAGTTTGGTCGATTGTAGCTGTCCATGAAACACAATTTGACGTCACACGCCGAGTCGGGCCGTCTAGATAATGTTAGCCAGAGTCAGTTCTATTCATCCCGTAACACAGGGAACACGGCGTGTGACGTACAGCTTGTTTTTGCAGAGGAGTGAAATGTCGAAAACTAATAAATTAATTATGGGAAATATATGAACTAAAAATATATAATAAAATTTCACATTGCTCTTAGAGGCTATTCTGTATAAACATAATATAATCTCAACATTCATTATTGCAAAGGCAACCGAACTGCTAGCCAAGCCAACGGTGCTAACAAAATTATAGTTTCTTTAGTTTACTTCATATTTCACTCTATTAAATTATTATTGTAAAAACAAACCATGAAAATACAGAAAAATATCTTCAGAAAGTATCTTCATTTACACAAAAAAAACTCTTAAAACACTGAAAATTTGTGATATCATCGACCAAGCAAGCGCATTCAATTTCACTCTTAATTGGTGTCTTAATTATACGCAATTTATTAGTCAAATTTACAAAATGTATAATCGTAATATATAAAGTATAATAAACGAAGGTATATTCTTTTGGAGGAGCCTAGATTCAAATTCCAAAGTTTGATCTACTCAACTGGTAAAAATTACATTAACTAAACTGGAAGTAATAGATTACCATGGTAACCGAAACATTTTCCAAAAAAAAAACATTTTCAATTTTGGTGCCATAGTGCCAAAATTTTGGTGTCATTTTCCAAAAAATAAAAAATCTCGCAAATCACGTTGGTATATAAATTACAAATAAATAATCATTTAGCAAATCTCGAGATTAAAAGACTGGAATTTCTCTATCTTCATTTTCAACCCTCGTTTCCTCAAAATCACAAATTTCACATACATTAGATTACTTCAACATCAAAATAGAGTAGTAAACTTTGTGATAGAGGGTTACTTTTTGTATTGTTTTGAAGATAATAAATATGCGCATGTTCTGTGAGGGTCAGACATTTTATTTTCTTCTTTATATGATAATAAAAATGACAAATTATCAATTTTCTTAACAATTGCATAAAAACCAGCAACAACTTAAAACAAAAATAATTTAGAATGTTAGTATGGGTGACATAGGGTCAAAATCACAATACAGAACACGAATATATCATTCATGATCATAATAAAATTTAAAAAATAATTTTCCGATGAACACAACCCTTGCTATCTATGTTGACCAGAAACAACTAAAATTTTAATTAAAAATTATTTTTACTAAGATAATTTTAAAAAATATAGACTTGTAATTACCTGTTATCTTTGAATTAAATAGAAAATGTTAATATTTCTCGATTTTTTTTTTCTAAGTCTGTATCTCTCCCATGCAAATATTAGTAGAAAATTGAGTTTATCTCTTTTCGAGGTTGTTTGGACATATTGCAATTTGAAACTATTCTCCTCATTTTGACTTTATAACAAATGTCCGTATTTAGTGGAAGATAATACTAAGTATCAATGTGATGTGAAAATGGTAATGCAAATCAATATTGAACAGACCCATTTATGCATATGTAATTAATGTTTCACCAACTGTCATTTATTTCAAGGTCTCGTGGACTCGTTACTTGCATTCGAACAACTAACGAGTTCAATTCTTAATTGAAGAATCGAGGTTTGTCGAAAGTCGAGAGCCATGCCGTTCGATACTTCATGTGTTTGTTCACTTTCATCAGAGCATCCGAAAAGTTGATGTTAGTGGTATAGAATGCACAAGTAAGATGTACATTTTGTATGTTATCTATTTCTTAAAGTGAAATTAAGTTTGATGAAGGGAAATGATGACGTTGACCATCTTTCTATTTTCAAGGATCTTAAAGGTATAACATCTACACCGCGTCAACTATTGATTGAAGTTTTTTTAACACTACACTTACATGATGAGTGTGTCAAAGGGAGAAAGCAAAGTGTGTTTTTTACTGCCATTGGAAGGAAATTTTATTACGTTGTAATGAAACATGAAACCATGTTCATGAACGCTCAAAAGTCAAGCAAGGTCAAATGCGGCATGCATACAGATTCTACTAATTAGAAAATTGATGGATTTAATTTCTTTACCATATTCACGGGTTGAAACCTCATGCGAAAATGTTTGAAGCTATGCGAAATCTTTTGTTTTATCAATTTTTATCAATGGATAGCTGAATCCATTGTGCAGTATAGCTCATTACCATACGATGAACATTTTCTGAGTTGGAAATGTTTCCATCACTTTTATACCAATATTCTTACCTCTATGCCAATATCAAGAAATCGTGCACTTGCCTTATAATAAATTAATAAGTTAAGAAAATTTTCACTGCAATTATTAATGAAATGTGTGTATGTTAAATAACTTGTTACTTTAATATTTGGTTGGGGGGGCCGTAAGGTTGGTATATTGCATTAAGATTGATAATTGTCTGGAAAAAATAATGTTGAAAAATAAATAAAATATAATAGGTCTTCCAAAATTGGTATAAATCAAAAAATCAATAAATAAAAAAAACATATTGGTTATTGGTTATAAATAAATAAATGTAGCAAATAATAATTATTGCATTGTGGAAATAGCTGCTTTTATTTTTTAGATATTTTAATTAATAATAGTTCACACATTATCTTGAATACGTACCTGACTCGGAGACTGCAAAAGTTTTCAGTCGGTTCTCGAATTGCCCAATGTAATGTTTATTAATCCGTTGAACATGGAAATACAATGTTACGGATTTTATTGATTTTAGTTTGTCACCGTTTGTAAATTATTACGATGCAAATAAAGACAATTGAAATGAACATTTCACTGTAATATTATTCTTATGGCTGTGAGTTGCCCTCAGATGACATCAGTTACAAGTCCTGAATTCCACTACTAAATCTCATGTTAAGAAAGAAAGACGTTCAAAATCTAAAATCTAAATCTCAATGGATTGAGTCTAATATGTTCTCCATTTACGACGATGCATTATATTCTCAAAGAACCTACAGCCATTTACAAATGCTATTTTAGACGATTGCCAATGCTACAATGTGAACATTATACAAAACCGGCTGGTTGAATTAATGCCTTGTACTGCTTAATGTAAATCAATGCAGAGAAATGTTTTTTAGTGAAAAATTCCAGATTAACGAATAACTTTTATCGGCCCAAACCAAGCGTCACTAGTGAAAGAAATCGGAATAGCTGGCAGGACAAGATTGTCTATTGTTTTATCTCTCATTAGCCGTGACCTAGCAACAAATCAAATGTCAAGAAATAGCTCAGAATTAGTACACGAAGGGCGCACACTCATATTTTCATCAGATCCAGTGAAATTTTGTGCACTTCATTTCATTACAATTTTCATAGTGAAATAACTTGTAACAAACTTTTGTAAATTTTAATGTATGCAGCAACATAAAATAACTGTATGGCATCTTTGGTGTACTGCCAACGTTGCAGATTTCTGCCATCTGTCGTGCTATCTGTATACTGTCACAGAGAAAATGTCTACTCATGGTGCCTATGAACACGATTTTCAATCTATCGAGCTCCGAGATTACATTTGTACAGTAAATTTACTACAAAGAAGCTCTAACTTGATGTCGTGAACGTTTTCGGAACCATCGGGTAATAGCATGGCAGTGGTGACGGTTTGTTCCGATGTATGGAACAAATACATCGGAACAAACCGTCACCACTGCCAGGCTCTAACTTATTGTACTTGAAAATTCATTACTACTTCTTATGTAATTGAGTGCCGGGAGAATTAACAAAACATACAAGAATCGTAAACACGCTGCAAGAATTGTGCTGTTAGCCTGTTCATGCTCCCGGCATCTCATATCCTAAGCCATGACTAAATAAATAACAAATGAAACACAGTACCTATATAAAGGATATGGAAGGCAGTATTATAAAAGTTAAAATAAATATATGTTTTAAATGCAAAAGACGTTTAATTTAATGACTTATTACTCTTTAGAGATAGTACTTAATGGGATACATTTCAAAATCAACATAAACTTAATCATCTATTTGGAAATATACCAAATAGCTGTACAGAGTATTATGGTTATTACTTATTAATTATTGAAAATAGAGTAGTGAGTTAGTCATGTAATCATAAAAGAACTATTATTAATTACATAAATAGCAACTTCATACTTAGAAGTCTTCAAACAACGAAGTGTAATCAAATCCTCCCAAAACGCTCTCCACGATTTCTTGTTCCTCTTCCTCGAAGGTAAGTGGAGCAGGCAGAGGCTTTGGAGCAGGCTTTGGATCAGGCTTTATGGTTGCCATAGAAGCAACATTTCCCTCAGGCATAGGATAGGGCTCCCACCCTGGCGGATGCGAACGATCAGAATAGGACGGAAGATCACTTATATCACGGGGAATTTCGTCTTGCAGTGCAGCGGATTGAAATCCATTTTGTTTTAAATGTGTTTTTGAGTTGAAAACCATTGACCGAAGTGGAACGCTCTTCTTTGGAAACCCTCCCTTAGCAAAACGTTCTGAATACATACCTTGTTCATCAGAATTAACATTTTGGAATCGTGCTGAAGGCAAAACTTCAGGAGGAGTGATATCCGAAGACACATCTCGGTTATCAGAATTAACATTTCGGAATCGTGCTGAAGGCAAAACTCCAGGAGGAGTGATATCAGGAGGGACCTGCAAGGTGCTTGCAGGAATGGTAGTAGCAGAGTTTCGATGCATGGCAGGATTCAATAGCACATCAGCTACAGTACGAGGAACTGGGATTCTTCCTACATAAACCACATCTCGCATGATAATGTTTCCAGAACCGTGTTGGGAGGAGCCAGAAGGACCAGGGTTATTGATAGTAAGGGAATTATGACGCTCGCTTGGTTTTGATTTAGCCCCAGTCGCAGATAATACAGGGCCATAAAAGAGTGCGCTTCCAGAACCGTGTAGTGAGGAGCAAGAAGGACCAGGGTTATTGTCAGTAGGGGAATTACAACGCACGCTTGGTTTTGATTTAAAGATTAAATCCCTGAGGGAGGAACGAGGAATGTTAACGGTGCCTGTGACATGTTTCACATCTTGCAACAAAGCTGCAGAATCATCATTACCCAAATTTACATTAGGCTCATTTTCAGACGCTTCCAACTCATTGTAAGCTACGATGGAATCGGCGAGTTGCTTCTGTGATACAGCATTCACCACAGTGACTCGCACGTCCTTCGAATTTTCTGATGGGAGGTCATAGATTGAAATAACATTTTTCAGAGTGATGTTTAGATGGGTTTGGCGCTGTAGAACACTTGTAGAAACTACTCCCACCTGGTGAAGCGCAAGAGCACTGCCTGGCTTAAGCTCAGCAGAATATGCTGCGACAACCTTGCGGTGAAGAGTCCCAGTAATAGGACCTGAACAGAAAAGACAAAAGTGGAAATCAGTGAAATGACACTATGAGTTGCTTTAAACTGTGGTAGGTATGGCCTTGCTGAAGATAGAATTACAAGTGATTTGAACTTTTCCACTACTGTGAACCCAATCAACATTTAATATTGTTTCTTGCTTGAGGAGTGTGAAGTTCGAAGAAAGAAGATACGTAGTAAGCTGGGGGGTAGTGAGATTGGGGTTTAAACTGGGAAGAACGAGGCTTAGGTGGTTCGGCCACATGAAAAAGATGGGAACCGAGAGTATTTAAACAACGGGTATTTAAGACGGCTACAGGGGAAACACGAAGAGTTGGATGACCGAAAGAGGGGATTGGGCTGATCAAGGAGGATGTGTTGAGAGAGGTGGAAAATGAAGTGAGTTGAAGTCTAGACGGTGGAAGGAATTTGTGGAACAATTAGAAGTGGAAGTAGAAGAGAAGAGAAGCATGATGAGGAGGAGATGCCAGGAGGGCTATTCTAAATTTCCTTGTTGTCTCGTTTCACTTGATACGGGCTCACTGCTATCTATTTAACATGGTAGTGACGCCGTATCAGTTAATACGAGACGACAAGGGAATTTAGAAAAAAAACCCAGGCGTGGCCAGCAGGTTTCCAGGAGTCCTGTGGCCCCTGGTGTGGTGGGAATACCCACACCCTGACCGAATGTGTTGAAATCAGTGATGAATTATTATTATTATTATTTCTCATTGTGATTTGAAGTAAATAATACAGGTATACTCAATAAATGTCAATAAATGATTAAATGACAGTCTATGGTACCACCTTAGAGTAACTCATTAACCCACTCTTAAGCATGTGCTTCTAGGGTAGCAAAGTTTATTTCTATTTTCTTGTAGGTAGGTAATACTTTTAAAATAATTGAATTGAATTGAAGAGGTTTCACTACAATGTATTGCACAGCATTGGTCAACTTAACATTGAATCTTTATAAAGTGATTTTGCACATCCCTCAGTAATGTTTTGAGTTGCTCATCAGATCTTAGTAGAGCTGACTGAAATGATGACAGATCTTGACAGAGAAAATGGCAATGACAGCCAATTATCAAATAAGGTCTAACTCTAAATATGACATGTTGTTGAGTAACAAAATGTTGAAATTAAAATAATTAAATTGAAATTGAATCCAGTAGGTACTTATCTAAATTTTTTGTTACACATTAAAAATTAAAATCACACATTTTTAAATGCGACTCATTTATTTAGCGAAGAATCTAAAATATAAATTTAAGCTTCTAAACAGGTTATGGGCATGTTGGCAGCAAAATACATTCATATTTTTTTAAGCTAAATTTTTTTACATTACCTATCTAAATTTTTTAAATTTTTTTAAGCTACATTTTTTTTGAGCTAGGTACCTCATTTTGCATGTGAATAATGATGATGATTGGGAGAAAATGAGAACGATGAAATGAGGCAGTGTGGTTGAGACCTATTAACGGACCGTACCTACCAGTATTTGGTTCTCAACTGAGAGAAACCAGAAAAAATCACATTCAGGAAGGTCAGCATTGGAAATAAAACCAGGGCCTCGGAGTACTAAACTTTAATATTGAAGCGGGTTTAAAAAATGATGGTATTAGACTGAATTTTGCTAAACACAGTGATTCAGCTCTAAGCCAAAACCACTACAGATTCTGTAAAAGAAGAACTAAACAATCTTTTGAGATTTGCGTTCTTACCAGTTTCATCTTCAAAGACCACCGCCGGATCTTCAAATTTGAAGTTCATGCTCTTGATCACGACGGGCAGGAACGGAACTTTCTTTCCAGGAAGTTGACGAGCGATTGTGCGTTTTTTAATCCAGTCAACGCTATAGATAGCCAGAATGGAAGCGTCCTCAAGATCAAAATCATCAGAGAGCTTCTTCCATGGCCCTTCAAGGAAGTTGGTGCCTGTAGTTTGACTGCAGATCCAGTCCTGAAAACCAAAAAGAAGAATTTATAATTAAATGAAAAATGTGGGTAAGGATGCCAACAAACATGAAAGAAATACAACGAGTTAAGCAAATCGACTGCAGAGAAGAATTTTTCAGGTACATAGTCACGACTACTGTCACTGACAAGTTCAAAATTATTCTAATTCTCACAAAAACGCTATCTACAAAAGCATTTTTAAATTAGGGCATTTTCTGGACTAGGCAATCCACTGTACAAATTATGTAGTACCTGTGTACAACGAGTGATAGTACATTCAAGAAATTCAAATGAACTATCATATACTAATTTAATTTTTATTGAAAAAGTTGCATTATGAGAGTCAGAGCTGATAAAGACTGAAAAACAATGAAATAACAATTCATATTGCAGCCTGACACAATTGCAGGTAAAGGAAATTCTATAGGTAGATTAACCTTTATCATCATCACACTACACAATTGTGTAGTCAAAGGCGGATCCAGACACATTTTTTTAGGGGGGGGAGGCGAATTTCTCTTAAAACAAATATGATCATTGTAGTGGTTAATTTGAAATACAAAGTGGGAAGAGGCTCAGTGATTGACAGCTAGGAAACATGTTTGATACAAAAACAATTGGGGGTTTGGGGGAGGTCTCCTCAATACAATGCAGGTCCGTAGGGGCGTTGGAACTACTTTCAACATGGGGGGGAGGGGGCTTAGCATTACAACATGTTATCTTTCCATAATACCCTACAGTAAGAGAGCAACCTCCTCACCAGAGTCAATTCATTATGCAATTTATAATGTGTATGGAATAAAAGCTACGAAACTAAACTATGAAACAACTTATAAATAAAGAGTAGGAAATAGCAATTAGAACTTTAAGCAGCAATTTTCGAGTTACTAGAATTTTTTACGCCAAACATCAAAAAATATTCAGCTGTTTTCTGCTTTCCAACCCTAGGATATTACCAATAGACTCTAAAGAACAATCAAACAGCCTATAAAAAAGTACCTATGTATCTTTTAATCAAGCCAATTCACTTGAATTATTCTCTTCAACGTGTATACTTTCCGAAATTCCGGGAGTCCATTACATTTTCATATCTTCCTGCCAAAGCAAGCTAACGAAAACGAAAGAAAATCCATCGTCATCTATATTCCTATCAAAAATAAATCCTTGATGGTACTTGATACAAACAGAAAAATGTATATTCTTCTGCATGTAAAGTAGAAAATGAAAGTCAGCACCGTATGAAAGGAATTATATCAGTTATAAAATGTAGGTACCGAGCTCTCTGGTTTTGATCACAAGCTCAATGCTTAGCGGCCATTTGCCAAGCGTCCGCGCTACCTTGCCTCCAAGAGAGATTTGGAAACATATTATCATGGAGCTATTATGAACAAATAGAAATTCATTTAATATGAAACTATTTGTGAAATGCACGATTGATAATAACGAATCTTGATTGGATTGAGTTTAATTAAATTCAAGTAAGTACTTACGGACATTTCGACGATTAAAAAACCAGCAATTAGTGGAGACCCACAATGCTGCACAAACTAACGGACGGAAACGGAAATGAGGAAATGAGTCTCGTCGACTCGCCCTCGCGAGACTCACTCGCGCATGCGTCAAGCAAAATATTCAAAATAAAGCGCGAATATTTTCTTCGGGCTCGATCCAAGGAAAATCAACAGCAAAAACATTGATAATCAATGTCCGGTGCGGTGTAGTAATTAATTGCATAAGTACCTAGTTTTTCAGTACTATTTATTTACAACTATATTTAGTGATTAGAATCAGGCGCCAGGGCCCAGATTCGCAAACCCTTCTATTCCTTGTATGTATTCGTATTCACAAGAATTTGAACCACCTTTTAAAACTCCTTGAGGGATGATTAGCCCTTATGATTGGGGATAAATAAATAACAACGAATTTAATATGAACTTCTCTGTGAAATGCGTAATTCCTAAAAAAAAAAACGATTGTATCTGAAAGCAACGATCATGCCTTTACGTAGATTCATAGGTATATTTGTGGCGGTTCGAATCTCCCGCCATCGGCAATAGAAAGCGGCGCTAGCGCCGGAAACGGCTAGCGGCAGCAGATGGCAACAGGGATAACGATGACGCTGGCTGATTGGCCAGGAATTCTGGGAAGATTTTGAGTCATTGGAGACCATTGTTGCTTTTTCCATTGTTGTACTACAATCCTTTTACGCAACACAACACATGTAAATTATCAAGAAAACTTATTATTAATTAGTATTACTTCAATCAAGTGTTTTTATATTCAATCATCTCGTGTCTTGTATACTCCACCATATTGCGGCCAAAGCCAAGTCGAAAGTTGATGGAAACAAAAGAAAATCCATCCTCATCCTTATCATAACACTGAATTTAAGAGTTTGACTTTGACCTTGAAAGGTTTTTAATTGATTTTTATCAATATCTTTTACCAATGTAATTTTTAACAAAATAAGGCTTTCAATGAAAATAATTTCATAGATTGGAATAGTTTATTAGATTTACTTTGTCCTACAGATGTTTAGTGCCCGAAAATTAGTAAAATTATGGTACTAAACATCTGTTGGACAAAATAAAACTAATAACTTATTCCTAACTATGAAATTATTTTCATTGAACTGTTCTGAAGACGCGTACAAAGCCTTATTTTGTTAACAATTACATTGGTAAAAGATATTGATAAAAATCGATTAAAAATCTCTTCAAGGCCACGCTCACTACTTAGCCCTCTTAAAGTTCTTACAGACATTTTGACGGCTTAAAAACTACCTGAGCTTATAGACCACAATGCGGCGCAAAACGCTCAAACTGTCAAGCAGCGTGACAGACAATAGGTCTGTTCGTTCGATCTGCACTGGCTACACTTGAACTGTTCGACCGACAAAAAGTGTGAGTGGTGTAGACACTTTCCACACTCGGCATAGGGCGAGTGTGGGCCAGTGTAATTCCGGTATCACTAGTGTAGAACGAATGAACAGACCTACCTATTAAAATACAAAAATAAATATTGAGCAATATTCAAAATAATCCGCGAAATGTTTTCAGGCTAATTTCATGAAAATCAGCACAGAAAAAACATTGATAGCAAGCAACTTGCAAACTTGCAAGCATCTTGTGGAATACCACAAGGTATTCCTTTTTATTTTTACATTGCATATTTTAATTAATTTTGTACAGGTGTCGGTTTTACACAAAATAATATTTTTTGCGACTTTGCTACAACTATTTCTTCCGTAAAGAGCACTGGGTAAAACATGTCAGGCAGTGTCAGCAGATATTTGATTTGCTTTTAATTTTTGGACTTAATAATTTAAAGATGTATTTACTCATCAATGTTAGAGTGATGATTCATAATCTGCTCTATTTTTCTTTCAATTAATCGATTTTGATGCAAAGATTATCATTTATTATTCTCTCGATGAATCGGTGAGCCGATTTTTTATTGCAATATGCATCATGGCGACCAAACAGTAAGCTCAGAAAATAATTGACATTTTGAGTTAATTTCATAAACAATTGCTTTAAATTTCCAAACAAATTTACCAATTAAAGTATGCTCACATAGAGCGAATGAATAATGATTCATTAAAAACGTTCCTTTAGTACTAACGAATCAAAGCGTGTTTTATCTCTAACCAGAGTGAAACTCACAAGGTGGTCTTCTGATATACGATTGAACGTAAATGCTTCTCTACAGAATGCAAATACAATCTATAAGAATTTACATTTTTTAAACATTCTCAATCAAATATAACATAACAGCATAGTACCTATAGAATTGTTCTGGAGACTGAGTAGCATAAAATATAATTCGGTGAAATGTTCTGCTATGCATACCTACCTAATTACACCATGGAGAAGGCCGACGCTATTCGCACAAATCCGTGCATGCACAAACCGCACGCATTGGTGCGAATAGCTTTGGCCGCGCGGCCGATGCTATTCGCACTACTGCGTGCACGCACGGATTGGTGCACTGAGTGGTGTGGTGCACGTATTGGTGTGTGCACAAATTTGTGCGAATATAATCGGCCGCGCGGCCAAGACTATTCGCACCAATCCGTGTATGCACGAATCCGTGCAATTTCAAATGACGTAAGGAGTTGAAATGACGTTCGAGATCTGGCACCGCTGTAAAGATGGCGTCACTTTTGACAGATGTGGATGTGAAAAATTGAAATATTGGTGAAATATTTTATTCATGTTGAACATGATACGCTTTTTACACGCAAATAGCATAATATTTAGAAACAACAAAGGAAAAACATTTCATTCTCAACACACAACCAAATACACAACTATGCTTGCAGACGGGCAGTGACACTGACAGTGACAGCTGATCTTTGCAGCTGATCTTCCAATGGCTCCCAAGATGCAATTCTGCTCTACGTCATTTGCGACGTTGCATGACCAAAATTTATCTTTTGTGGCCTTGAAGATTTGTGCAAATAGCCTCGGCCGCGCGGGCTGGCTATCCGCACAAATCACACCAATTTGTGCGAATACCCCGCCCGCGCGGCCGAGGCTATTCGCACCAATGCGTGCACGGATTGGTGCGTGCACGCATTGGTGCGAATAGACACTTCGCATGGAGAACCGCATGTGAACATTCAGTATGCCAACAATTTATGAGAAGAAGGCCAAAATTTGTGATGATGCACCAACATTTCAGAAATCAGTTTAATCCTATCACATTGCATTACATGATGCTCAAATAGCGTTAGTAACGATTATCCCTCATGTGACGCAACAATATGCAATAGGTTGGACTAGCAATACTAAAAAATTAAAAATAGCCAATTAAGAAAGAAATTTGTGTCCAACTTTCCACTGCACACTTGAGTTGTCAATCTATTTATAGATTTGTAACAAACGCTATACCTGCCAAGTTATGGATAAACAATGTATCGACCATGAAAATACGGGTAGATGCGGCTTCACATTTTGTTGCAATCCATGGCTGGAACCCGCATATGAATCACGTGATCGTTCTGTACGTGTGCAGAGATATATTTTAGTCATTGTACATGCGCATATTGATCATTTGGTCCATACGCGGTTTCCATGCGCGGTTTGCAGCCCAGTGAGATGCCCACTTTTGTTGATGGTCGATAGTTGCTTATGCGTAACACGGCAGTATAGACTATAGGTGCCTAGCCCATAATTTTCTTTTCAGCTCTGCTATCCCAAAATGTCTTGAAAAGAACAAATCTTCCCCAAAGCTTTTGTTCTATGTTTTATTTTGGTGAACATATTGTTCAAGTTTTCTCATCATTCCATCCTTTCAAATTAGGTTTACTCTATATACAGACTATTTCAATTGAGTACCAATAACATTTTAATAATTGTGGCTGCAGCTTCCCATTCTGTCAGTTGTGTAGCCGCGATAAATTTTCAATGTGATTATTGGTCCATTACATACTTAAGTTCCCCACCCACACCTATGCTATACGTTCAACCTACGTATCACTTTGAAAAAACCATATTGTGCATTCTCAAGAAATGATCATGATTTTCAAGATGCAATTTTAAAAGCAAGATTGTTTGCTCAATATTGTGATTTAAAACAACTTCTGATTAAGATTGTAAATAATTAGTACCGAATGACGAAATTTTCTGATAATCTCAGATTTATTCATTTATTTATTTGTTATTTATTTCTTAGCTCAGAAGCCATCAGTTATAGTATACACATACAATATTTGAACTCTTATACACTACGTTTCCTTAACCAATCCATACATTTTGATTTGAAACAATTTACACTTTCAACAGACCTTACATCAACAGCCAAACTATCATATATCCTCGACCCTTCATTAAATACAGACCCTTTCCATTTATTACTTTTGCAAAACCTCTGAACGCTGTTTCCTTTCAATGCTCCCCTGGTATTAATTGTGCGCAGCTCATTAACTGATAGAAACTTTTTACTGAGATACTCTGGAATCCTGCCTATTTTGATTTTAAAGATAAAAACTAATAGTTACTAACAATAATATAGTGTCACTGACACTTAACCATCCTAATGTATTTAACATTAATTGCACTCTGGTCTCTTTCTTGCATCTCATTATGCATCCCATGGCTTTGTTCTGTAGCACTTGAAGTCTGCAGATATCATTTTTGTACGCATGGAACACCACTGTTGCACCGTATTCAAAGTGTGGCTTGATTATCGTATTATACACAACTTCTCTTGTCCACATATATAATCTCCCTCCTATTCTTCTCAAATAGCCAACCTTTTTTCTAATTTTCTTTACCATGTATTCCATGTGTGCCTTGAAATTTAATTGTGTGCCTTGAAATTAGGATGATGTTATGTATGAACTGCAAATTTAAAAGATTTGATCTCCGGTGGGATTCAAGCCCACGACCTTTAGATTGCCCGGTCTAATGCTCTATCAACTGAGCTACGGAGAATCATTCAAATTTGCAGATTTTATAATCCATATAACTTGTACAAGCTCAGGAAGTGATGATGCCAGAAGTCCGTGGACATCCATCCACGCGTGACAGCTGACAAAAATCAACCTGATATGGACTTTCTCATGATGCATTGAGCCTCTCTTTATGCTGGAATGACGAAATTTTCTGACAATCTCAGATGGGATGATATTATGTATGAACTAAATAAATAAGACAGAGACTATAAGAGCATAAGAGCACCACATGAGATCAAATCTTTTAAATTTGCAGTTTCAATAATCTTTATTCTTTAACAAAATTTCTACTTTTAATGTTTTGTTTCTCGATTAATAAAAATACTGTTTGTGAAACATTCAAGAGAGAATTTATTGTAAAATGTCTACTGTTAAATAAAAATAAAAATGTTAGATCTCAGGGTAAAAGCAACAGTTATAAGATAATTTATCAATATGCCAATTTGTGTGCTCAAATGATTTTCATGCATATTACAAGAAGGAGAATATAATCCTTGAAAATATTGACTCACCGGTGATGTAGGCGTTGTTTCACAAACTGACTTTGACCCAGTGTGTGTCAGATCCAAACTTCGATTCTAAAAAAAAAAAAAAAATTAAGTACCTACTGTCAATACACTTTCAATGCATAAAAGTTTTGCTAGACTGTTGCTGGCTGTTGATGTGCCAGAAGTAAACATATGAAGCACATGATTTGATTTAAAGTAGGCGAGCTTGTTTAAATACATGACATGTTCACTACACAAAACATTGTCAATTCATTCACTGAATTATATTGCAACACAAATCAAACTAAGTCCAACAAATTATGATACATTGGCTCTAAGCTGCAATATTAAATTGTGAAAAAGACTGTCAACAGAGATATTTAAAAGGGGATACAAAACTCTACAAATAACCTAAGTTACCTAAATAACCCAAATACCTAAGCCTACGTTGACATCTTAGAATATTGCAGCATTGGAAACGTTTTGATATGATGTCAAATATTATACTTATTATTGAAATTTGGTGACAAGGTATTTCAACTATTACCATACCGTTTGATACTTATAATAACCTGAAATACCTGACATAATTTATGCCAAATCAACTAGCTACCTCTAGCCGGTATTGTTAAGTGAGTGAGTGATTCTCACTCACTACCAGTGGCGGCCAGTCAATAGGGGCCAGTCGATTTAAAAATGTCTAGGTACATCTATTAAGTGTTATCTATCATATATTATTGCTTTATTCAGTAATTTTTTAACGGGGACATTTTCACCTATTTTGTTATGCAAGTTCATATCTGATGGTCCTATTCTTGCTTCGAGGGCAGCGTTTATGGCTGCCCTCGACAAGCTAGCATACTAGTAGCTCTATACCGGGTGGCCCCCAAAAAACGTCCAACGGGCGAGACATCACTGTGACGAAACTTCTGCACATATCGGGCTGAAAACTACACTAATTATACAAAACATACTAAGGTCTAATTTGTGAAAGTTTGAACACCTTAACTTTTATCGTAAAAAAGTTACAGCTGTTCGAATTTCGTTCTCGAAAAATCGATTATACGGAGCTAAAAAATCACGCGTCCAGAAAATGTCCAATGGCCGGGACGCTGTTTACTCAAAACTTCTGACGATATCAAGCTGAAAATTGATTATATTATTGTTATTCAAAATGTATTACTATCGATTTTGTAAAAATTTCAATTAATTTGAATGGCGCATTGAATGGCGCATCCCGGCCGCCAGCCGGTCTCCAGTAGTCCTGCGGCCCTAGTGTTGGTGGGAACACCCACCCCCTGACCCATTAAATTGGAACCAGCAGATAGATGAATATTACTGAATCAATGTAACGAAAGTTATGTTATCTAGAATTTACGCTTAAAAAGCAGAATACGCAAGAGATAATTTCTTAAGTTTTATTTCACGTGTTAATTTTAGAAGTGAAATTATTTCCCGTTTTTTCTGTTTTTAAGCTCAACTTCAAGATACATAGAAATATAGAAATAGACAGTCATATGTTTTGAATAACATTTGAAATTTTCAGCCTGATATCATCAGTAGTGTTGAAAATAAAGGAGTCCATGCCCTTGGACTTTTTCTGAATGTGCGCTCTTTGAGCTCCGTATAATCGATTTTTCGACAACCAAATTCGATCAGCTGTAACTTTTTTCCTACGAAAGAAATGTTTTTGAAACTTTCACATATCAAACATTGATATGTTTGTTATAACATGTGAAATTTTCAGACTAATATCTGTAGTAGTTCCTTCACAGCGGAGTCTCGCCCATTGGACGCTTTTTTTGGGCCACCCGGTATACCCAGATAATATAGTCTTTTCCACGCGTCTCCACACTAACTCTTGGGCTCTGCCCAAGAGTTAGTCAGTCGGCCCAGTCAGCCGACCGCTTTTAGCTTAGGTAGTAGCGTTGATGCTGAGTATAGCGCAAACTTGATCGCGGTAATGAAATAGCAACAATTTGTAAATGAAATCATTTACAAATTATTTATTTATTTATTATTTATTTATTATTTATTGACAACAGGACCGAGGCCCCACAAGTGCAATATAATATAATTAATTTTTACAAAACAATACAAACACAAACTTAAAAATTAGACAACACATAATCAGCACCAATTGGCTCCTCGTCAGAGTGTCAAGAGTGTCATGTAAGCTAATTTATATTGATTGTTTGTCGTGCCCCCACACAAATTTAAGTCACAAGCTGCCACTGCTCACTACACACCCTTACATTATACAGGTACCTAATGTACCTATGTATGTGGTGAACTACCCTACAGGTAGTGGTCATACAAGAGAGTGAACTCGGGTTTCTCTTATTATAAACTACCTACCAGATGTTCAGGTTTGTCAGGTAGCAAGCCCGCTGGGCCAGGAAACATACGTTGGCGATATTGCACTTTTGTTCCGGAAGAAGATTTTGGCGTAATGCATTGTGCAGCAACAGCTAAAAATAATTAAAATAATTTATTAGTTATTAGCATTACCCATCATCAATGGAAAATGGAATGTGTTACTGACATGTGACAAATTGATTGAGAACATTTTATGCACACATTTGTGAGTTTTGATGCACCTACTTGATAATGGCCTAACATTTAAACTGTTGACTCTGAAACGTTTCAACCCTAGCATCTACCATACAGATAAGAGATTGTTTTGTTTTTGCAGATCAGGATGATAAGGAAAGGATTGTGGGGGAATGGTGGGAAAAGGTGACCAAGGTCCATTAGTTGGGACCGATCCCAGCATTGGCCTTCAGAGCTAAGGAAACCGAAGAAAACCTGTTTATGACATAATTGATAACCAAGTCGGTTATACGTCGGTTATACGGTTATTGAACCAAAGTCTTTTGAAGATGAGTCAAGAGTGCATTGTGGGTCGTGACCTGTCACATTCAGGGAGATGCTCATTACAAAGTTTACTACTTATCATTATTACTAAGTTGTGTAGGTATACCTAACTAACAATCTTACCCGCAGATGTAAAAGACTTTGAAGAAGATGCACGGAACATCTTGGTTGGTGGTGTGTACAGTTCCGGTCCAGCATGGGTCGGTAGAGAAGACAAAACATTTGCAGCACTTGAAGGCAGATTCAGTTTTCGGCTTGGTGAAGTCGGCGTGTTAATAACTTGTAAGATGTTGTTGCCATTGGGTCTATCTTCATTTGGTCTCTTCAGATTACCAGCTACATTGATCTTAAAAGGATCATTTAAAAAATCCTGTTGATATAAAAAAAATATTTAACAATATAACAATATTGTATTGTTAGAGTAGGGTAACAACTCGAGTAAAACAGGAGTTCAAATATCTAGGAAGCATAGTGACCAATGAGGCCAGGATCAAAAGTTCTGTAAGCCATCTACACCAGGTGCCTTCCAGTTTTGTGTTCTCCTAACTGCCATCTGAACATTCGCCAGAGTCTCAGACGCTACTGCCATCTCTAGCAGCTCCTCCCGCAATTAAACTTCCTCCTGAAGCGATGAGCGTCTTCGGCGTGCTATTGAGGAACGTACAAAATAATAAAAAATAAATAAAACACTATCGATATTCAATACCTATCAAAATCCAGGGGTGCCAGGGATCGCATCCCGGGCCCTGAGGTTTACGGGCCCCTTTTTCTGATTTTGCGTGCCCTTGTCCGGGCCATGTATATGTAATACAGTGAGAAGCACCCACAGCACACAAAATCTATTCTTAACTAATTATATTTCAAAAAATTCCCTGTGGAGCTTCGTACTTTGTGGAGCTTTGTAGCCAAATCCGCACGTGTCAAAATCCAATGTCGCTCCATCCCTAGTTAAGTCCCTCACACCACCCTTGTCTCTTACATCTTACAAGTGGATCCTGTTTTCTGGACACTACCTGAGGGGTACAAACTTAGACTAAACCAATTATTAGTTATGGGCATGGCACCAGTTATAGGTATATTCCCCTTCTCTGTGATGGCCCTCCAAACATAAACGTTTCAGCCATAACAAGATTGCGAAGTAGGGGTCTATGCAAAGATATGGTTCTATGGATGACTTGGACACTTGGACATCACGGTGTGTTTCGAGAACTACCTACTAGTACCTAGGTAGGTGGGTATTTATATTTTAAATAACGTTACTACCTATTCAACATATTAATTCATTAAATTGACACATACCTCGTCGATTTCAAAATCGCCGTCTGAGAACATCATTTTTCTTCCATATATAAATCAAATTACAATTAACTAAATAAGTAGCAAAAGCACGAGTAACTGACATTCAACTAACCCCAAAAATCTACCCTCCCTTCTTCCTACGTCTTCATTCATTCATTCGCATACAGCGCCAAGCATGGATATGGTTCAAGGTCAAACTCTCGCTTTCGGAAAGTGTTTCCATCTATTGGAGATTAAAGGTACTGATAAGTACCTCTATGAAAATAAAATGTATTTGAAAGAAGCCCGCGAAAATTAATCATGTGCACCTCGTCTGTGCATCCTCATGCCACTGCCATTCTATCTCACCAGCAAATCTCTCATAGTAAGTAATATTACCGCTTCTTCTTCTTCTTCTTCTTCTTCTTCTTCTTCTTCTTCTTCTTTGGATCATGACACTTCTCCCATAAAATGAAGAACTGAATAGTGAGTTTCAAACACAGATAAATTATCTATTTATATATTAAGTTATATCTTAGTTGGTTCGCATAAAAACCAACAAATAGATAATTAATAAAACTTAAAAAAAAATGCTGGTCTATTAAAATACGGACCTAGATGGTTCTCACCGCATACTCGCTTCAAATAAAATTTCCCTTAATTTACAACATACCTAGTTTAAGTTAATAATGTAGATACAAGATGTTTAAACTGGGTAAATTAATTTAGGCAAATAGCCTACAGAGCATTGAAAATTACGGAACCCATCAAATTGAAATTTTACACACTTACCTATAAAACCAACGTGTATTATATTCTTACGTATTTGAAAGAAATATTAGAAATTACGAGTTATTGTAATTAATTTGTGGCATGTTTAATCGACGAAATAGATCTTTCATCCAACTCCACTGGAGAGTGACTGACTCTATCCATAATATCAAAAAAGGGACTCTTTGATGATTTCAGCCCCCCCCCCCCCCCCCGCCCCCCAAACCCCCGCCACAGACCAAGCACAGAGTCAACAGTTAATGTTTCTTATACCACTTGAAAGGCTGTAAAATGAGGATAAAATATACTACAACTTGTTAAATTTGTTTAAAATATTATGTGGAACTAACACAAGTAATGCTTTTCATTCACACAAATAATTTCGAAAAGTGAGAAAAACTTTAATGAAAGTAAGTCCTAATGAAAGTTCTGAATAAAATTTAGGGTTCTGCTGAAGAAATGTCAATTAAATATCATGCATAAAATACTTAAATAAATTCAAAAATGTTCATGTGCTAGCGCCCTGGACCCTTACCTAATATCGCGAAAAGGTAGGACGGTGCTAGTTAGCACGGTGCTACCTATCTTAATAACCCGTAGTTGCACCGACCTTGAACTTAGCACCATCGTAGCACCAACATTTCGCGATATTAGGTAAGGGTCCTGGACCGACACTGGGGGGGGGGGGGGGGGGGGGGGGCTCCTCTCCCTCCAGACACCCCATTGCTTTCATGCATGTGTGTGTGTGTGTGTGTGTGTGTGTGTGTGTGTGTGTGTGTGTGTGTGTGTGTGTGTGTGTGTGTGTGTGTGTGTGTGTGTGGGTGTGTGTGTGTGTGTGTGTGTGTGTGTGTGTGTGTGTGTGTGTGTGTGTGTGTGTGTGTGTGTGTGTGTGTGTGTGTGTGTGTGTGTGTGTGTGTGTGTGTTTTTATTATTATTATTATTATTATTATTATTATTATTTTATTGATCAGTAGGATACATACATGTTATATCATAGTAAAGAGACAAAATGCTTTTACAAAAACATGGCATTATATAAGATATAAGTTCACCAATACTTAGTTGCAGTTCAAGTCCTATGTCACATCTTTAAAAACACCTGTTCATATTTTTGGAATTAAATACATATTTATATTAGTACACACAAATTTTGGAAAAAAAGGTAAAAAACTTAGAAAATTTATCACATAATTGAGATCAGACTTGATCACAGCACTGGTACATTTTTACACTTAATCACTTTTTTTTTTGAACATCAACTAATGATCACATCACTGAACTTGATGGTGGTTTCTGTTACGGAACACAAGGCATCTTGCACTGCCCACTTGTTCGCGAAGGCGGGAAGAACGTTGTGTGTGTGTGTGTGTGTGTGTGTGTGTGTGTGTGTGTGTGTGTGTGTGTGTGTGTGTGTGTGTGTGTGTGTGTGTGTGTGGTGTGTTGTGTGTGTGTGTGTGTGTGTGTGTGTGTGTGTGTGTGTGTGTGTGTGTGTGTGTGTGTGTGTGTGTGTGTGTGTGTGTGTGTGTGTGTGTGTGTGTGTGTGTGTGTGTGGTGTGTGTGTGTGTGTGTGTGTGTGTTATTATTATTATTATTATTATTATTATTTATTTTATTATTTTATTTTATTGATCAGTAGGATACATACATG